>CM045449.1:754285-918183 GCA_024666655.1 Dascyllus trimaculatus
TGGAGGATGGAACTACGACTGCAATAGAGGACGTGGGTGGAGTGGACCACTGTGCTTTAATCATGATGCTGCCACCACCGTGCTTCAAACCATGATGCTGCCACCACCGTGCTTCAAACCATGATGCTGCCACCAACGTGCTTCACCTCATGATGCTGCCACCACCGTGCTTTAATCATGATGCTGCCACCACCATGCTTCACATCATTGTCCTGAACTGTTTTATTCTTTTGACACATTTTAACTGTTTAGTTAAATTTTAGATAAAATCCAGTAAAACTACAGAAGATAGTTAATAATTATATGTAAATTATTGTTAAAAATAATTAGTATTAATTCATTAGTAAATAATTATAAAAAAGAAAGAAAGAAATAAACAATTGTTGATAATGATAATTTACATGTTTAAAAAAAACTTGCAAAACTGAGACTAAAGTAAACGTCAAAGATCAGGATGTTAAACATATAGATTAGTTCTTTTCCATGTGCGACCAGAAAACTGGAATTAAATAAAACTGAAAAATAGTTTTATTTTGAAGATATTTGCTGTGAAACATTTTAAGGATTAAAAATATATATTATAAAAATTAACTGTTTTTTTATTTTACACATTTTCCCTGTTTTGTTGATTTTAGACAACATCTAGTAAAATTACAGAACAGAGTTAATAATTATATGTAAATTATTATTAATAATAATAATAACAATAATAATAACAATAAATTAAAATAAAGAAATAATTTATTATCAATAAATAAATAATGATGATAACTAAATAAATACACAAATAATTGTTTATCATAATAATAATAGTTTACATGTTTAAACAGATGGAATCACTCGTCCTACTGGATTTAAATCAGACTAACATCAGTGTGGTCCAGCTGTCTGCTATAGATTACATTAGATCTACTGGGTTCATCAGTCTGTGACCGTGTTAATGTAGCTCAGGATCTCCATGTGGTTCAAACAGACCTCCTTAGAGTCACCGATGAAGAGTTCAACAGCCCAGAGAATCTGACCAATCACAGTCTATAATCAATCTATAATCAATCTATAATCAATTTACAATTAATCTATAATCAATTTATAATCAATTTATAATCAGTCCATAATCAATACATTCTATCAGGAGAAATCTATTAAATAAAGTAACAGGACAAACCTTCAGTAGAGATCCAGCTGATCCTCTGACGGTCTGCAGGACTCTGATCCTGTTTCTGTCCCACAGACTCACCCACAGACTCACCCACCTCCTCTATCCTCACCTCCTCTGTCCTCACCTCCTCTATCCTCACCTCCTCTATCCTCACCCACCTCCTCTATCCTCACCCACCTCCTCTATCCTCACCCACCTCCTCTATCCTCACCTCCTCTATCCTCACCTCCTCCCCTATCCTCACCTCCTCTATCCTCACCTCCTCTATCCTCACCCACCTCCTCTGTCCTCACCTCCTCTATCCTCACCTCCTCTATCCTCACCTCCTCTATCCTCACCCACCTCCTCTATCCTCACCTCCTCTATCCTCACCTCCTCTATCCTCACCTCCTCTGTCCTTTCTTCCTCTATCCTCACCTCCTCTATCCTCACCTCCTCTATCCTCACCTCCTCCGTCCTTACTTCCTCTATCCTCACCTCCTCTATCCTCACCTCCTCTGTCCTCACTCCCCATCCTCACCTCCCCATCCTCACCCACCTCCCATCCTCACCTCCTCTATCCTCACCCACCTCCCTCTCCATCCCTCACCTCCTCTATCCTCACCCACCTCCTCAATCCTCACCTCCTCTATCCTCACCTCCTTTATCCTCACTTCCTTTATCCTCACCTCCCCTCTATCCTCACCTCCCTCTATCCTCACCCACCTCCTCTATCCTCACCCACCTCCCCTCTATCCTCACCCACCTCCCTATCCTCACCCACCCTCCTCTATCCTCACCTCCTCTATCCTCACCTCCTCCTCTATCCTCACCTCCTCTATCCTCACCCACCTCCTCTATCCTCACCCACCTCCTCTATCCTCACCTCCTCTATCCTCACCTCCTCTATCCTCACCTCCTCTATCCTCACCCACCTCCTCAATCCTCACCTCCTCTATCCTCACCTCCTCTATCCTCACCCACCTCCTCTATCCTCACCTCCTTTATCCTCACCTCCTTTATCCTCACCTCCTCTATCCTCACCTCCTTTATCCTCACCCACCTCCTCTATCCTCACCTCCTCTATCCTCACCCACCTCCTCTATCCTCACCTCCTCTATCCTCACCCACCTCCTCCATCCTCACCTCCTCTATCCTCACCCACCTCCTCTATCCTCACCTCCTCCTTTATCCTCACCTCCTCTATCCTCACCCACCTCCTCTATCCTCACCTCCTCTATCCTCACCTCCTCTATCCTCACCCACCTCCTCTATCCTCACCTCCTTCTCAGGTGTGTCTCGTCTTCTCTCCTGTGTCCATCCTTCTGCCGTTTTCCTGTCAACATGCTGAACATTCTTTTACTGATGATCAATAATCAATAAAGTCCTTCTGGACATTCTGATCAGACCTATTGATTACAGCCTGTCTGGACCTGAACAGCTGATCACAGGTGTTGTTTCCTGGGTTTGTGGTGCTGACATGGTTCTACAGAGTGATTCATCACAGACCTGCTGCTGAGGTCAGTCTGGTCCAGTCCAGGATGAACCTCGTTGGAGAACCTCAGAACCATCCTGCTGCTGAGGTCAGTCTGGTCCAGTCCAGGATGTTGGAGAACCTCAGAACCATCCTGCTGAGGTCGGTCCGGTCCAGTCCAGAGTGAACCTCGTTGGAGAACCTCAGAACCATCCTGCTGAGGTCGGTCCGGTCCAGTCCAGAGTGAACCTCGTTGGAGAACCTCAGAACCATCCTGCTGCTGAGGTCGGTCCAGTCCAGTCCAGGATGAACCTCGTTGGAGAACCTCAGAACCATCCTGCTGCTTCCATCTGCAGCGACAGAAACCAGACGCTGCTGCTGCAAACTGAGAACGTGAAGAGTGATGTCATCGTCGGGTCACAGCTGAGAGGGCGTGGAGACGATCTTCTGACATCACAACATAATGACATCATGAGAGCCAGTGTGTTTGTCAGCGCGTCCTTCTGTCTCTGTGAGGACCAGACGACATGTTTTATCAGGTCCTCAGAGACAAAGAGCAGAGATGGACGAGTCAGAACCAGTGACAGAGGTTAGAGGCCTGGAAGGAAGGAAGAGATGTCTTTGTCTTCTTCTTCTTTCCTTCGTCTTCTTCTTTTCTCCTTCGTCTTTGTCTTCATCTTCTTTCCTTCTTTGTCGTCTTCTTTCCTTCTTCGTCTTCTTCGTCTTCTTCTTTCCTTCTTCGTCTTCTTCTTTCCTTCTTTGTCGTCTACTTCTTTCCTTCTCCTTTCCTCCTTCGTCTTTGTCTTCATCTTCTTTCCTTCTTCTTCTTTCCTTCATCTTCTTCATCTTCTTCCTAATGATCAAAGACTTGTTGTTTTCTGACAAACAGAACCAGTTTGTGTTTTTGTGTTTTTGTCCACTGGTTTCTGGTGCTGAGGTCCTCACAGAGATATGAAGACAGCGTCAGCATCTCAGTAAATTCTGGAGCAAAGTGAAGTAAAAAGGTGTTTCATGAATTTCAAACTGCGTCTTTTTTGCTCTCTGTGATGTTTTTGGAGCTGAAACGTGGAAAACCGTTTCTCTAAAAGTCATTTTGGACCATTTTTAAATCCCTGTGGCCCGTTCTAAAACAGTCTTGGTCCAGTTTAAATCATGTCGTAACGTCTTTAACTCATGTTTCAGGTCAGTTTTTCATCCTGAGCTCATGTTTGATGTCGTTTCTGGTTATTTTGGACCTTTTCTGACTCATTTTGGACAAACTGTAGATCATTTTGTCGTCGACTGAAGACATTTGTAGAACATGAGGACGTCTTGTGGAGACGACGTGTGTTTTTCAGAGGTGTTGACGAGTTTCAAGCCAACAGATTTGGTCCTGGACATTGTTCCACGTCCTCACACAGTATTTAGTTTCACTCTGGGTCGGTTCCTCCGTCGTTCCTGAACAGTGTTTGCAGTTTGTCAGGAAGCTCCGTCGCGCTGAAAGAGTCCATCAGTCAGAGATGTTCAGAGTCGTCACCTGTCGCTGTGGAAATAAACCAGAGAAGATGTCAGCTGCTGGGAATCCATCAGGGTCCTCACAGAGATACAAGGACCGGAGTGTGTTTGACATCACAGCTGACTGGTTCGAATGTCCAACAGTGTGTCAGCCAAACGTCTGTCTGTCATTCATCCAGCCTCGGGGTTTCACAGGACTCACTTCAAAGAACAGAAGAGTTGAAGGAGACGCTTCCACTCTCTAAAACCTGCTTCTACAAACGTCCAGAGTGTAAAACAGCTGATAGCGGGGGGCTAGCTCGTTAAGGGCTAACTGTAGGCCAGACGTCGGTCAGAACACAGCGATGAGGAGACCAGACTCCAGCAGTCCTTCAGTCCTCCTCACTCCAGCTGACATTCATCAAACCTGTTTCCATGTGTAGCCTAAAGCCTGGAACAACAAACCAAATAATGAACATCAGGTCAAACTATGGCAGATCTCAGTTAGAATAAACTAAAGAAAAACACAAATCCATCAAGTCAGACTGTCCCTGGTCTGCACACAGCATGGAAATCTAAACCCTTAAAGCACAAGAGAAAGGCAGCGCAACGACGCCATCTAGTGACGTCAACATAAACTACAACATGGTGACAGCATAGACCAGGGGGGTCCAGTCCTGGTCCTGGAGGTCCACTATCCTGCATGTTGGCAGTTGATGCTTTTCATGGCTGGATTCACCACGCTGGGTGATATTTCCTCACTGCTTGACCAATGAAAACATTGTCTGTGATGTGGATGAGGTGCTGTGGTCAGAACGAAACAGAAGAGAGGATGCAGCATAGTTGTTGTTTTTACTGTGACTGTATCCAGTAAATTCTTCTGTTGTTTGTATGTCGACCGCTGGATGTGTTGGTTGGGATGTTCACTGTGTTGGAGGGAAAAATCAAATCTATTTTTTCCATCCAATTGTGTGTTTTGAGTATAAAAACAATATTCTAAAATATTTTACAACACTCATGTCTGTAGTGACACTGAACAACAAAAGGTCTCAGTCCTTTTGATGAATGGAGAAGAAGTGTTTTCATTCATCAGAGTGTTTTACTTTGAGCTCATCAGTGTTCAACTGGTTCCTATAAATGTCTGTTCATAAGATGGTTTGTGTCATCTGAAAACAAAATACCATTTTGAGAAGAAATAACATCGTTTTGAATGTAAAGTTTAATTTTACAGGAGAACTGAGGGGTTTTGCCATCATGTGTGTAGAGTTGTGAGACTATGAAAACAATGAAAACTGGTCACGACGGGGTTTGAACACAGAACAGGCAGAGTCTTAACGGGGTTTATTAAATCAAAACCAAGCAAGATACAACTAACAAGGAGTGAAACTACAAAACCAAGAATTACACAAACACAGAAGGATCCAGGGACAAACTCAAACACTAAACTAACAAAACAGGGAAACAGGACTAAAACTAGAACCTTTGCAGAATAAAGAACTAAACTCAGGAACCAACAGAACCAAACCTTTTACCAAAACTAGAGAATCAACCAACCAAAACTTCAACAACAGCAAGAAAACCACAGATTTAACTAAACAAAACTAACAGACTACAGACAAGAACCACTACAGAGAAATGAAGCTAAACTAAAGACGGAAAACCAAATGAGAAAAACTAGACTTATTACAGAAAAAGGCCGAAGCTACAGAAACAAAGGAATAACTCAAACTAACAAACAGAATAAGGACAACAGAAAACAGGTAAGAATAAACTAAAGCAGGACAAACAAATATGGGGAAATATCACCCAGCGTGGTGAATCCAGCCATGAGAACCATCAACTGCTACATCTCCAAATGCATCTTCCAGAGCTTGGTCAGGGGTCTACATGTTGTATATTCAGTCAGACACTTTCCACCTCCAGGCAGAAAAATGTTCCATATGCTGAGCTCTGAATGCTGATTGTAAAACTGTGTGACAGGTGTTTGTCCATGTGATGAGTCAGTGTGAATAGTAGGACAGTTAACTTTAGAATTTTGAATGACAGTTTGTTCTTTGAGAAAACAAGAGTGTTTCCTCATGAAAATTGTTCCAAATGTAGAGAATTGTGTGTAGAGTTTTGAAATAAGTGTGTTTTAGAACTGCAATGTGAGTAAAGCAGGAACTGTGTTTGTAGTTTAGTAGAACTGGTTCAGGAGGTCGATGCATCAGTTACATGTTGTGGTCGTTTTGTCTAAAGGACCAAAAATTGTGTTTTAACATTTGAGAAAAACTGTAATGAGCATTTAAACAAATGTAAATATTCCAGACTGTAACCCAGGGCTAATTTCCATCTGCAGACCCCCTGGTAGGCTGATGTTACAAACACAGAACATATAAAAACACGATGTACACAGACTAAATACAGGTGAACACAGGCAGCAGAGACAAACACACACAGAGACAATAAACATGTGAAGCAGAAAAGGGACAGTAAAGAAGAACCCAAATGATCTGTATTACACATCCATCTATTGCACAGAGTCCCACTGCACAACACCCAACTTATCAATAGATGTTAATGCACATGTTGCCTCCATTGCACTTTTCAACAATGTGTTCCAGACAGAGTGAGCAGAATAAAATGAAGAGTACTGCACATACCCAACTTGTAAACATTGCCCTATAGGTCACAAATGCTCATGTTTGTGTCTCAGCCACAGTCTTAAGTGTTTCCTAAAGGTAGGGAGACTTATACTTTCTCTCACTGGTCTCACTGTTCCAGATCTTAGTGTCCTGGACTGAGGCTACCACAGCCTCCTACCAGTCCAGCAGAAGATGCAGACGGAGGTTGTTCAGCTCCCAGGCCGGTACGTTAGCTCACCATCAAATGTTTACTCAAACTGGTAAACCTGGCCTGTATAAAATACAACAAGACAATACATCAGACTAAATTCAGTTAAATCACCAGCTAGTTTCATGAACTTACTTACGTTACTTCCTGACAAAGTTCACTCCTAATCATTTGTGCACAATCATAATTCCCAATTCATCCCAGTCACAATTTACTATTTTCCCAATATGAGGCATTAATTTAAATACATTGGCAAAGTTATTTGTGAATTAAAACAACACAAATCAGTTGACAAATGTTTTGTGTCAAACGATTTTTTGATTATTTGCATGAAAACACTCAGTAAACAATAGAAAGTACAATTGCATTGGTGTGCCTATTAAAACCAACCATCAAGTGTCACATCTATGGAGCCCCTAAAGGGACATGGGCAGACAAAAAGTAAAATGCAAGTTTCTTGTGCGCAAGCAAACTTCTGGCATCAATAATTGATTAGTGATACGTTGTCAAAACACAAAATTGATGCCTCTTTCCATCGTTGTCAGGTATACAATGTGCTACAAGCCCAGTTTTATCAACAGCACCTGTCTTTCAGGCTGCAGAAATAACACTGGTGTCTATGAGCAGCTGGCTGGGAGATGAGTGAACAGGGACCGTCTGCTAATTACAATTTTGCAGACGGTATGATTTTTATATCTACATTATTTCAAACCAAGTGTTGTGGTCTGATCAACAGGAGCCAGTCGATGGCTGCAGTGATTCTGATGACACTACAGTGTATCAGGGTGATGTTATTGAACATCTGTGTGGTGTTTCTCTCTTTTGCAGTGACGGTGGCAGAACTCGGTGGAAGGAGCCACAGGAGGTGCTCGGTGGCAGAACTCGGTGGAAGGAGCCACAGGAGGTGCTCGGTGGCAGAACTCGGTGGAAGGAGCCACAGGAGGTGCTCGGTGGAAGGAGCCACAGGAGGTGCTCGGTGGCAGAACTCGGTGGAAGGAGCCACAGGAGGTGCTCGGTGGCAGAACTCGGTGGAAGGAGCCACAGGAGGTGCTCGGTGGCAGAACTGGGTGGAAGGAGCAACAGGAGGAACTCGGTGGCAGGAGCCACAGGAGGAACTCGGTGGCAGAACTCGGTGGAAGGAGCCACAGGAGGTGCTCGGTGGCAGAACTCGGTGGAAGGAGCCACAGGAGGTGCTCGGTGGCAGGAGCCACAGGAGGAACTCGGTGGCAGGAGCCACAGGAGGAACTCGGTGGCAGTACTCTGTGGAAGGAGCCACAGGAGGTGCTCGGTGGCAGAACTCGGTGGAAGGAGCCACAGGAGGTGCTCGGTGGAAGGAGCCACAGGAGGTGCTCGGTGGCAGAACTCGGTGAAAGGAGCAACAGGAGGAGCTCGGTGGCAGGAGCCACAGGAGGAGCTCGGTGGCAGGAGTCACAGGAGGAACTCGGTGGCAGTACTCTGTGGAAGGAGCCACAGGAGGTGCTCGGTGGCAGAACTCGGTGGAAGGAGCCACAGGAGGTGCTCGGTGGCAGAACTCGGTGGAAGGAGCCACAGGAGGTGCTCGGTGGCAGAACTCGGTGAAAGGAGCCACAGGAGGTGCTCGGTGGAAGGAGCCACAGGAGGTGCTCGGTGGCAGAACTCGGTGGACGGAGCCACAGGAGGCGCTCGGTGGCAGGAGCCACAGGAGGAACTCGGTGGCAGGATCAACAGGAGGAACTCGGTGGCAGGAGCAACAGGAGGAACTCGGTGGCAGGAGCCACAGGAGGAACTCGGTGGCAGGAGTCACAGGAGGAACTCGGCGGCAGTACTCTGTGGAAGGAGCCACAGGAGGAACTCGGTGGCAGTACTCTGTGGAAGGAGCCACAGGAGGAACTCCGTGGCAGTAGTCGGTGGAAGGAGCCACACGAGGAACTCGGTGGCAGGAGTCACAGGAGGAACTCGGTGGCAGGAGTCACAGGAGGAACTCGGTGGCAGGAGTCACAGGAGGAACTCGGTGGAAGCAGTCACTGGAGGAACTCGGTGGAAGGAGTCACTGGAGGAACTCAGTGGCAGAACTCGGTGGAAGGAGTCACAGGAGGAACTCGGTGGAAGGAGTCACAGGAGGAACTCGGTGGCAGTACTCGGTGGAAAGAGTCACAGGAGGTACTCGGTGGAAGGAGTCACAGGAGGAACTCATTGGAAGGAGTCACAGGAGGAACTCGGTGGAAGGAGTCACAGGAGGAACTGGGTGGCAGTAATCGGTGGAAGGAGTCACAGGAGAAACTCGGTGGCAGTAATCGGTGGAAGGAGTCACAGGAGACACTCGGTGGAAGGAGTCACAGGAGACACTCGGTGGCAGTACTCGGTGGAAGGAGTCACAGGAGACACTCGGTGGCAGTACTCGGTGGAAGGAGTCACAGGAGACCCTCGGTGGCAGTACTCGGTGGAAGGAGTCACAGGAGGAACTCGGTGGCAGTACTCGGTGGAAAGATTCACGAGAGGAACTCGGTGGCAGTACTCGGTGGAAAGATTCATAGGAGGAACTCGGTGGCAGTACTCGGTAGAAAAATTCACAGGAGGAACTCGGTGGCAGTACTCGGTGGGAAATATTCACGAGAGGAACTCGGTGGCAGTACTCGGTTGAAGGATTCACAGGATGAACTTAGTGTCAGAACTTGGTGGAAGAACTCTGTGACAGTACTCGGTCGAAGTTCACCGAGTTCTTCCTTGAATTCTTCTGCCAAGTACTGTCACTAAGTTCCAGTTCGGTCAAAGAATTCAAGAATTACACCAATGAGTTTTAACTGAACTTTGACACATTTTTTTCAACTTAAATTAAGCAATGAAATGACTTAGATTTATATATACTTAACTTGGCTCCCACATCTACTATAACATCCCTGAGAGAATATGCTGTTGCCACCTCTCAGCAGAGAACAAAAAAGATGACCATGCATGAAAAATTATCCAGAGAATTTCATGAACATAAAATTAAATATCTGAAGGAAGAACAAGAAAAGAAAAGAATTCTACAGGTTGAACTGGATGTGAAGTTGGAAGAGAGAACTCCCATCCAAAAAAGATACAGTAATGGGACTATTTTGATAATCAGTCATGATGAGCAACATAGATCAAAATAAATACATTTTCTCATTTTTATATACATTTGTTTGAGCATTTATTTATTACAAACTACATTTGAAAATTTGTAAGTCAGTGTGTGTGCAATTGTGTTGGAAGTGCAGGTGGTGAGTGCATGTGTAGAGTAAGCAAACCAAACTAAAGAGGAGTCAGCTGGTGGCCAGGGTAGGAATGGAGCAGAGAGTGAGGAGGCAGCAATCAGGCCCTTTTAAAGAGCCACAGGTGGACCTGGTTGCCTAAATGATAAGACCTTCTTTTGGGAACCGCCCAGCTTCCTGCAAACAGGAACAAGGAGAAATCCAGTTCACCAATCAAAGGCCACTTCCTTGGCCATAACACCCCCCCCAGAAGACCAGGGTCTTCCCTGGTACACTTTAAAAATGTACATTATACGCAAATCAGAGTTGATGTCCGGCCCCGACGATTCCAAGTCTCCATGTTTAAGTTCACCAACCCCAACCTCAGCAACCTTGGCGTCTCGGAGCAAATTAAGAGGAGAGGAGAGACTAGAAAGATGGACAGAGGAATGGGTTTACAGAGGGGCACGAGACGGAGCATCGGCCAGCAAATTATCTTTGCCTTTAATATGCTGAATGTCTAAATGATAAGGCTGCAAAAATAAATCCCAACGCATTAACCTCTGGTTTGAGTTTTGGAGGGAATTTAGAAATGTTAAGGGATTGTGATCAGAATAAACAATGAGAGAAGTTCCAGATTCAATGTACACTCGAAAATGCTGTAATGCCAAAATGAGAGCGAGCGCTTCTTTTTCTATGACTGAGTAGTTTAGCTGATGTGAGTTGATCTTTCTGGAGAAGAAGCTAACAGGGGGTCAACTCCACGCTCATCTGCTTGTAGCAACACCGCTCCAGATCCTACATGGCTGGCATCAACATGAAGCTTGAACGGTTGATCGAACTAGGGAGCAAGCAAAACAGGAGCTGAACAAAGGAGTGCCTTCACCTCCTCGAAAGCTTGCTGACAAGCTGCTGACCAAATGAATTTTGCTTTTGATTTAAGCAAATCAGTTAGAGGAGCGACGACACTTGAAAAGTTTCGACAAAAACAACAATAATAACCCACAAGACCCAAAAATCTCATGAGCTCCTTTTTCGTGGCAGAAACAGGAAACTGAGAAACCGCTGTGACTTTGGCCATCACAGGTCGAACTTGACCCTGCCCTACAACTTTGCCTAAGTAGGTTACGGTAGCCTTTGCAAAGTCACACTTAGCCAAGTTTAGAGTCAGTTTACCGTGAACCAAACGGTCAAACAAGGCCTGAATCTACTGTCCTGTGAATCAAATTGGTCCTAGTGGGTGTATCTCCAAACAAGGAAGGGTAATCTTTGATTAGCTCAGCTAACTGTTCAGCTTTTCCACTTGGCAAATGGGCAAGTAGTGAATCCAATTTTTCCAATGTTTCTGAATTTTTCAAACAACCACAAAGTCCAGCTTCACCTGGCATTGCCACTTCCTCCCCCCATGAAGAGTTGACTGATGTACTTCACAAGCAGTCAAAACAGTAGCCCCAACAGAAGTCTCAGACTTGCCCTGCAAAGGTTCTCTAACAAAATAGGGTTTTAAGAAGTTAATATGTGTCGTGCGCCAAGTATACCCTTTAACAGGATAATTGGACCAGCTCTCCGTTTCTAGGGTTAGGTTCTAACTGCTCATGGGTATTACCCAGTGAGTTCAGCAGAACAGCTTAAGCTGGTGGTGAGGGGACTCGCCTAGCTCTCACTGTCTTCTTCCAGACGCCTACCCCGCTTACTCTGACCGAAAACTAAACTAAGTAGCCTCGTAGCCTAGCCTTCCAACCAGTCACGCCTGTTAACGACAGCTCCCTCCTCTGTATACGACAGCACTTGGTGAATTGCTAGGTTAAGTTTAGAAGTCCGGACAGTGGACTCCAGGGATCTGTTTAAAAATCTATTTTCTTTGTAACTAGAACAACCGGTCAGAACCTTCAGATCTTATGCACACAATTGCTTAACTTTTTACATCCATGAGGTGTTTCAGGTGATTAATTTAAAAGTCTGGACCATTTCTCTTTAGATGCTTATCCAGTGTTTATTGCATATTATTGGCAAGGTTACAGCAACAGCAGATGATTATATCAAAAATTCCTGATTATGGTTAACTAATTAGGTTAATAGAACAATGCTGAGCTTTTTAAGACTAATTACCCGATTGTGTGTTTTTGGGAAAGGAGAGAGCAAGCAGCCTGGCCAACGCCACCACGCCCAGTCCTGACTTGGGTGCAATAGAGTTCCTTAAGGAATGATAACTCCGTACAAAGTCTCAATATATCCAATAAGTTCCCCACGCATCCCAAGGGGAGTGAACAGTCCAGATCCCAAATCAGTCTTGCAAAAATCCTTTTAATCCTTGGCTTCGTTGTGGAAAAGTTTCAATAATCCAATACGATGGCAAAATGAGCTGAGGAAAGTCCTTGACTCTCCTAGCACAGGCTGAACGGCCTGAACAGGCCTCTTCTTCTGCTTCCCCTTGCAGAGGGAAGGATATATTGCACTGTTCCATCTTCAACAAAATTGCAGACCGATCTAAACTGTTCATTTTCTTAGTAGAGTAAAACTCTACTTATCCTGGACTAACGCCAAATCCAACCATCTTCTGCGATGTCCCCGGACAACTCCGTTTAACTTGCGTCTGTCTCTCATTTTTATACTTTCCTATATTCCTCAGAGACACATGCACCTTTCTCTCCTCCCAAAACACACTTTCTTAACATCAGCTCATTGTCTCAGTTAGCTCAGTTGCATGATTCATGATTCATACTTTCCAAAACTTGAGACATTGTCTCATCCAGTCTGGTTTTCTACTTCCTCTTTCTGGTTGCGACACACTAAGAGGACTTCCTCTTTTTCAGTCAGCTGCTCAGATAAACATATTAGAATTACCTCAAATCTCATTGATATTATATATTAGAATCATCACACCATCTGAATCAACTGAGACAACTTTCCAATCACTTGATCATTAAAAGTTATTGAAAACTTAAGGACACACACTTGAGCACAGACATTTTACTCCATGTCCTGTTTCTAAATTGATACACAGCTAAGTTCCTCTTTTTAGCCTGCAGAATTCTGGTTACAAAGAATCATTTTTAATCTTACTTAATAATTATAACTGTTTCAAATCATCACTTAACATAAGAATAATTTCAAATCATCATTAAGCCTAAGCGCAATCATATCATTTTATTTATTTAGCCTCTGTATATGGCTGCTCTGGGATCTCAAACCTTGGCTCCACTTGACATATGGCAAAGCTGCTGTCTCTTTTTACTATCAGGAGTTGCAATTGGATAGTTAAGTTCTGAAAGCCATTTCACAACAATGTATGGACCATGAAACTTTGTGTGAAATGGCGACTCCACAATTGGTAACAGTGCCCAAACTTGATCCCCCTCACTGAACTGTCGCTTCTCAGAATGTCTATCATACAGTGTTTTCATTTTGCTCTGAGCTTTAACCAACTTTTAAGCCAACTGTCCTGCCGTGTAGAGGTGATGACGAAAAACATTGACATAGTCTAACAGATTAGATGGAGTTTCATCTGTGCCCCAACTATCACGGAGTACTGCCAAAGGACCCCAGACTTTATGGCCAAAAACTTAGTCATTTGGACTGAAACCAGTACTCTCTTGACAAACCTCTCGAGCTGCTAGAAGTAACCACGGCAAACCCTCTTCCCAATCTTTACTCAACTCTGTACAATAGGAGTGCAACAGCGATTTTAGAGTTTGATGAAATCTCTCTAAAGCTCCTTGGCTCTGTGCATGGTATGCTGAGGCCTGATTGTGCTTTATGTTAAGTTGTTCTAGAACTTGGGAAAAGAGGTGTGATGAGAAATTTGATCCCTGGTCACTTTGGATGATCTTTGGTATACCAAATATGGCGATAAACTGAGTTAGTGCCTTGACAATAGACTTAGCAGTTATATTGCGTAAGGCAGAAGCAGCTGGATAACGAGTAACCAAACACATTACCGTTAGCAGATACTGTGAACCAGACTTCGACTTCGGCAGAGGCCCAACACAGTCTATTATCAAGTGTTCAAAGGGATTTTTTATTGCAGGTATCGGACGAAGCAGTGCAGGCTTAATGGACTGGTTTGGTTTGCCTGTAATTTGACATGTGTGACAGGTCTTGATATAAGCTGCAACGTCACGTTTCAGACGAGGCCAAAAGAAATAACAGAGAATATGATTGTAAGTTTTTTTTAAACTCCTAAATGGCCTGTTTGGTCGTGTGAGCAAGATAACACTTTGTCTCTGAATTTGGTAGGCAAGACTATTTGAAAAACTGGAGTTCCCAGGAGATCCATTCCTTGAGGAATCCACTTCATAACCAGTACCTCATCCTGTAGAAAATACCCAGATGCTGAACTTTTTGCATCTTGAATGGGCTGCACTTTGTCAAACAGTTCACTCAAGGATGCATCTGCTCTCCGTTCAGTGACCAACTCCTGCTGAGAGACAGAAAAAGACTCAGGTAAATCAAAGTCAACTTTGAGATCGCAGTCTTCATTAGAAGTGTCTGACTTAGCCTTTGTCATGGCCCTGGTGACAGCACAAGCTGTAAACACCTCTGCAAATTTCTGCTGACAGCCATCTGGTTCCTTTACTTGAGCTGAAAGTTTGACAGGACACCCAGATGCCCAAACACGGTCACCAGCTAAATCATTACCCAAAATTACATCAATGCCATCTATTGGTAGAGCTGGCCAAACTGCAATGTGGACGTCTCCTTCAACAAGGCCACAAGCCAGGAAAACTTTGTGCAACGGAGCACTCAGTGGAACCAGACTGACACCTCTAACTATGACACAGTCACCGGTATCAGTCTCCTCTGAAAATGGCAACACTGAAGCTCGAATGAATGAATCTTTTGCTCCTGTATCTCTCAAAATCTTTACTGGTACTTTACAGTCATTAGCACCAAGGGACACAAAACCATTTGAAACAAAGGCTTCAAAACCAGGATAGTTTGTAGCCTTAGCATCTGAGACTGAGGACAGTTTCCTTCTGGCTACCACCGTAAATGCAGCAGGTTTAACATTTTTAGCACTGAAATGTCCACCTTTGTTTCTTAAAACCCGACATTCAGTCTTCCAATGACCCCCTTTCATGACAATAGTTACACAGCTCATCAGAACTCAAGGGCTTTGAAAAACGATTAGGTCTAGTAGACTCAAATCTGGTAAACTTTGAATTATTTACAGGTCTAGCAGTAACAAATCTGTGGGATAGTTTCTCCTACTTTTCCCTTTGTGTGCCAAAACGTACTCATCAGCTATGGTAGCCGCCTCAGAAACAGTAGTTACCCCTCGCTCAGTGATGTGAGCAGCAACTTCAGGTGGAACACAGTCAATAAACTGTTCAAGTAAGATCAGGTCACAAAGTTCCTCATAGGAAGTAACTTCTCGAGCAGAGCACCATCTATTGAAATGTTTACACAGATCCCTGGCAAACTCAACATGGGACTGCTTTTCACCTTTCCTCCATGACCTGAACCTCTGTCTATAGGCCTCTGGAACTAACTCATAAGCCTTTAAGACAGCCTCTTTAACCGTTTCGTAAACTCGACTCTCCCTTTCACTTAGAGCAGAATTTGCTGCTTGAGCCTTCCCTGTAAAGACCGACTGCAACATAACAACCCGTTCAGCATCAGGCCAGCCTCTTGAATTAGCTACCTGCTCAAAAAGTGAAAAAAATGTATCCGGATCACTTTCATCAAACCTTGGGACGAGGTGCTAATTGGACATGAAATCAAACTCTCTCCTTGGACTAGGACTTTCAGAAGCAGCCATTTTTAACTTGTCCTGCTCCAACTGAACTCTCTCCCTCTCGAGTGTAATTCTCATCTGCTCCATGGCCATCTCTTCTTTCTCCACTTCTAACAAAAGTAACCCTTTTTGTTGTTCAAACGTTAAAGAACAAGAATCAGTTTCATTTAGTTACATTACTTTTCCCTGGCAAGACCACCTTATGAACCAAAACAGACCTTAAACACAACTTAATTCCATCTTTTAACTTTCTGTCTCCAACATCAATGCCACAATGTTCAACTGGCTGTAAAAGTTGGTCTCTTGTACAACTATTTAACAGCTCTTCTGATGGCGATTGAACAAAACTTTCCACTGAAGCCATAATGAAAACACTGAAAAAGCAAAATAGCACTATGAACTGAGGCTCCCTCGCTTACTACCTGACCAAAAACTAACTAAACTCAGCCCGAGTCTTCACACAGATCTGCGGTGGGTAATTATGCACGCAAAACCAGTGGGAATCCCACAGAGGTGCCCCCGAGAACACCGCACAGGTAACCTGCACGGTGAACACCAACCGCTTCCCTGTGACTTAAACAAATACAGGCGTTGCCAGAAGAGCAAACGCCCCTGCAACCTACAAGAGGAAGCCCCAGTTCCAACATGTGCTTCACAAATTGTCAAAAAAAAATCATGGGCTTCAAAAAAAAAAAAAACAAGAAAACATGGAGGTCTGCCTCTAAATCTGCTCCAACCCATGACCAACCCAGCAGCTCCAAACTAAACACAAACACTAACCCCACAAAAAAGAAATATTGCAACAAATCTGACTCAGCTTAACTAAAAATGTGTGATCTCCACTAAACTGAGGTTAAACACAATACTAAACCAAGACTCAACCAAATTTGACAAATAATTATTGTATTAGAGTAAGTATTTTAACAAACTCACCCACAAACCAGGTTTTGTCTCCGGTCACAAGCCCCCACTTGTTACTACTCTGGCTCAAAAAGTAGCAACAAAGAGGGAGACCCCATCAAAAGTAACGGTTTAACAATATTTATTAAATAAAGATAACTTGCAATTGTGTTGGAAGTGCAGGTGGTGAGTAGAGTAAGCAAACCAAACTAAAGAGGAGTCAGCTGGTGTTTCAGGGCAGGAGTGGAGCAGAGAGTGAGGAAGCAGCAATCAGACCTTTTTAAAGAGCCACAGGTGGACCTGGTTGCCTAAATGATAAGACCTTCTTTTGGGAACCGCCCAGCTTCCTACAGGAACAAGGAGAAATCCAGTCCACCAGTCGAAGGCCACCTCCTTGGCCGTCACACTTTGAACAGTAACGCCAGCGTGGCGTCACTACGCTACGTTGGTGCAGAGATGTGGTGAGTGGAGAACACCGGACACAACTATGTACTTGGATCACGGCTCTTCTTCTCTGAAAGAGTATTCATTCTTTCTAGAGCTGACAGATTACTCAAAGTAAACACCAAACACTTTAAGATGACATTAGCTACAATCAGCTACTGCGTTATCTTTACTGGTGAAAAGTAGCACTTTTAGAACTTCAGTGGTTCCGTCGGTGATAATAACAATAATAATAATAATAATCATTATCATTATTATCATGCATTGGTTTTATATAGCGCTTTTCTAGACACTCAAAGACTCTTTACATTGCATTATTCATTCACTCCATACTCCATGGTGCTAAGCTACGTATGTAGCCACAGCTGTCCTGAGGTAGACTGACGGAGGCCAGTCTGCTCCATCGGCCCCACCAACCACTCACTCTCACACTGCATCCACCCCGTCTTCCTGGTGTTCCCTCACGGTCTCCCATCCAGGTACTGACCAGGCCCAACCTCGCTTAGCTTCCCAGATCTGACGGGATCAGACATCCACAAGGCGGTACGGCCTTAAATGAATGCGCAATGCATGAAACAAGCTGTTTAGCTGTTGAGTGTCCTAAAGATAAAGGCAGCTGATGGAGAAAAAACAGGTTCTTGGCCATCTTGGACAATTCCAACATTAGAATACACTATTTAACTCTTTCCAAAGTACTGTCGGTCACACACCTGTCTGCTCGTCACAGATATCAGGTAGCAGCTAACTTTCACAGTGAGGTGTACAAAAATATGTCTGTTGATGTACAGGAGGAAAATATTCAATGCTAATATCATAATAAAGTGTGTTTGGTCTTTTTAGAGCTCTTTAGTGGAACAGACTGCAGGACAGAGTTCATTCTCTATCATGAAGGAAATGTGTATTTATTTCGATGTAGCAGCTGACACACTGAGAAACACCTGAACACGGCAGGTTTCGTCAACAAGATTAAGGAACTGATTGTGAGACTGAAAACATGCTGCTCTGCTTGTTCTGGAGACTCTGATGATGAGATCAAACATACCGAGGCATCAACTGAATGGCTGACCTGTAAAATATGAGGAAACAGACAGCAGGGCGTTCCTCCCTCTCCCTCCTTCATACCAAGTCTGGGTTAGTCCCAGCTCTATAAATATATATGTTCTGCTTCATAGGCTGAAGTCTGTCTGCTAGTTCGTTAGCACTTGATTCAGTTTCTGTCCTTCACATTATTCACCAGCTTGTTTGTACTTCCGTCCTCCAAACCTGTAGTCGTCTCCTTCTGGAGCTTCTAGTTTTGTCAGTCACCCCGTTTTGTGACACAGGTGTTGGAGGAGGCCCAACAGACCCGGCAGGCCCAAACATGTTGTGAGGGTCTGTTGGGAACGTCTGGTGGAGCCCTCTGTCAGTGCGGTCTTCAACTCCCACCTCCGGGAAAGCTTCTCTCAGATCCCAGGGGAGGTTGGAGACATTGAGTCCGAATGGACCATGTTCTCCACCTCCATTGTCGAAGCTGCTGCTCGGAGCTGTGGTTGCAGGGAATCTGGTGCCTGTTGTGGTGGCAACCCCTGAACCCGGTGGTGGACACCGGAAGTAAGGGATGCCGTCAAGCTGAAGAGGGAGTCCTATCGGGTGTTGTTAACTCATAGGACTCCTGATGTAGCTGACAGGTACCGGGAGGCCAACCGTGTCGTGACCCAGGTTGTTGTGGAGGCAAAAACTCAGGTCTGGGAGGAGTTCGGGGAGGCCATGGAGGAGGACTATCGGTCGGCCCTGAGGAAATTCTGGCAAACCGTCCGGCGCCTCAGGAGGGGGAAGCAGTGCTTCACCAACACTGTTTACAGTGGAGGTGGGGAGCTGTTGACTTTAACTGGGGATGTCGTCGGGCGGTGGAAAGAATACTTTGAGGATCTCCTCAATCCTACAGTCACATCTCTGCTTTTTGCAGATGATGTGGTCCTGTTGGCTTCATCGAACCTGGACCTCCAGCGTGCACTGGGCTGGTTTGCAGCCAAGTGTGAAGCGATTGGGGCGAGGATCAGCACCTCTAAGTCCGAGGCCATGGTTCTCGACTGGAAAAAGGTGGCTTGCACTCTCCGGGTCTGTGGAGAGTCTCTGCCCCAAGTGGAGGAGTTTAAGTATCTCGGGGTCTTGTTGACGAGTGAGGGGAGTATGGAGCGTGAGGTTGACAGGTGGATCTGTGCAGCGTCTGCAGTCATGCGGTCGTTGTATCGGTCCGTCGTGGTGAAGAAGGAGCTAAGCCAAAAGGCGAGGCTCTGTATTTACCGGTCAATCTACGTTCCGACTCTCACCTATGGTCATGAGCTTTGGGTCATGACCGAAAGAACGAGTTCCCGGATACAAGCGGCTGAAATTAGTTTCCTCCTCAGGGTGGCTGGGCGCACCCTTCCAGATTGGGTGAGGAGCTCAGTCACCAGGGAGGAGGTCGGAGTAGAGCCGCTACTTCTCCACATTGAGAGGAGTCAGTTGAGGAGGCTTGGACATCTGTTCTGGATGCCTCCTGGACGCCTCCCTGGGGAGGTGTTCCTGGCATGTTGCATGTCCCACCAGGAGGAGGTCTCGGGGTAGACCTAGGACACCCTGGAGGGACTATGTCTCTCGGCTGGCCTGGGAACGCCTCGGGGTCCCACTGGAAGATCTGGAGGAGGTGTCTGGGGGGAGGGAAGTCTGGGCCTCTCTGCTTAGACTGCTGCCTCCAAGACCCGACCCCGGATAAGCGGTAGAAGATGGATGAATGGTAATTGACACAGGGCAATTCACAGGGCTTCACAAAAAATGGAACAGAGAAAAGTAAAAAAAACAAACAGTTACAATTAAAACATAATCAATAAAACATGAATAATAATCAGTTAGAATAAAGTAAAACAGAAGAGAGCAGATAGGACACTTCAGCTGCTGTCAGTCAGACAGAAGAACAGTTTAAGTAGAAACTGACTCCATCATCAGCTGTAATATGTGCTGAGTATCCACTGAACCATGTCAGGAGACACGAATACACAATGTAGAGACCAAACTACCAGCAAGGACTAGACCACATTTATCAGAATTTTACAACATTCATAATATATAAAACTGATGTAAACGTGGGACATTAAAACCAGACAATATGAAGAAACAGCATTTACATGAAACTAAACAGCAAGACTTTATAGAACAAAACCAACGTGTCATTTACCAAGAAACACTGAACATATCACAAACAGAACAAAACCACAGTCTAAACCACAGATACAAACTAAGCAGGACACAGGTGAACGCTGAATAACACGACCTGAGAAAAACAGGTTTACCCTAAAACACACAGCATGAAGTGTTTATCATTAGAATCATCATTCTGTTACAGTCAAATTCAAACCTGGCATCTACCTCTGTCAGGGTGGGTCCTGTTTACTCAAAACCAGACCGCTTCTGTGAAATCATGTGATCAGAGAAACACACACACACACACTAATTGACTGAAGACCAAACAGAAACGAAGGAATTTGGACAAAGTTTCTCAGAAATCATGTGACCACATCGTCACCTGAAGTATAAAGCAGCTGTTCCTCTTCCTCAGCATCAGATCACCTGAACCCAGCAGCTCAGGTAAGACCACCTCAATGACATCGCTCTGACAGATGATCCTCTAAAGTTAAACTATTTATGCACGATGGAAGTTAAGCTTTGTCTTACTGGATGAATGAATGTTTATGTTTGTATTTATTGGGGCCCGAACACCACAGGGCAAAGGGCCAGTGATCAGTGTGAAACACTAAACGCTGGCCCCGCTCTATTTTCTGGCCCCGCTCTATTTTCCCTGGAGTATGGTGTCCCAGGCGTGGGAGAGTATAAAGCCCCCATCGTCCCTTTTCATGGCCCTCTCTGTGCGTTTCCTGATCTCCATGGCCTCCTTTATCCAGCATTTCTGTTTGTTTTCTTTAGTTACGATGATTGTTGCCCTGTCCCATTCCATACCGTGGTTGTTTCTTCAGATATTGCAGATGGGAGGTTTTCCCGTAGTGCCGCTTCTTTCTGAGATCTTCTGAGACGTGTTGCTGTTTCCCCGATGTTGCAGGAGTTGCATGGTATTTCGTAGATGATGCTGCACTTTTTGTCCCTCTACTTGGTCTTTGGGATGGACCAGAAGTTGTTGTGGTTTTGTGTGTGGTTTTATTGCAGTGCCAATCTAGTGTTTTTTCATAATGCGTTGGATGGGTTCTGTTATTCCCCGGATGTATGGTAATGTAACTGTGGTTTTATTGATGTCTTGGTTTTTTTGTGTTTTCCTTGTTTTTTTGTTGTTTTTCTGCTTTCTGTTTGTTTTTTACTGTTGTTTTCCTTTGTTGATGGCCCATTAGTGCTACTGGCAGCGTGTCAGTACCTGTTGGATGTGTTGCTCCTCCTGTCGTCTGTCCTCTTCTTGATGAAGTTGGTCCGTTCGTATAATGTTCTGACTACTGAAAGTTTGTGTATTGTTGGATGTTCTGAAGACCAGAGGAGGTACTGGCCAGTGTGGGTAGGCTTTCTGTAAACTGTGATCTTTAAGCTGCCATCATCGTGGTGGTGAATGTTTATGTCCAGGAATGCCAGTGTTCTATTGTGCTCCTCCTCGTGTGTGAATTTAATGTTACCTGTGGTGTCCATGGTGTTCAGGTGGTCTGTAAGGGGTTGTGTGTGTCCAGTTTTGATTTTTTTTCCAGTATGTCATCCATGTGTTGTTTCCAGAGGGTGGGTTTGAGCGCTGTGGTGGTGCTGTGGTGATGGCTTTTTGCTCCAGGTCCTCCACAAAAAAGCTGCTCATTATGGCAGAGAGGGGGTCTCCCATGGCGAAACCATCTTTTTGGCTGTAGATGATGTTGTTGAATTGGAAGTAAGTGGACTTGGCAACAAACTGTAAAAAGTTGTAAATGTCATCTACTGTGAGGTTTGTGCGTTTGTGGAGTGTTCTGTCCTTGTGTAGTCGTTCCTGTACAATGTGTAGGGTGACGTCAGCAGGGGTTTTGGTGAATAGTGACACCACGTCATGAGAAAAAAGGATCTCGTCTGTTTCTATTTTCATGTCTTTGAGTTCTTCAGCCAGTTCTTTTGAGTTTCTGCAGTGGTGTTCTGTGAGTCCAAGAAGTGGTTTGATTATTTCTACCAGTGCTTTGGATAGGTTGTATGTGACTCAGCCTATGTTGTCTACTATGGGTCTTAGAGGGGAGTCCTTTTTGTGTATTTTTGGGGTACCATATAATCGAGGGGTGATCCTCGCTGTAGGTATGAGATGATCAAAAGCTTCCTGTGTTATTTTCTTGCTCTCCAATAGCGGTTTCAGAAGGTCTTACAGAATTTTCTTCTTGTTCTCTGTGGGGTTTTTCTTTATTCTTTCATATGTGTCTGTGTCGGCTAACATGGTTTCCATTTGTGACGTGTATTTTTTGGTGTCCATGACCACTGTTGTTTTTATCTGCCGGTAAGATGGTGATAGTTGTGTCCTTTTTAAGAGAGTCAGTGGCTGTTCTTTCTTCTTTAGTGTTCTTTATGTTGTTAAGCTCATCCATACCCTTGTTGATTTGTACATTCAATCTGTCGATTTTGTTTACTGTTCCTCTTATCTTTTCCTTGAGTAAGTCTTTTTTGGCTCTGGTTATTATCTTTTCCGCGTTTTTGGTTCGGATCGAGTTCTTGATGTTGAGGCTTGTGGAATTAAATCCTCATCCTTACATCGGAGGTTAAAGACTAAGTGGTGACAGAAATGCGCTCGTGCCTGCTCCAGTTTTTCTAGCCGGCGTAGTGCTCTGACACTGCTGTTCCCAAATCTTCCTCGTAATAGCTCAAAAACGTTCATCATGTCTTCTTACTAATGTAGGTGTTTTAGGTTCTTTGAGGGCCATGAACAGGGACGAGGGGGGCTTTATGCTCTCCCACGCCTGGGACACCATACTCCAAGGAAAATACAGCGGTGGGGTTGAGGTGCACCCGGCGGGGTGGTCGGGTCCCTTGGGCTCGCCATGACATGCCATTACAGAATGGGCGTGGCTAGCCCGGCGGGCCTGGCAGCGCTGCTGGGCATGCTGCACGTACCAGCTGTCAAAATCTGTCGGACACGTCACAGCTGTCAGTGAGACGCTCTGAAGAAGGCGAGAGCTGCTCTGAAAATATCAATTAAAAAAATCAACATCTTTACTTACACATTATGTCTGAAGAAGAACCTAAAACACCTACATTAGTAAGAAGACACGATGAACGTTTTTGAGCAACTAGAACAAAAATCAACAACAGCAGTAAATGAGATGAGTTAAAAAGCTGGATTAAGATCAGTGTTTTCTGGTCTTTGTTCTGCAGGTGATTCTGGTTACAGCAGCTCAGCAACAGCAGCCCAAACCTGCAGTGATCCAGTCCTCTGTCTGGTAAGTGACCACAGTAAAGCCTTCATCAGAGACAGAAGTCAGCCTCAGCATTCAGCTCACAGTGATGATGTTTCAGAAAGACTGTTCTCAGGCTTTACTGGTTTGAGAGGAGATGACCTCACTGTAAAATAATGACTGTTGTTTTTGTACAGACCAGACCGACTCTTCACTGGTGGAACCTCTGCTTCAAGCATCGTCATGGCAACGTGAGTAACATAAGCAGCCTTAATGAATAAAACCAAATACTATAATAAGGTTTTATGGTGTCACTGGACAACCTACTGTGTCATAGCTGGAGAAGTAGTGTAGCTATAGTCCCTAGATTGTGTCGGCTCATTGATATGATGTGTATTATTCTGTCATTGTACCAGTGAAGACCACTGAATGTGTTATAGAATGTGAGTTCTCTAATCCTTAAAGTAGCAACCAAAATATGACAACAGTACCTATAAAACATGTTTTATTGATCCACACGGTGGTGTAGTTTGATAAACTATCATTAACATGAACAGAACTTTAGTTAAAATCATTAATACTCTCTACAAAGTTCCCTTCAGATACTCTGAGTGTCTCTTCTCCTGGATGGTTGTGATGCCTGACTCGAATGACCATAATGCTAACTGTACCTGTATTAATATGTATTAATTAGTGCTGTCAATTGATAAAATTTTTTAATCGCGATTAATCGCATGAATGTCATAGTTAACTTGCGATTAATCACACATTTTTTTTATCTATAATGTTTTTTTTATCTAAATGCCTCTTGAAGTATCATTTTATATGAGGAGGAGGCGAGGAGACTGCTGCTGTACCACCACCGGCAGGAGATCCTGTCGGACTCAGACGGCGAACACCTCGCCCTCGCCAACCATGCCCCCGCCCCACCCACCCCCGCCCGCGTTAATCTCGCGATAAAAAAATTGACGCCGTTAAAATTGATTTGCGTCAACGCGTTAATAACGCGATATTTTTGACAGCACTAGTATTAATTAATTAACAGTAGATAGATCGTAACGTCATCGGTAACGCTCAACCATAAGGGTATCATAAGCCTAAATAATGCTGAACTAAGGATGATTAATGAACAGCTGTTACCATCACGCCACTATGAATTCATGAAGTTAGTTCAGTAGATCTGAGTTCAGTGTGTCGAACATCTTCTGGTCTCATTGACTACAATGACAACAACATGACATGAGATCAAGTGTAGATCCTCAGTCATCTGGTCATCCTCAGAGCTTCAGCAGACCCAACACCTTTTGGTTCTTCAACACTTTTCACCTTCATCAAGGTTCTTCTTCAACTGTGACTGATGGGGAGTCTCAGGTGTTTATTCTCAGCTCCAAATCACATGACACATGGCCTGTTAATGGTCCAGGACTCATGTGACTGAAGGTATCAGAGGGGAAGATAACTTCTGCTGAGGGACCTCAGGACTGTATTCCTGATAAGTGTCGTAGACCCTCCTGTTCAGAGGTGCTGTCCCAGTTGAACATAGATGTTTTCCATCTGTCTCCTCGGGTCAGAATGTGAACTTTGCTGTCCACGAAGGTCCAGCTGGGAGAACCACAGTTCCTCAGTGCTTTCCTGATCTGTTTGTGTCCCTTCCCTGGTTCTGTAAGGTTCTGATGAACCCAGCTGATGTTCCAGTGGGTGGTGGGAACCAAACAGCAGATGCTGGTCTGTGTGGAGGTTTTCTGTAGGCTTCAATGTTGAGGCTTCATCCTCCTCAATGTTACAGCAGAGTCCAGAAAAGGCAGTTTGTCTTTCCTGACATCCTCCCTGTGAACCTGATGTCTGTGATGTAACCTAACAACATCTGTCAGTCTAACAACACGATACCCACTACTAACTACAACACACTGTTAACACACATTTAGACAGACACCACTAGTTACTGGTGTGTAAGTTATGATTCTGCTGATGATCGATCATCCAGATGAACAGCGGTGGACAGAGTGGAGCCTCCTAGTTGGTCTCAAAGAGCTCAAAGGACTCAAAGAGAGAGCTGATGGTGCTCACGACTAACTTAAGAAGAAATCAAGAAGAAAAAATCTACAAGAACTTAAGGAGGACTCAAGGAGGACTCTGAAGCACTCTAGAGGAACTATAGAAGGACTCTAAAAGGCCTTAGCAAGGACTCAAGGAGATGTTGAGGTGGTGCTTTCAGGTACGTTCTTTTAAAGGGACTTTTTCATAAAATTAACTCAGGTGGGGGTCTGGTGCAACCTCCATCAGGGAGGACTGATGTCCAGATGTCCCTCACAGAGTTACACCTTTCAGATGATCTCCAGTGGCTTACATGGTTTCAAAACAGTACAGTACTGTGACACATCATTTATGTGTGAGTACTCCTGGTGGATAGACCATCAAAACAAGACTAAATACACATACATGAACATCAGACAAGTTAAATTTGTAATTTGACACGTTAAATTACAAATAGAATACCAGATTTAAGCAGAGAGCCTGGTGTAACTGATCATAGAAAGGTAATTGATATCAGTGTTCAGTAGTTCCTTTAAATGAGTAAACATAAAGAACAGTTGAATCTAAGACAGTGGAATAATCTTCTGTCCTTATGACATGATACCTGGGATCGTGATCCAAAGCAAGAGAAGAACCACTGACTGTGGGCCATGTTCAGATCTTGGTTTCTTAGCTCACCTCTTCATCCTGTGCCAACACTGAGGACTCTCCTCTAGGCTTCACAACCCATTCTTTCTGCACTAGTATAGCAACTAATGCAGCCTCTGGGTCTCTAGAGCATTCCAAAAATACATCTGACTGGATGCCAAAAGAAATACTGTTGGTTAAAAAAGCTTTGAGCAGTGCATATAACCTGTGAGCCATCAATAAATTCTCCATGTAAATGGGGTCAGTTTCACTTCATTTCCTTAGTTCACACTCCTCAAACATCATACTAGTGTTTTTCCAGATGGTCATCTGCTTGCTTTCAGTATGCTGCTGGTTCCACTGCATTTAGATGAGAAGGTCATGTATGCCTCCATGAATCTGAAGGTCACACTCAATGCCACACATTGTCTTAGACCTCTTAGGATGCTTCCTTTGTATCAAGTAACTTTACCGTTGTCTTGCCAAGTGTTGTTATGTTTGCCTTTACTGTGCCTCTTCCCTGCCTTCAGTTCAGAAGGTCATTTGTGCTGGCATGATTCCAAAGGAACTGTGACATGCTTGTTGCCACACATGAGTGTTTTCCATTTTGTTCCTTATTTAGGGAGTGAATCAATTCGTCTGTTCCCTCTAGGAGCACAGAAACTCAAATGTATATGTTACCGGCACTAGATCTAGGGGAAATCTGGACCAGCATCAAGGGTTAAACAGGCCAGGAAACACTGTGTAACCTTAAGTATACAATGGCTATGGATTAATTTATCTTTTTTGGAAAAAAATAATGTGATGGACACTTTCCATTCTGGTTTTCATAAATTTCACTCTACAGAAACTGCTTTACTGAAGGTCTCTAGTGACATTTTGATGGCAGCAGATGCTGAGAACACAGTTCTGGTTCTACTGGATCTTTGTCCTGCCTTTGATACTACTGACCATGGTATCATGATAAACAGGCTACAGGATTTGTTTGGCATTACTGGTGTTGTTTTAAAATGGTTTGCATCCTGTTTATCTAAGAGATCTTTCAGTGTTTGTCTAAATTGAATAATGTCAGATACAGCGGGCCTGCCCTGTGGGGTACCCCAAGGATCTGTCCTGGGTCCGATCCTGTTTTTACCGTACATTTTTCCCCTTGGGCAAATTATAGGACATTATAATACTTTCAAAACCTCTGAATTTTATCAACAAACTAGTTTAATAAACTGCCTGACTGATATCAGGAATTGGTTAAGCAACAACTTTCTACAAGTAAACAATTAAAAAGCAGAAACTTTGATCATAGCTCCAGACAGGGAAATCCTAGTCATCAAAAAACACATAAGCTTTTTAGGGTTTTCTGATAAAACAACTCTTAGAGATTTGGGTGTCCTCTTGGACAGTTCCATGTCTTTGGAGCATCACTCTGAACAGTTGGCTAGAAACTGTTTTTATCACTTAAGAAACATCTCAGAACTTAGACTGTTGGTATCAAAAGCTGAACTTGAGATGATTATCCAGGCTTTTATCTCTTCACGTTTCGACTACTGCGACGGTCTTTTTATTGGTTTAAACAAGTCAGCTTTGGGCCATCTCTAGACAGTGCAAAACGCAGCAGCCAGACTTTTAACAAGAACAAATAGAAGATCACACATTACTCCAGTCTTAGACTCTCTTCTCTTGGCTGCCAGTAAATTTTAGTCTTAACTTTTAAGGCCCTACACGGTCAAGCTCAACAGCTCACCTCTGACCCGTTGATACCACATTATTCTCCTGCTTTGAGGTCAGCGATCCAGAATTTGCGGTTGGTCCAACGCACTCACTTTAAAACTCGACGTGATCAGACTTTTTAGGCAGTAGCACCAAGACTGTGGAACTCTCTGTCACTGGTTCTACACTGTTCAAACTCCACTGACTCCTTTAGAGAGCAGCTAAAGACATTTTTATACAGAGAAGCTTTTAATTACCGTATTTTCCGCACTATAAGGCGCACCTAAAAGCCTTTAATTCTCTCAAAAGCCGACAGTGCGCCTTATAATCCGGTGCGCCTTTTATATGGATCAATACTGGTTCACCAAGACGGGGAGACAGCGTCGGGCGACGTACGCCACTATCTGCCAATGGATCGTGGATGCCTGGGCTGATATATCAGTCTCAACTGTGGTCCGAGCTTTCACGAAGACGGGAATTGTCACTGAACTGCCGGACAACAGCAGTGACACTGACTCAGATGATGACGACATTGACGATACGGAGCCGATGAAGTTGGATGCCGTACTCGCCCAACTGTTCAATTCGGACACTGAAGAAGAGGAATTCGATGGATTTGGGGATAGGAAATGAACTGAAAAAGTAAGCTTAACGTGTTTCTTTTACGTGTTTACAAGTGGACAAGGTTGGGAAGATTGTGCATATAGACATTAACGTTTGAACAACGCTGA
This sequence comes from Dascyllus trimaculatus, assembly GCA_024666655.1. Taxonomy (NCBI): domain Eukaryota; kingdom Metazoa; phylum Chordata; class Actinopteri; family Pomacentridae; genus Dascyllus; species Dascyllus trimaculatus. The sequence continues at coordinate 782,918 of CM045449.1, forward strand.
GTTATTGTTATATTGTTATTGCTTTGCACTTTTTCGATATTTTCTATATTGTGATTGCACTAACTTGCTTTGGAGTGAACGGAGTTGTCACAATGCTGGTTTGTATTCTATTAATAAAGTTTGACTGACAGACTTATCTGACTGTTTTGATATTAAATGTAGCGCAGATCCATCTAGTGGATGCATAACGCAACCCCAGACACCACAGTACGGTAGTTTCTTTCTATGCGCCTTATAATACGGTGCGCCGTATGGTGCGGAAAATATGGTAACCTCTTTAATTAACTTGGTGTTTTTACATTGCGTTTCTCCCGTGTCTTATTGTGAAGGACAGTGTTGTATTGTGTCTTTTGTAAATCACTGTTTTATTTGGTTTTTGTGAAGCACTTTGTTTTACTGTAAAGCACTTTGTGATTTCTATCTAAGTTGCTAGATTAATAAAACTTACTTACTTACTTACTGAAGAAGGGGGAGCTGGGCCATGCCATCATCTTCCAGGGCATCCAGTTCCTTACTTTGTATATGGTCAACAATAAGATCATACAGGTCTGGTTCACTCAGTTCATCAATGGCAAGAGTTGGGTCGTCGTCATCAATCAAACTCACAACTGTCAGTAGTTGACTGACACTCAAACTGGGAAGTCTTTTCTGGATCTTGAATACCAGTGTCCGCCATGCAGTGACTGTGGCCATGTAGACGTCACACAGGTGACTTCTGCTCTCTGGATGACGCACTGAGTTACAGTCTTCCCTGAAGCTGTGAGCATAAGTTCAATTCGTCTCATCACCCACTTCACCAGACAGTGACACGACTTGATCCCGGACGAGCCCCCAGTTGTTAACCGCACCAGATCTTGGGGAAATCTGGACTGGCAGCAAGGGTTACACAGTCCAGGAAAACTGTGTAACCTTTAGTATACAATGGCTATGGATTAACAGAGGGAGGACCAAGTTAGTGTCTTCCTTATTCCTCCTGCATTTATTTCTGGGCTGTGCATGGGCAGAGCTTTCAGGTATAGTCTATACAATGGATCCACAACAGAACCAGATCAACATCTACTGGTGGAAAAGTGTAATTGACCTGTACATACTATTACAGTAGTTCAGTTAAAAACAAGAATTAGGGGTGTCGGTTCAAATGATAAACTGTAGATATGGCATTTTACTGCATATATCATTCTGAAATAAATGGTCAAATGAAATGGTGGGGGTTGTGTGTTTTCGTTAAGCACTGTTCTTTACCAGAGTCTGAGGAGTTTGACTTTAAGGTTGTCTCTCCACCTGAGGTCCTGTCAGTGGTAGACTCCTGTCTCTGTGGATCAGGTACTCAGGGCCTGTTTTGAGCTGCTATGATCACAGCCTCTGTGCTGGTCTTCAGGTCGGCCTTTTCGTGCCACTGGCAGAATTTCTTGATGTCAGCCACCTCCTCCTTCTGTTGGTGGTACTTACCATGGAGGGGTTTAGTCTTCCACAGTATCTCCTCTTCCTCCTCATCAACCTCCATCTTCTCTGAGCAGTTCATCCCAGGAATTCATCTTCATGATGTATTCTTGCATGTTCCTTGTTTCATCCTGGATCAAAGCTCTGAAGCTCACTAATCCTCGCCTGTCCTCTTTTTGCTGCTCGTCCCAGGGTGCTGGACTTCAGATGAAACCCTCAGTTCATTGTAAGGTGCTTTTATATCTTGAACTCTTCCATGTCCTATAACTACCTCGTTATTCCAGCAGGGTACCTGATGGCTTGGATCTTATTCCTTCCATTGAGCTGACTTCTCAGCACCTGTCTTACCCTCTGCAGGTGTTTAACTGTGGCTGACCTCTTTGCGTCTTCATCATGGCTCCCATTGTCCTGTGGAATAACCAGCTACTTGTACTGTCCCGTCTGTCTGCTATCATGCCTTCTGGTAACTCCACATCAGATGGTTGATGGTCACTTCGCTTCTGAATCTGTATCCATAGCCACTCTTTGAGATGATTTAACTGAGGGTAATCAGTCAGTCTGGATGAGTACCGGCTGCTAGCAGCTCCCTCCCTCCTTAACAAAAACCTTATGTTTGTCACCTGAATTCTGAGGGCTGGAAAGCAGAAAACATGATGTTGTTTGGTTAGAGCACTTCTCAACCACCAGAGTAACATTCCAGACTCCAATACACTCTACATTCTTACATTTTATGATATGTATGTTACGACAGAAAAGAGTTACTAAAGTTAAAACCATTTCTACTGAGAGTGTAAATATGAATTCAGCAAATTTGTACTTTTGCTTTTCAGGAACAGCAACGTCTCATCTAAATACAAGGACATCATCTCCAAGAGTGTTCTTCTGCATCCAGGACCTCCTGCTGTCTACAAGCTGAGAACAAAGAAAGAGAACATCAAAACAAGAACAGACGGAGAGAACATTGGAACTCTGACAAAACTGAGTGTTGGAGAAAGAAATGTGAACAAGATAAATAAAACCATCTTACTTGTTGGAGAATCAGGAGCAGGAAAATCTGGTCTGGTCAATGCTCTGGTCAACTACACCATGGGAGTGAAGTGGGAGGATGAAGTCTGGTTTCAGGTGGTAAATGAGGAGAAGAAAAGAAGTCAGACAGAAAGTCAGACATCAGATGTGATCGTATACGAAGTCTTTGGTTTTGAAGGTGAAACTCTGCCCTACTCTCTGACCCTCATCGATACTCCTGGATTTGGAGACACCAGAGGAGCTGAACATGATGTCCTCATCACTCAAAGGTTGTTGGACTTGTTCAGATCAGATGATGGAGTTAATGAAGTTAATGCAGTGGGTCTGGTGATGAAGGCCAGTGATAATCGACTGAGTGACCGACTGATGTACGTCCTTAATTCAGTGATGTCTCTGTTTGGGAAAAACATAGAGAAAAACATCGTAGCTCTCATCACACACTCAGATGGAAAAAATCCTAAAAATGCTCTTCAGACTCTCGAAGCTGCAAAAATCAAATGTGCCAGAAACGAGAAGAATCAGCCCGTTTACTTCCTGTTTGATAACTGTCAGGATGACGACCAAACAGAGGAAGCAAACATCCTGAAAGGTCCTTATAAAAGATCAGAAGAAGGAATGAATCAGTTCATGACCTTCCTGGAAGAAACTGGACCTCAGAAACTGATGACAACAACTAAAGTGTTGAAAAAACGCATCAAACTAACAGCCTGCATCCAAAACCTGCAAGACAGAATCAAGTTCATTGAAGGAAAACAGACAGAAATCAAACAGACCGAAGAAGCTCTGAAGAAACATGAAGAAAGGATGAAGAGGAACAAGGACTTCACTGTGGAAGTTGATGAGGCCTACAAAGATAAAGAACCTATTGATGGTGGGTGGTTGTTGGTGTTTTATCAAGGAGCTACCAGCTGTACAGTCTGTGAGGAGAACTGTCACTATCCTGGATGTACTGTGGCCTGGAAACCTAAACACTGTGAGGTCATGAAAGATGGACGCTGCACTGTTTGTACCAACAAGTGTCCTGTATCAGATCATGTGAAGGAAAAGTGGAAATATGTGACCAAGACAAGGAAAGTGAAGAAGACTCTGGAAGAGATTAAACAGAATAAAGGCATGGATCAGCTGACAACAGAGAAAACACAGCTGCTGGAGGAGGCCTACCAACATGTAGTCACACTGAACCAGATCGCTCTGAAAGCTGACTCAGTGTCCACCTACATCCACCTGGACTTCCTGATTGAGAAGATGAATGAGAAAAAAGACACAGAGAAGGTCCAGGAGCTGGAGGAGATGAAGAGAAGGATGGATGAAGGAACCAGAGGAGCGGTGGGGTACTTGAAGGATAAACTAACCCCAGTAACAGAAAAGTAAAGCTAAAGTGAAACAGAAGAACTTCATTCTGACCTGTCAGCTGTCGACACCTTGATTATCAAACTGTTTTTCCTTTTCATTCTATGAAGTGTGAAATTCATTCAACATGATCAGAAACTGGTGGAGGGAGAATCTAGATCAGTTCTTTACTATTACTAACATGTAGTTAATGAATCAAAAGTCCAGCTTTCTTCAACTCTATATTATATTATATTATATTATATTATATTATATTATATTATATTATACATCCTGTTCCTGTGCTGTTGCTGTGATCAGTGAGTCCAGAGGATGTCAGAACCTCTGAACTTGGACACATCATTATCTTTGACTGCTGCCATGGATTCTCATATTTAGAATGATTGCATGAAATATTTCAGATGAAACAAACATCTGGATCCTTTTCTGTTGGACTCTTTTAAATCCTCTGTATTCTGTTGATCTACATGAGATTCTCTCCTGGTTGATGCAGTTTTCTGTGAATCCTCAATAAATCTCTGCTACATTCAGTCAGTTTGCTCAGAGTGTCTTTACTGGATCATCAGTTGCTTTTCAGACAGTAAACATCTGTGTCTTGTCCAGAGTTTAGTATCTGAGACCAGGTCTTCCATGTTTCACAGCGGATCTTAGAACATCCTGTGTTTACATGAGTCCAGTGAGCAGAGAGGATGAACCAGTAGAGCTGTACAGACAAATAACCAACCAAGCCTTTCTGTCCTGTCAGTGAAGGAGGACTGTATGGAGCTAAAACAGAGACAATGTAGGTTGTCATGATAAAAAAGGAGCTAAAAATAAATTTTGCTGCTTTTTATATTTTAAGAATGAAGGATGCCATTTTAAGATCAAGCAGACTGTCCATATTCAGCATCAACATTTTGGGCCGACGTACTTTGGATGAGATCAGTGGTTAGATGTCATTGCTTATGTGTCATATTATGTAGCTTAGTGTTGTAAGTGATCCTGAGAGCTTCAGTGAAAAGAAATTGTAAAGACCATGTTTATCATTCAGTCTTAGGTTTCTATTGACTCCTGTAACTCTAAATTTTCTACGATGAAACCACTGAAACATGAATCTTTGTCACTAAGACAATCATGTGTTCTGGTTCTTTCATAGATTTATTAAAGGTCTTCTGTAAATCTAATTAAACTTTCTGGATCATAGATATTCTTACAGCAAAACTAATATCTGGTTAAACTGGTCCACGTCCTCCTTAGGTCGGTTCTTCTGGTTCCTCTTAGACTCCTCTGGACAGAATTGGGTGTCCAACTAAATGTGCTGTCTCCATGACAGACTCATTTCTTTGTCAGTCCACAGGTTCTTGATGGTTTAAGTCAGGACTTTGGGGGGACCAGTCTAAAACCTTCATTCTGGCATGATGGAACCATTAACCATTTAACCATAATCCCATTCTTGGGGTTAAAAGCCACTTTAGCTACTTAGAATGTGGTCCTGAGATCCCTCTCCATCCAGTTGTACAACCATCCACACCCTGAGTCATCCCTCACCTGGCAGTTTCACCACTGATCACACCTTGTGGCAGGAGAGTTCTGGGTTGGAACAGACCAGGAGTCATATGACTTTAATGTAAAAATAAACTAAAAGATGAGTCCAATAGATTTTCACTGAAGCTCTGAGGATGACCTGGATAACAGAGATTCTACACAGACACTTTTAACTATAAATAGAAAAGAACAAGGAGTGTAAAATGTGTTTATGAAGTTAAAATGTGTTTTGAGAAACTCCGAATTTTTCTCTGCAGGATCAGCAACGTCTCATCTAAATACAAGGACATCATCTCCAAGAGTGATCAACTCCGTGAAGGACCTCCTGCTGTCTACCAGCTGAGAACTAAGAAAGAGATCATTAAAACAAGAACAGATGGAGAAAACAGTGGAACTCAGACAAAACTGACTGTTGGAGAAAGAAATGTGAACAAGATAAATAAAACCATCTTACTTGTTGGAGAAACAGGAGCAGGAAAATCTGCTCTGGTCAATGCTCTGGTCAACTACACCATGGGAGTGAAGTGGGAGGATGAAGTCTGGTTTCAGATAGTAGACGAGGAGGAAAGAAGTCAGGCAGCAAGTCAGACATCAGATGTGATCGTATACGAAGTCTTTGGTTTTGAAGGTGAAACTCTGCCCTACTCTCTGACCATCATTGATACTCCTGGATTTGGAGACACCAAAGGACCTGAACATGATGTCCTCACAACTCAAAGGTTGTTGGACTTGTTCAGATCAGATGATGGAGTTAATGAAGTTAATGTAGTGGGTCTGGTGATGAAGGCCAGTGATAATCGACTGAGTGATCGACTGATGTACGTCCTTGATTCAGTGATGTCTCTGTTTGAGAAAGACATAGAGAAAAACATCGTAGCTCTCATCACACACTCACATGGAAGAAATCCTAAAAATCCTCTTCAGGCTCTCGAAGCTGCAAAAATCAAATGTGCCAGAAACGAGAATCAGCCCGTTTACTTCCTGTTTGATAACTGTCAGCATGAAGACCGAACAGAAGATGCAAAAGTCCTGGAAGGTCCTTATAAAAGATCAGAGAAAGGAATGAGTCAGTTCATGACCTTCCTGGAAGACGCTGGACCTCAGAAACTGAAGACAACAACTGAAGTGTTGAATGAACGAGTCAAATTAACAGCCTGCATCCAAAACCTGCAAGAGAGGATCAAGTTCATTGAAGAAAAACAGACAGAAATCAAACAGACTGAAGAAGCTCTGAAGAAACATGAAGAAGGGATGATGGAGAACAAGGAGTTCACTGTGGAAGTTGATGAGGTCTACAAAGATAAAGAACCTATTGATGGTGGGTGGTTGTGTGTGTATTATCTAGGAGCTACCTGCTGTACAGTCTGTGAAGAGAACTGTCACTATCCTGGATGTACTGTGGCCTGGTATCCTAAAGACTGTGAGGTCATGAAAAAAGGACGCTGCACTGTTTGTACCAACAAATGTCCTGCATCAGATCATGTGAAGGAAAAGTGGAGATATGTGACCAAGACAAGGAGAGTGGAGAAGACTCTGGAAGAGATTAAACAGAAGTATGAAGAGAATCAGGCAGGAAGTGAGGAGAAGTCGAGTCTTTTAGAAAAACAGAATAAAGAAATGGATCAGCTGACAGCAGATAAACCACGGCTGCTGGAGGAGGCCTACCAACATGTAGTCAGACTGAACCAGATCGCTCTGAAAGCTGACTCAGTGTCCACCTACATCCACCTGGACTTCCTGATTGAGAAGATGAAGGAGAAAGGAGACACAGAGAAGGTCCAGGAGCTGGAGGAGATGAAGACAAGGATGGATGAAGGAACCAGAGCAGCAGTGGGGTACTTTGTTGATGAACAGGAGTTGAGGAAAAAGTTGGGAAAACATGAATAAACAAATGTAAGAAGTGACATCATCAGTGTGATCAGAGAGCTGTGGAGGAAAGAGTTCCTCACCTGTACTGTTTTAAATCCACTGTATCCTGTTGATCTACATGAGGTCCTCTCCTGGTTGAATCCTCAATAAACCTCTTCTTCATCCAGTCCGTTTGCTCAGAGTGTCTTTACCTGACCACCATCTGTGTTTGAGTCTCTTCATGCTGCTGAATGTCAGCCTTCATTTATACCAGTCCAACATGTTGTTCAGGTTCTGGAGCAGCTGTACGTTTTACTGTTAACGTCTGTACAGTACTATGACTGTCTCCTCATTTACAGTAGTACTAGTTATTACTGTGTGTGATATTATTACTGTTATGACTGTATTTATATTAGTAATACTGCTCTCTGTTGGTTTAGCTGGAGGATTAACTGAAAAACATGCTGACTGCAGAAACACAACAGTCCCTCCTCATATCCTGAACATACATACACCTGAATGCAGCTCCAGGGAAGACTAATGATGAACTGAACACCTACCAGGATCCAACCACTGAAGCTTCATCCATCACCACTAAATGGATTTTAGGTTAATTCATGTTTGACTCATCTGGATAAATGTCAGGGTTTAAACTGTCCACCAGGCGGCACCGTTCACCCTGACCCATCTGTCCACATTTACCAGCAAGAACACATTTAAACTGTTGGATCCCTGAAGGCTATCAGTCACAACACAAACTCTGATCATGAATTATGTCCAGCCTGTAGTGATGACCTCAATGAACCCCAGCAGTAATTATCTAAATATGATTTAGTCCCACTGTTCTGCTGTGTTTGAGTAGAAACCTGTGCTGAGGTCCAGATGCAGGCTGCCTCCTGCTGGTAGAAGTAGTAATCACTTTAATGTGTTTTTGCTGAGCTGCTCAAAATGTCTATTTATCACCATGGAAACAGAACAGGAAAACAGGATGTATAGCCTCTATCCAATAACAGCCTATCTTTCTAACTTTGAACACAGACTCTCTCCTGAAAGAGGTTTTCTTTTGCAATAAAGAAGCGTGTGTGTTTTTCTGGTCAGTCGGTATCAATTTTACTTTGAACTGATGAAGCCAATGAGTGATTTATGCTGGTACAGATGATGATGACAGGCTACCTTTAATGCTCTGTGTGCCCTGAACACGTCCAGAAACACCGACACACTAAGTCTGGGATGATAGGGCCACATAGGCAGCGCTAACATTATTCACTCCAACTACAGCACAACAACAGCTTCTGGAGAGGGGCTCTCCTTCATCTCACGCCCCACCAGTCTCGACACATAATGATGTGGGACCAACAAAACCTCCATAGATGACTGAAACTGATAGAGCACTTCCATCTCCACCCTAATCAGTATCAAAACAAACCATTCACTCATCCATCACACTGGGAACCTGAACAGACTAGACTTAGCCAAAGTACACAATCACTCATCCACAACAATAGACAGACTTTACAACACTACAGACTACCGACAGACAACCAGGACAGTTTATCACAGGCAGAACGTGAGGCACTTATTGAAGTAACCCAGAATCCCAACATCATTATTAAACCAGTAGACAAGGGCACAAAGATTGTAATCATGGACCATCACCAATAAATGATCTGCACTTACATAGCTCCTTTTCTCTACCTTAGTGGTTCCAAAGAGCTTTACAATGTGTTTCGCATTCACCCATTCACACACACATTATCTTGTTGAAGCTAACCGTCAACTCAATAACAACACCTACTATAAACCTCTGGACAACTCCATTCAACCACAAACCCAACTCAAACTTCAGACCATCATTCACACACTATACGGCAAGAAACACATGACAGCCAAACAAAGAAATGATCTACTCAGACCAGACATTCCACAACCTTGTTACTTCTACCTGTTACCCAAAATACACAAAGAACTATCAACCTGGACCACTCCTTTTGATTGCAATAGTGCCACCTATCATGTTTCTGAATACACTGACCACTTCCTGGACCCCCTCTCCATCCAACACCCCAGTTACATTAAGGACACTCACCATTTCATTGACATCATCAGACCCATGGTTGTCCCCAATCATTCATACCTTTTTACAATAGATATCGATAGCCTCAACACCAATATTAATACCAACTTAGGCCTACAAGTGCTCCAAAAGATTTTCAATTAAAACCCAGACCAGATCAGGAACTTTTACAACTAATTGAACTCTGCTTAAATAACAATGTCTTTCTTTTCTTAACAGTACAGCCATGGGTCAGAGATTTGCAAACCTTTACATGAGTGAGTGGGAGCAGGAGGCCTTAGCTAAATGTCCACTACAACCATCCCTCTACCTCAGATTTCTGGACGACATTTTTGGTATCTGGCCACATGACATCACACACTTCCCTCAATTCATTGAAATTCTTAATAACCACCATCAAAGTCAAACACACCATAGACCCAGAACAGATCAGCTTCCTTGATACAACAGTTTTTTTCAGGCCAGCCAACAATACACACAAAAAATACAAACCAAAGTATATTTCAAACCAACAGACACACATGTCCAACTCCATAAAACCACTTATCATCCAAAGCACACCTTCAAAGGAAGCATTAAATCCCAGCTCATCCGTTTTTACCGCATCTGTTCTGACATCTCTGATTTCCACACTGCCACCCAGACCTTATTCCGTAGCCAGAGGTTAGACAAAATGCTTCCTCTGATCCATAAAAACCAACACCCTGGCCTCTCTTGCTCCCACTCACTCATCCCCTCTTTCCCCTTCAGCCCAGGTCCCTAATCTAGAGCCGCCTTGACTCAACCCTTCCACCCTCCCCCTACCCGAACCACGGTTTGTATCCATATCCCCAATCCTCTAAACAATCTCCAAACCCCACGCCTAACTTTTACCACCCCAACCCTGCATTTCTAACCTTAACCACCCCCAACACCAGTCCTGACCCTAACCCCATTCCCCTATAAATAAATGAATAATAATTTCATTTATCTATTTATTTATTGTTTATTTGTTTATGTCATTATTATTAATATATCCAGGTAGGGACCCACAGATTTAAATGTTTAAATATTTAAAAAAATTAAATATGTTGACAAAAGTTCATAAAACATTAGCAATTAAGGTCAAAAAACATTTAAAAACATTGAAAAAGTTTAAAAACATTAGAGAACATTAAAAAAATTGAAAAACATAAAAAATATAAATACATTAAAGGGGTTTTAAATATATATTTACAAGGTGTTTGAATGTTAAAGAACGTTCATAGTTAAAACAAAACGTTCAGAAAATAACTCAAAGGTTAATAAATAGTTCAGGAGGTGGCAGAATAAACACAGCAGAAGGTTCATTATCCTTCTAGCTCTCAGAGAGTAAACATCTCCTTACGAGCTCAGCAGTAGCCTCCTGTTGTTCTCCTGTGTCTGGCCTGATAAAGGTTTGTAAGGGAACCAAAACGTAGCCGCAGGCACACTCATTGATTTCATCGGCTAATTTTGATTTAGCTAATTAATATTTTTTTGGGTTAATTGATTAGTTTTATGGGGTTTGTTTATTTCATAGACATGTTTTAATTTTTCATTTCTTTTTATTAAATAACAAATTAAAAATCTTACTAAGAAATAACAAAGCCTACAATAAATCACTCGTTGAAAACAGTGGAGACTGGAGGATGGAACTATGACTGCAATAGAGGACGTGGGTGGAGTGGACCAACGTGCTTCACGTCATGATGCTGCCACCACCGTGCTTCACCTCATGATGCTGCCACCACCGTGCTTCACGTCATGATGCTGCCACCACCGTGCTTCACGTCATGATGCTGCCACCACCGTGCTTCACATCATGATGCTGCCACCACCATGCTTCACGTCATGATGCTGCCACCACCATGCTTCGCATCATGATGCTGCCACCACCATGCTTCGCATCATGATGCTGCCACCACCATGCTTCACGTCATGATGCTGCCGGCAGCATCATTGTCCTTAACTGTTTTATTCTTTTGACACATTTTAACTGTTTAGTTAAATTTTAGATAAAATCCAGTAAAACTACAGAAGATAGTTAATAATTATATGTAAATTATTGTTAAAAATAATTAGTATTAATTCATAAATAAATAATTATAAAAAAGAAATAAATGAATAAACTAATGTTGATAATGATAATTTACATGTTTAAAAAAAAACAGGCAAAACTGAGACTAAAGTAAACGTCAAAGATCAGGATGTTAAACATATAGATGAGTTATTTTCCATGTGCGACCAGAAAACTGGAATTAAATAAAACTGAAAAATAGTTTTATTTTGAAGAAATAATTTGCTGTGAAACGTTTTAAGGATTAAAAACATATATTATAAAAATTAACTGTTTTTTTTTAATTTTACACATTTTCCCTGTTTTGTTCATTTTAGACAACATCTTGTAAAATTACAGAACATAGTTAATAATTATATGTAAATTATTATTAATAATAAAAATAATAATAATAATTCATTAAAATGAAGAAATAATTTATTATTAATAAATAAATAATGATGATAACTAAATAAATACATAAATAATTGTTTCTAATAATAATAATAGTTTACATGTTTGAACAGATGGAATCACTCGTCCTACTGGATTTAAATCAGACTAACATCAGTGTGGTCCAGCTGTCTGCTATAGATTACATTAGATCTCCTGGGTTCATCAGTCTGTGACCGTGTTAATGTAGCTCAGGATCTCCATGTGGTTCAAACAGACCTCCTTAGAGTCACCGATGAAGAGTTCAACAGCACAGAGAATCTAATCAATCACAGTCTATAATCAATTTATAATCAGTCTATAATCAATACATTCTATCAGGAGAAATCTATTAAATAAAGTAACAGGACAAACCTTCAGTAGAGATCCAGCTGATCCTCTGACGGTCTGCAGGACTCTGATCCTGTTTCTGTCCCACAGACTCACCCACAGACTCACCCACCTCCTCTATCCTCACCTCCTCTGTCCTCACCTCCTCTATCCTCACCTCCTCTATCCTCACCCACCTCCTCTATCCTCACCCACCTCCTCTATCCTCACCCACCTCCTCTATCCTCACCTCCTCTATCCTCACCTCCTCCCCTATCCTCACCTCCTCTATCCTCACCTCCTCTATCCTCACCCACCTCCTCTGTCCTCACCTCCTCTATCCTCACCTCCTCTATCCTCACCTCCTCTATCCTCACCCACCTCCTCTATCCTCACCTCCTCTATCCTCACCCACCTCCTCTATCCTCACCTCCTCTATCCTCACCTCCTCTATCTTCACCTCCTTTATCCTCACCTCCTCTATCCTTACCTCTTCTTTCCTCAGCCACCTCCTCTATCCTCACCTCCTCCTCTATCCTCACCCACCTCCTCTATTCTCACCCACCTCCTCTGTCCTCACCTCCTCTATCCTCACCTCCTTCTCAGGTGTGTCTCGTCTTCTCTCCTGTCTCCATCCTTCTGCTGTTTTCCTGTCAACATGCTGAACATTCTTTTAGTGATGATCAATAATCAATAAAGGACTTCTGGACATTCTGATCAGACATATTGATTACAGCCTGTCTGGACCTGAACAGCTGATCACAGGTGTTGTTTCCTGGGTCTGTGGTGCTGACATGGTTCTACAGCGTGATTCATCTCAGACCTGCTGCTGAGGTCGGTCCAGTCCAGTCCAGGATGAACCTGGTTGGAGAACCTCAGAACCATCCTGCTGCTGAGGTCGGTCCAGTCCAGTCCAGGATGAACCTTGTTGGAGAACCTCAGAACCATCCTGCTGCTGAGGTCGGTCCAGTCCAGTCCAGGATGAACCTGGTTGGAGAACCTCAGAACCATCCTGCTGCTGAGGTCGGTCCGGTCCAGTCCAGGATGAACCTGGTTGGAGAACCTCAGAACCATCCTGCTGCTTCCACCTGCAGCGACAGAAACCAGACGCTGCTGCTGCAAACTGAGAACGCGAAGAGTGATGTCATCGTCGGGTCACAGCTGAGAGGGCGTGGAGACGATCTTCTGACATCACAACATAATGACATCATGAGAGCCAGTGTGTTTGTCAGCATGTCCTTCTGTCTCTGTGAGGACCAGACAACATGTTTTATCAGGTCCTCAGAGACAAAGAGCAGAGATGGACGGGTCAGAACCAGTGACAGAGGTTAGAGGCCTGGAAGGAAGGAAGAGACGTCTTTGTCTTCTTCTTCTTTCCTTCTTCGTCTTCTTCTTCATCTTCTTCATCTTCGTCTTCTTTCCATCTTCTTGTTTTCCTTCTTCTTATTCTTCGTTCCTTCTTCATCTTCTTCATGCTGATTACAGACTTGTTGTTTTCTGACAAACAGAACCAGTTTGTGTTTTTGTCCACTGGTTTCTGGTGCTGAGGTCCTCACAGAGATATGAAGACAGCGTCAGCATCTCAGTAAATTCTGGAGCAAAGTGAAGGAAAAAGGTGTTTCATGAATTTCAAACTGCATCTTTTTTGCTCTCTGTGATGTTTTCGGGGCTGAAACGTAGAAAAACGTTTCTCTAAAAGTCATTTTGGACCATTTTTAAATCCCTGTGGTCCGTTCTAAAACAGTCTTGGTCCAGTTTAAATCATGTCGTAACGTCTTTAACTCATGTTTCATCCTGAGCTCATGTTTGATGTCGTTTCTGGTTATTTTGGACCTTTTCTGACTCATTTTGGACAAACTGTGGATCATTTGGTCGTCGACTGAAGACATTTGTAGAACATGAGGACGTCTTGTGGAGACGACGTGTGTTTTTCAGAGGTGTTGACGTGTTTCAAGCCAACAGATTTGGTCCTGGACATTGTTCCACGTCCTCACACAGTATTTAGTTTCACTCTGGGTCGGTTCCTCCGTCGTTCCTGAACAGTGTTTGCAGTTTGTCAGGAAGCTCCGTCCTGCTGAAAGAGTCCATCAGTCAGAGACGTTCAGAGTCGTCACCTGTCGCTGTGGAAATAAACCAGAGAAGACGTCAGCTGCTGGGAATCCATCAGGGTCCTCACAGAGATACAAGGACCGGAGTGTGTTTGACATCACAGCTGACTGGTTCGAATGTCCAACAGTGTGTCAGCCAAACGTCCGTCTGTCATTCATCCAGCCTCGGGGTTTCACAGGACTCACTTCAAAGAACAGAAGAGTTGAAGGAAACACTTCCACTCTCTAAAACCTGCTTCTACAAACGTCCAGAGTGTAAAACAGCTGATAGCGGGGGGCTAGCTCGTTAAGGGCTAACTGTAGGCCAGACGTCGGTCAGAACACAGAGATGAGGAGACCAGACTCCAGCAGTCCTTCAGTCCTCCTCACTCCAGCTGACATTCATCAAACCTGTTTCCATGTGTAGCCTAAAGCCTGGAGCAACAAACCAAGTAATGAACATCAGGTCAAACTATGGCAGATCTCAGTTAGAATAAACTAAAGAAAAACACTAATCCATCAAGTCAGACTGTCCCTGGTCTGCACACAGCATGGAAATCTAAACCCTTAAAGCACAACAGAAAGGCAGCGCAACGACGCCATCTAGTGACGTCAACATAAACTACAACATGGTGACAGCATAGACCAGGGGGGTCCAGTCCTGGTCCTGGAGGTCCTGATTAAATGATTAAATGATCAGGATCGTTATCAGGCTTCTGCAGAGCTTGATGAGGAGCTGATCATTAGAATTTAAACCCATGGCCATATAACTGTGTTCTCAATTGTTTAAACACAAATCCTGGTACTTTAGACAAAACGACCACAACATGTAACTGATGCATCGACCTCCTGAACCAGTTCTACTAAACTACAAACACAGTTCCTGCTTTACTCACATTGCAGTTCTAAAACACACTTTTTTCAAAACACTACACACAATTCTCTGCATTTGGAACAATTTTCATAAAGAAACTCTCTTGTTTTCTCAAAGAACAAACTGTCATTCAAAACTCTAAGGTTAACAGTCCTACTATTCACACTGACTCATCACATGGACAAAAACCTGTCACACAGTTTTACAATCAGCAATCAGAGCTCAGCATATTCTCCATTCTTCAGTCCTACTGAGGATGTTTTTCTGCCTGGAGGTGGAAAGTGTCTGACTGAATATACAACATGTCGACCCCTGACCAAGCTCTGGAAGATACATGTGGAGATAAAGCAGTTGAAGCTTTCATGGCTGGATTCACCACGCTGGGTGATATTTCCTCACTGCTTGACCAATGAAAACATTGTCTGTGATGTGGATGAGGTGCTGTGGTCAGACCGAAACAGAAGAGAGGATGCAGCATAGTTGTTTTTACTGTAACTGTATCCAGTAAATTCTTACTTTGAGCTCATCAGTGTTCAACTGGTTCTTATAAATGTCTGTTCATGTGATGGTTTGTGTCATTTGAAAACTAAATACCATGTTGAGAAGAAATAACATTGTTTTAAATGTAAAGATTCATTTTGCCATCATGTGTGTAGAGTTGTGAGAGTATGAAAACAATGAAAACTGGTCACGACGGGGTTTGAACACAGAACAGGCAGAGTCTTAATTGGGTTTATTAAATCAAAACCAAGCAAGATACAACCAACAAGGAGCGAAACTACAAAACCAAGAATCACACAAACACAGAAGGATCTGGGGACAAACTCAAACACTAAACTAACAAAACAGGGAAACAGGACTAAAACTAAAACCTTTGCAGAATAAAGAACTAAACCCAGGAATCAGCAGAACCAAACCTTTTAACAAAACTAGAGAATCAACCAACCAAAACTTTAACAACAGCAAGAAAACCACAGATTTAACTAAACAAAACTAACAGACGACAGAAAAAACCACTACAGAGAAATGAAGCTAAACTAAAGACGGAGAACAGAATGAGGAAAAACAGACTTAATGCAGAAAAAGGCCGAAGCCACAGAAACCAAGGAATAAGTCAAACTAACAAACAGAATAAGGACAACAGAAAACAGGTGGGAGTCAACTAAAGGACGACAAACAAAACGGGTTACTCACAAAACCTGAATCTGACTAAAGGGGACGGCCAGGATCTGGATAGTGGATAGTCCAGGTGAGACAGGTAGAAGCACAGGTAAGCAGACAGGGAACATGGTCCTGAGGTCTGACAGAGGCTGAGTGAGATGTGTGAGTATTTAAAGGAGCTGATCAGGTCCAGGTGAACTGCTCAGTGCAGCTGCCTTGAATCCTGTAATGAAGAATCCAGCAAACAGGTCTGGACCGACATGTGAGGGAGGAGCAGGGATCCTAACAAAACCTGGAACAAAACAAGGAGCAACAAGAACCTTAGATGAGTCTGTAGGATGCAGATGCTCATCTACGAGCTCCTCTCTGATTTATTTATTTTATTTATTTAAGAGAAAGAGGGAAACAATACATGTTAGAGTTTTTCTCAATAGCTGACACACATTTTCTGACATCATGCTTCATAGTCTCACAACTCTACACACATATAAACAACAGAAGAATTTACTGGATACAGTCACAGTAAAAACAACAACTATGCTGCATCCTCTCTTCTGTTTCGGTCTGACCACAGCACCTCATCCACATCACAGCCAATGTTTTCATTGGTCAAGCAGTGAGGAAATATCACCCAGCGTGGTGAATCCAGCCATGAAAAGCATCAACTGCTTTATCTCCACATGCATCTTCCAGAGCTTGGTCAGGGGTCTACATGTTGTATATTCAGTCAGACACTTTCCACCTCCAGGCAGAAAAACATCCTCAGTAGGACTGAAGAATGGAGAATATGCTGAGCTCTGAATGCTGATTGTAAAACTGTGTGACAGGTGTTTGTCCATGTGATGAGTCAGTGTGAATAGTAGGACTGTTAACTTTAGAGTTCTGAATGACAGTTTGTTCTTTGAGAAAACAAGTGTTTCCTCATAAAAATTGTTCCAAATGCAGAGAATTGTGTGTAGTGTTTTGAAATAAGTGTGTTTTAGAACTGCAATGTGAGTAAAGCAGGAACTGTGTTTGTAGTTTAGTAGAACTGGTTCAGGAGGTCGATGCATCAGTTACATGTTGTGGTCGTTTTGTCTAAAGTACCAGGATTTGTGTGTAAACAATTGAGAAAAACTGTAATGAGCATTTAAACAAATGTAAATATTCCAGACTGTAACCCAGGGCTAATTTCCATCTGCAGACCCCCTGGCAGGTTGATGTTACAAACACAGAACATATAAAGACACATACAATATAAAAACATGATGTACACAGACTAAATACAGGTGAACACAGGCAGCAGAGACAAACACATACAGAGACAATAAACATGTGAAGCAGAAAAGGGACAGTAAAGAAGAACCCAAATGATCTGTATTGCACATCCATCTATTGCACAGAGTCCCACTGCACAACACCCTACTTATCAATAGATGTTAATGCACATGTTGCCTCCATTGTACTGATCCCTGTTGCACTTTTCAACAATGTGTTCCAGACAGAGTGAGCAGAATAAAATGAAGCCTATTGCACATATCCAGTTTGTAAAGGTTGCCCTGTAGGTCACAAATGCTCATGTTTGTGTGTCTTTCAGCCACAGTCTTAAGTGTTTCCTAAAGGTAGGGAGACTTGTACATTCTCTCACTGGAAAGGGGATACGGTTCCAGATCTTAGTGCCCTGGACTGAGGCTACCACAGCCTCCTACTAGTCCAGCAGAAGATGCAGACGGAGGTTGTTCAGCTCCCAGGCTGGTATGTTAGCTCGCCATCAAATGTTTACTCAACCTGGTAAACCTGGCCTGTATAAAATACAACAAGACCATACATCGGACTAAATTCAGTTAAATCACTAGCTAGTTTCATGAACTTACTTACGTTACTTCCTGACAAAGTTCACTCCTAATCATTTGTGCACAATCAGAATTCCCAATTCATCCCAGTCACAATTTACTATTTTCCCAATATGAGGCATTAATTTAAATACATTGGCAAAGTTATTTGTGAATTAAAACAACACAAATCAGTTGACAAATGTTTTGTGTCAAACGATTTTTTGATTATTTGCATGAAAACACTCAGTAAACAATAGAAAGTACAATTGCATTGGTGTGCCTATTAAAACCAACCATCAAGTGTCACATCTACGGAGCCCCTGAAGGGACATGGGCAGACAAAAAGTAAAAAGGAAGTTTCTTGTGCGCAAGCAAACTTTTGGCATCAATAACTCATTAGTGACACGTTGTCAGATCATAATCGATGCCTCTTTCCATCGTTGTCAGGTAGACAATGTGCTACAAGCCCAGCTTTATCAACAGCAGCTGTCTTTCAGGCTGCAGAAATAACACTGGTGTCTATGAGCAGCCGGCTGGGTGATGAGTGAACAGGGACCGTCTTCTAATTACAATTTTACAGACGTTATGATTTTTATATCTACATGTATGTCAAACCAAGTGTTGTGGTCTGATCAACAGGAGCCAGTCGATGGCTGCAGTGATTCTGGAGACACTACAGTGGATCAGGGTGACCTTATTGAACATCTGTGTGGTGTTTCTCTCTTTTGCAATGACGGTGGCAGAACTCGGTGGAAGGAGCCACAGGAGGAACTCAGTGGAAGAACTCAGTGACAGTACTCGGTCAAAGTTTACTGAGTTCTTCCTTGAATTCTTCTGCCAAGTACTGTCACTAAGTTCCACTTCGGTCAAAGAATTCAAGAATTACACCAATGAGTTTTAACTGAACTTTAACACATTTTTATAACTTAAATTAAGCAATGAAATGACTTATTTATTAGATTTATATATACTTAACTTGGCTCCCACATCTACTATAACATACCTGAGAGAATATGCTGTTGCCACCTCTCAACAGAGAACAAAAAAGGTGACCATGCATGAAAAATTATCCAGAGAATTTCATGAACATAAAATTAAATATCTGAAGGAAGACCAAGAAATGAAAATGAGAATTCTACAGGTTGAACTGGATGTGAAGTTGGAAGAGAGAACTCCCATCCAAAAAAGATACACTAATGGGACTATTGTGATTACCAGTCATGATGAACAATATAAATAAAAAAAAATACATTTCTATATACATGAGTTTGAGCATTTATTCATTACAAACTACATTTTAAACCAGCCTGGGTTTAGTCACTCAATTTGCTGCACAGAAAAACAAGCAAACAAAGCAACAACAAGCAAAAGTAGGCGATAATAAATACATTTCATATTTATTGCATGTTGGTCTTCATTTAGATAGTCCAAGTAGTCCATGCTCCCTCACAAACTACTAAACAGAAGTTAAACCTGCCTCTTTGAGGGATGAATTTAAACTTCAATTTAGTCCTAGAGGAGCTCTAATCCTCCTCTTCGCAGTCAGTTCAGTACAATCCAGAACAGCCTGAATCTAAGATTATTTTAAGATGTCTCTGTGCAAGTCAAGCTCAAACAGGCATTTCAATCTGGGACTAGGCTTAAGCCTCGTCTGTGAAACCGGCCATTTGTATTTCCTAAAAGGTCCAGACTTTCAGATCTGTTGGACCCAGGGTGATCCGGATCACTCCCAAAACTTCATCATTTGTTCCTTGTCCCATTTCACACTTTTTCTGAAAATTTCATCCAAATCTGTCCATTACTTTGAGTTATTTTGAACACAGACAAACAAACAAACCAATGCCGGCAAAGACATAACTTCCTTGGTGGAGGTAATGATGAATAAAACATGAATAATAATCAATAAAGTAAAACAGAAGAGAGCAGATAGGACACTTCAGCTGTTCAACCAGTCAGACAGAAGAACAGTTTAAGTAGAAACTGACTCCATCATCAGCTGTAATATGTGCTGAGTATCCACTGAACCACGTCAGGAGACATGAATACACAATGTAGAGACCAAACTACCAGCAAGGACTAGACCACATTTATCAGAATTTTACAACATTCATAATATATAAAACTGGTGTAAACGTGGGACATTAAAACCAGACAATATGAAGAAACAGCATTTACATGAAACTAAACAGCGAGACTTTATAGAACAAAACCAACGTGTCATTTATCAAGAAACACTGAACATATCACAAACAGAACAAAACTACAGTCTAAACCACAGATACAAACTAAGCAGTACACAGGTGAACGCTGAATAACACGACCTGAGAAAAACAAGTTTACCCTAAAACAAACAGTATGAAGTGTTTATCATTAGAATCATCCTTCCATTACAGACACATTCAAACCTGGCATCTACTTCTGTCAGGGTGGGTCCAGTTTATTAGAAACCAGAACACTTCTGTGAAATCATGTGATCAGAGAAACACACACACACACACTGCTGGGCTGAAGTCCAAACGGAAACAAAGGAATTTGGACAAAGTTTCTCAGAAATCATGTGACCACATCGTCATCTGAAGTATAAAGCAGCTGGTCCTCTTCCTCAGCATCAGAGCATCTGAACCCAGCAGCTCAGGTAAGACCACTTCAATGACATTACTCTGACAGATGATCCTCTAAAGTTAAACTATTCATGCACGATGGAAATTAAGCTTTGTCTTACTGGATGGATGGATGTTTATGTTTGTATTTATTGGGACCTGAACACGAAAGGGCGAAAGGCACTGAAATGCAAAGACGCTATTGTTCCTGCTCTGTTTCTTTCTTTCTTTTTTTAATTTAAACCCTAATTTGACCCCCTAGGGTCCGCCAGGCTTTCCTTGCCCCCCCGCCAGGCTAAGCGTCACTGGTATATTTATTGTAAATAGTTTTTTTGTCCACCTAAACAGTGATAGCAAAGACGATGTACAGAGCTTCTGATGATACGATTGAAAGCGCAATGGCGATATTTTATGGTCGATACGTGAACTTATGTCCGAAGTCGGAGGAGCACCAGAGGAGATGATGAGCCGCTCGTTCACGTCCAGACCAAGAGGAGTTCATCCCCAGAGCCGACCGAGCCGCGGCTCCATGATGAGGCAGAGACAGTGGAGTTAGTACGGATGTTAGCACGTCGTCGGAGCAGCCTTCTGGTAAACATGGAACTAGCAGATTTAATCCAAAATGGTTAGCTGACCCTAAATTTAGCGGATGGTTCTACCAGACCCAGTATGGTAAACCCAGATGGATTGATGCACTGATCCAACCCGGTCACACAGAACAGCAGACCTGTTCAGCCTCTGAGTTGCCTGGTTTTACCCCTTGGTCATGTTTGCATTTTTTTTATTTATGTTAATTTATTTTACTTTTAAATGTGACCAGCAACAGCTTGTTTTAAGATTCACTAGGATTTAAATTAAGTGAAAACAATTGATATTATTGATTTTAATTGTATTTTTTGTGTTTGTTAAAACCGTATTTCAAGATTGTGCTTTTTTGTCAGACTCTACGTTTAAATATTGTTAATAAATGCCTTGTAATAACACATAATAGTCAGAATTTTAAAATTCTTGCCAACTTTTAACTTTTTTTTTTTAAACGAAAACACAGTGGGCGACTGGTGGGCTTCTCTACCACCGGGCTTAGCAAGTTTTCTGGGGGAAACCCTGGGTACAGTAGCTTTTTTGAAATTTCAAAAACATTTCTGCTTTTGAAATTTCAAAAAAGCTCCACAGGGCCCCCTAGAAATTTCAAACATTCATTTAAAGTCACTGGTTTGTCCTGTAGACATGAAATTTGGTACAACTGCAGAGCAGGATGAGACAAACACAACTGGCTGCAGCCCTTCCTGCCTCAGTACGGGGGGAGTGAGGGCCCGTCTGAAGCTGCTTGCAGCTTTAATTTTTTACCTTATTTTTACTACTCTCTTGTTTTGTCTTTGTTTTTTGTCAGATTAATGTACATAGACAGCAAAGATACACCGGAGTCAGATTCCTTCTTTATATACAAATTTGGCCAATAAAGTAGATTTTGATTCTGTAATAATGTTAAAATGTTTAATATGCTGCTGATCATTTTGAAGTCATTTACTTATCCAGTTTTTATACTGTGAGTTTAGAGCTTATGCAGGTACAGAGCCCTGATTTATGATGCAGGTTGGAGTCCACATTATGTAATAATCTGACACATTTTGTAATGAAATTCTTGAACCGGTATGTAATAAACTTTGCTGCATTTTGTAACAAGTTGTTACATAATGCATCAGTTATTACAAAATGCAGGTGTTGCACTTTTTACTAAGAAGAAAATGTAATAATCTGGTGCTTTATGTAATAAACCACCAAAAAGGACGTCTTAATTGGAAAAGACATCATCTAAATGTGTGGTTCCATGTATTTCAATGAGAGGGTCCAGGGATGATAATGGAAGGACTGTTTACGTCCTTGAAGTAACAAGTGAAAGTACTTTTCTAAAGTACTCAGAGGGTTAATCTTCAAAGTCATATTGTCCAAGTCTACCACAGTAAACAGTTTCAAATGTATTGTGAGCCAGAGGGACTTTTGTCTTTGCCAGAAAAAGAATGTTGAGGAAAAGTTGTCTGTAGGCCACTTTTCATTCACAGACATTATGAGGGCTTGTTTTAGCCCACAGCAGCCATCTTTACATTTTCATGCTAAAACATGGAAATAAAAACAATTTATAGAAATATGTATGATTCAGTGCATTCAGTAGCACTTACAGTCTTGTAGCAAATGTTTAATATATATAAATATAGTATATAAACTTATACGTAATTAGTAGTAAGTACTGTACTCATACCTGTAAAGGTCCAGGTGATAGAACAACACATTAGGAGCAATCTCATAGGCTAGTAATCAAAGGATTAGTTTCGACTCAAGGAGGTAGTGGACAGGAGACTGAATGCTTTTTGCTGGCACCATATATTGTACAGTAAATAGGTGATGAATGACAAACAACAAGCAGTCTAAATATATACAGTAAACAGAGAGACATACAAAATATTCAGTGAACGGCCATTCAATAACAAGCGCTTAATTCAGTCTGGCAGAGGAATCACAACAATAGACTATAAGACACAACACCTTTTTTTTAAGTACAGTACCATAACAGTCCACGAATTACTTCCCAACCTCAATGTCCAGTTTGACTCAAAGATCCAAACTCACCCACAATTCAAGAATGAACCCACGTCTGGGTTTGACAAAACTGTCCAGGGGAAAAGTGGGCAGAAGTTGTGGGGGATGATGAGAATGTGGGGTGGTGGCAACGGCTAGAGTGTGTAAGTGGGGAGTGTTCATGGGCTAAAAGGAGCCCCCTACCGGCCCGGCAGGAAAGGTCAGTTCCCTTTTGATTCGATCCTTCAGCAAGTCCTCAGTTGTAGGCTCTAAGCCTGCCTCATTAGCTCACCATCGCATTGGAAGTTGGCCTGGAGAACAGGACCAAAAGTTCTAATAAATCACCAGTCATTTTACCTGAGCTCATTAGGTTAAAGCTATAAAAATATACTTCCAGTGCACACACAATTTATAATTAAATAGCACTAATTGCACTACAAACAAGTTACATTCCAAACTTCAATCTTTAAATATCAATATATCATCATACTATCATCTATGTCAGTTGTCATAATTAATAAATAATATTTACCACATTATTTACCAAATACATGAGTGAAGCATTAAAACAGTTCAAGTCATAAGTACAAAATGCATAGCTTAAAGTGCTTGAATATCTTAGAAACACCATCAAGGGAAAAGCACTTTAAAACCCACTGAATAAATATAATCAGTGTATTTCCATATATTTGTTGCTTGGACATTTGGCAGTTAATATAAGTTAATTTGCATGTAACATGATGAAGAAACAAGGCATAACTTTGTCAATATAGTATGCTAACCAGCATCATACCAATGAATGACGGCGGCTAGGCTAACAAACATACACTCACTAGGTTTGGGATCTATCGCTACACACAAGCCCTTTCCCTCGCGGGTTGGGCCGCAGTAGGAGACTCCTAAAAGGTAACAGATAAACCCGTGACTGAAAAGTGATTTTGAAATGGCAAGAATAGCAAAAGATGGAAGTTTAAACAGACCTGTAGCACGACTTCTTGTTTGACTTCCCCCCTGCCCTTACACATGCTGACTCAGCGCCATTTTAAAGACATGATTGACCGCATGACGTCACTGAAGACTGCGCGATGATTGTCTACGAGGTCACGTGACTAAAATCCCAACGGGATATACCAATTACCGCGAGATTTACATACGTGGAGGGGGAAAAACAGTTTTAGGGCACAGGTTTTGTCACCTGGGTTCCAAGTCTGGTTCGATGTCCTTGTTAAAAAAAACTGTCTCATGGAAATTCTGATTGTCTGGTGACCAGTCTGTAGCTGTGTCTCACATCCAGTATGCCCAGCCCAACATGGGCTTATAAGACACCAAAATAAACATCCAACCAGTTGTCAGACAGTAGGCACAATACACAATGTTTTAAGTTTCATTATTTAAATAAAAAAGTCTGCCGTCTCTTCCAGGCTTTACAAACAAATGAAGCCAGTTTATAGACATTCTGTGTACACAGGTATTTCCTCTTGTCATCGTCACTACACCAGAACATATCAGGCTCTTTAGCAAATACCTCACTGAACAACACATTTCTGAGGTCCTCATAAAAAGAACAATACAACAAAAAATGAGATTCACTCTCAACTTCTCCCAATTCACAGAGTCTCTCCTCCTCAGGCGTTTGTGAGAACCTTCTGGTCTCTAAGACCAGAGGTAGAATTCCTGTTCGTAATTGAGCAATCAGGGATCTCTGATTCCTTGACAGGTTAGATTTAACATAAAATTCAGTCTTGAAAGCATCCTTTATCTGAACATAAGTCCGTAGCTTGGGTTTAGTCAAAATCTCCTTTTTCCACTTATCTTTAAATTTTGACAATAACTTTGTTTGAATGTCTTTAATATTACAGTGCAAGTTGTTATGAAAAATATATTGAAGCTGTGCTTCATTAAAGGTTGTAAGTAAATGAGATGAGTTAAAAAGCTGGATTAAGATCAGTGTTTCCTGGTCTTTGTTCTGCAGGTGATTCTGGTTACAGCAGCTCAGCAACAGCAGCCCAAACCTGCAGTGATCCAGTCCTCTGTCTGGTAAGTGACACAGTAAAGCCTTCATCAGAGACAGAAGTCAGCCTCAGCATTCAGCTCACAGTGATGATGTTTCAGAAAGACTGTTCTCAGGCTTTATTGGTTTGAGAGGAGATGACCTCACTGTAAAATAATGACTGTTATTTTGTACAGACCAGACCGACTCTTCACTGGTGGAACCTCTGCTTCAAGCATCGTCATGGCAACGTGAGTAACATAAGCAACCTTAATGAATAAAACCAAATACTATAATAAGGTTTTATGGCGTCATTGGACAACCTACTGTGTCATAACTGGAGAAGTAGTGTAGCTATAGTCCCTAGATTGTGTCGGCTCATTGATATGATGTGTATTATTCTGTCATTGTACCAGTGAAGACCACTGAATGTTTTATAGAATGTGAGTTCTCTAATCCTTAAAGTAGCTACAAAAATATGACAACAGTACATATAAAAACATGTTTTACTGATCCACACGGTGGTGTAGTTTGATAAATTATCATTAACATGAACAGAACTTTAGTTAAAATCATTAATAAACTCTACAAGTTTCCCTTCAGATACTCTGAGTGTCTCTTCTCCTGGACGGTTGTGATGCTTCACTCGAATGACCATAATGCCATCTGTACCTGTATTAATCTGTATTAATTAATTAACAGTAGATAAATAGTAACGTCATCGGTAACGCGTAACCATAAGAGTATCATAAGCCTAAATAATGCTTAACTAAGGATGATTAATGAACAGCTGTTACCATCACGCCACTATGAATTTATGTAGTTAGTTCAGTAGATCTGAGTTCAGTGCGTTGAACATCTCCTGGTCTCATTGACTACAATGACAACAACATGATATGAGATCAAGTGTAGATCCTCAGTCATCTGGTCATCCTCAGAGCTTCAGCAGACTCAACACCTTTTCACCTTCATCAAAATTCTTCTTCAACTGTGACTGATGGGGAGTCCCAGGTATTTATTCTCAGCCCCAAATCACATGACACATGGCCCGTTAATGGTCCAGGACTCATGTGACTGAAGGTATCAGAGGGGAAGATAACTTCTGCTGAGGGACCTCAGGACTGCATTCCTGATAAGTGTCGTAGACCCTCCTGTTCAGAGATGCTGTTTTAGTTGAACATAGATGTTTTCCATCTGTCTCCTCGGGTCAGAATGTGAACTTTGCTGTCCACGAAGGTCCAGCTGGGAGATCCACAGTTCCTCAGTGCTTTCCTGATCTGTTTGTGTCCCTTCCCTGGTTCTGTAAGGTTCTGATGAACCCAGCTGATGTTCCAGTGGGTGGTGGGAACCAAACAGCAGATGCTGGTCTGTGTGGAGGTTTTCTGTAGACTTCAATGTTGAGGCTTCATCCTCCTCAATGTTACAGCAGAGTCCAGAAAAGGCAGTTTGTCCTTCCTGACATCCTCCCTGTGAACCTGATGTTTGTGATGTAACCGAACAACATCTGTCAGTCTAACAACACCACACCCACTACTAACTACAACACACTGTTAACACACATTTAGACAGACACCACTAGTTGCTGGTGCGTAAGTTGTGATTCTGCTGATGATCGGATCATCCAGCTGAACAGCGGTGGACAGAGTGGAGCCTCCTAGTTGGTCTCAAAGAGCTCAAAGGGCTCAAAGAGAGAGCTGATGGTGCTCACGACTAACTTAAGAAAAAATCAAGAAGAACTCTAAGAAGAAATCTACAAGAACTTAAGGAGGACTCAAGGAGGACTCTGGAAGCACTCTGGAGGAACTTTAGAAGGACTCTAAAAGGCCTTAGGAAGGACTCAAGGAGATGCTGAAGTGGTGCTTTCAGGTATATTCTTTTAAAGGGACTTTTCATAAAATTAACTGAGGTGGGGGTCTGGTGCAACCTCCATCAGGGAGGACTGGTGTCAGATGTCCCTCACAGAGTTACACCTTTCAGATGATCTCCAGTGGTTTAAATGGTTTCAAAACAGTACAGTACTGTGACACATCATTTATGTGTGTGTACTCCTGGTGGATAGACCATCAAAACAAGACTAAATACACATACATGAGCATCAGACAAGTTAAATTTGTAATTTGACACGTTAAATTACAAATAGAATACCAGATTTAAGCAGAGAGCCTGGTGTAACTGCTCATAGAAAGGTGATTGATATTAGTGTTCAGTAGCTTCTTTAAATGAGTAAACATAAAGAACAGTTGAATCTAAGACAGTGGAATAATGACTTTCTGTCCTCTGTCCTTATGACATGATACCTGGGATCGTGATCCAAAGCAAGAGAAAAACCACTGACTGTGGGCCATGTTCAGATCTTGGTTTCTTAGCTCACTTCTTCATCCTGTGCCAACACTGAGGACTCTCCTCTAGGCTACACAACCCATTCTTACTGCACTAGAATAGAATAGAATAGAATAGAAACTTTATTGTCATTGTAAACATGTTACAACGAAAATTGTGCAGTAGCCCCCCCCCCCCCAGTGCAATCGAGCAAACAAGATCAAAAAGAACACAGTAGAATCAAAATAAAATAATAAATATATATACATGGTTAAAGAACAAGCAGAGGTAGTTGTTCATGTGTTCAGGAGTCTCATGGCCCAGGGGTAAAATGTGTCTCTGAGCCGGTTCGTTCGGCTCCTCAGAACCAGATACCTCCTCCCTGAGGGTAGGAGGTTGAAGAGGCACCGACCAGGGTGGGATGGGTCCAGTGTGATGTTCCTGGCCCTCTTCAACCCCCTAGAGTTCGCAATGTCCTCCAGGGAGGGCAGGGGGCAGCCAATAATGTTCTGTGCTGACTTTATGACCCCCTGCAGGCGTCTTTTGTCCTTGGCCGTGCAGCCGGCGTACCATACTGTGATACAGTATGTCAGCACGCTCTCCACAGTGGAGTGGTAGAAAGTCTTTAGCAGATTAACGTCCAGGTGGCATTTCTTCAGTCGTCTTAGAAAGTACAGCCTCTGCTGCGCCTTTCCGACTACCGCAGTTGTGTTGGTGTGCCACCTGAGGTCATCTGCTACATGCACTCCCAGGTATCGGAAAGAGGAGACCTTTTCTACACAGACACCATTTATCTGTAGTGGAACGGGGTCTGCTCTGTTCCTCCTCCAGTCCAGCACCATCTCCTTGGTTTTGTTGGTGTTCAGATGCAGATTGTTCTCTGTACTCCACGCTGCGAGTCTCTGGACCTCCTCCCTATACGCTGCCTCGTTGCCCTCGGAGATGAGACCCACCACCACGGTGTCATCCGCGAATTTGACCAGGATGGTGGAGTCATCCGAGGGGACACAGTCATGCGTATAGAGAGTGTACAGGAATGGGCTCAGCACACAGCCCTGAGGGGAGCCCGTGCTGAGTGTCCGGGTGGAGGATAGATGGGGTCCCACCCTCACTGTCTGTGGTCGCTCCCTTAGGAAGCTGTTGATCCACTCACAGATGAGGGGGGGGAAGTCCAGGTCCGTCAGCTTTCTGATGAGTATGCTCGGCAAAATGGTGTTAAATGCCGAGCTATAATCAACGAAGAGCATCCTGACGTAGCTGCCCAGTTCCTCCCCATGGTTGGCAGCAGCGTGGAGGACAGTGGTGACTGCATCAGCTGTTGACCTGTTCCTCCTGTATGCAAACTGATGCTGGTCGAAGTTCTGGGGGAGACAGGTCTTGAGATGGTGCAGAACTAGCCTCTCAAAACACTTCATGACTACAGACGTGAGTGCAACTGGTCTGTAGTCATTCAGACTGCCTATAGTGCTCTTCTTGGGGACAGGGATGATGGTGGCTTTCTTCAGGCAGGATGGGACGGTGGCCTGTCTCAGGGAGGTGTTAAAAATCCTGGTTAGGACTCCTGAGAGCTGGTCTGCGCAGGCCTTCAGTACTTTCCCAAGTACCCCGTCCGGTCCTGAGGCTTTGTGTGGATTCACAGCTTTCAGGGCTCTTCTCACCTGATGCTCCTGCAGCTCCAGCAGGTGGGTGCTGGAGGATTGTGCGGTCGGAGGAGCGAAGTGGAATCCTTCAGCCTCGAAGCGAGTGAAGAAAGTGTTTAGCTCCTCCGCCAGCGAGGCATCAGCATTTGTTACCACCGATGTGCTGCCCTTGTAGTTTGTTAAATGCTGTAAACCCTGCCACACTTGCCTTGTGTTGTTGTCAGCCAGTTGTCTCTCCACCTTCTTCTTATAGTCCCTCTTTGCGTCTTTAATCCCTCTTCTCAGATCAGCCCTGGCCACGGTGTACCGGTCTCGGTCCCCGGCTCTAAAAGCAGAGTCCCTTGCTTTCAGCAGCGACCGCACCTCCCCCGTCATCCAGGGTTTCTCATTACTGAACACCTTCAGCTGTTTATTCTCAGTCACATTGTCTGTGCAGGTTTTGATGTAGAATAAAACAGTCTCAGTGTGCTCGTTGAGATCTGAGTGATCAAAGACAGTCCAGTCTGTGTTATCGAAGCAGTCCTGTAGCTGGCTCAGTGCTCCTTCAGGCCAGATTCTGATGGATTTTCTGGCTGGTTTGACTCTTATCCTTAGAGGTTTATACGCGGGAACACTGAGCAGGGAGATGTGGTCTGACATACCTAAATGTGGAAGCGGAATTGTTCTGTATGCTTCCTTCAGGTTGCAGTATATCCGGTCCAGAGTGTTTCTACCCCTGGTTGGTCCTTTCACATATTGGACAAACTTCGGGAAGACAGTTTTTAAGCAGGCCTGGTTGAAGTCTCCAGCCACGATAAAAGCTCCGTCGGGATGGGCCTTCTGCTGTCTGCATAAAATGTCCTGGAGTTGGGAGAGAGCTAAGCTAACATTAGCATCGGGGGGTATGTAAACAGCTGTGACCAGCACCCCCGTTAGCTCCCTTGGCATATAAAATGGCCTGCACATAACAGTCATTGTCTCCAATTCAGGAGAGCAGTGGGTGTTAATAATTCTGCTGTTTGTGCACCAACCCCGGTGAACATAAATACACAGTCCTCCTCCTCTCGTCTTGCCGCAGCAGCGGCTCCTGTCGGAGCGGTGCATTGTGCGGCACTTTAGCTGTCCCACCTCCTCCGGGATGAGCGGGTGAAGCCAGGTTTCCGTGATAATGGAAACACAGCAGTCCCGAGTATAGCGGTTCCCCGACATCAGCAGCTCCAGCTCGTCCATTTTATTGACGACAGATCTCGCATTTGTCAGAAAGATGCTTGGTAGCGCTGGTCGTAAGGGCTGCCTCCTTAACCTGGCTAGCAGACCTGCTCTGCGTCCCCGCTTTTGCCTACGTTCCCTCCGCCGTCTGCGCCTCCTCCTCCCTGGCCCGACTACAATCCAGGGGGAGCCCGGTGGTCTCGCTATCTCCGGCGGTATGTTATGAGACCGGTAAAAGTCCGTAGTAATATCGGTTCGACTCGCGAAACCGATGCTTTGTAACTCTGTGCTTGTGAATAGCAACTAATGCAGCCTCTGGGTCTCTAGAGCATACCAACTATACATCTGATTGGATGCCAAGCCTGATCTGTGTGTGTCCCTTCCCTGTGAGTCATCAGTAAATTCTCCATGTAAATGGGGGTCAGTTTTCCTTCAATTCCTTAGTTCACACTCTTCAAACACCATACTAGTGTTTTGCCAGATGGTCATCTGCTTGCATTCAGTATGCTTCTGGTTCCCCTGTATTTAGATGAGAAGGTCATGTATGTCTCCATGAATCCGAAGGAAAAGTGTCACACTCAATGCCACACATTGTCTTAGACCTATGTGGGATACTTCCTTTGTATCAAGTCACTTTACCAGTGTCTTGTCAAGTGTTCTTATGTTTGCCTTTAGTGTGCCTCTTCCCTGCCTTCAGTTCAGAAGGTCATTTGTGCTGGCATGATTCCAAAGGAACTGTGACATGCTTATTGCCACACATGAGTGTATTCCATTTTGTTCCTTATTTAGGGAATGGATCAATTCTTCTGTTCCCTCTAGGAGCACAGAACCTCAAATGTATATGTTACTGGCACTAGATCTAGGGGAAATCTGGACCAGCATCAAGGGTTAAACAAGCCAGGAAACACTGCGTAACCTTAAGTATACAATGGCTATGGATTAACAAAGAGAGGACTGAGTTTGTGTCTTCCTCATGCCTTGCACATTTATTTCTGGACTGCATATCATTATAAACTAACAGACAAACAAGCAATCTTATTTCCACAGTAGGCTTTCCAGTTAAAGTGTGGCTTATCTTCATCTCATACTTATATTGTCACTTGAGCTCCTGAGTTGAACAGCATCTAGAGAGGAACCCCACTGATAGCACGAGACCATTCATCGCTTTCCTAGGAGCTGAGCAAGACGCTTTCTTGGGGGTTGATAGTTCCCATTTGCTTTTACAGGATTGCCTTGTGCTGAGGGCTACTTGGCTGTCACGGTCGCTGGCTGCCCCTTTCCAGTGACCTCAACCCGTTTCGCGACATCTTCTTTTACAGATAGCCAATGGCGTGATGTCTGACTTGGCCACAAATGAAACAGTGAGGGCAACTCACTGTTAATGCCTGATTGCTGGTGGGCACCAGAACCTAGGTGCCACACTATCAGTAGGTTTCACTATCTGGGACAGCTGTTTCGTTAGTGAGGAAACTTGGGCAGTCAGTTCTCCAGTAGCAACACGATTAAGCTTACTTTAGCTTGCAGGGCTGAATCACTACGGTCAAGCTGTGCTGTAATCTTGATGAACATGGTTGCTTTTTTCATTTAACCTTTGCTAAAGCGTGTGCAAAAATGTACCCTGAACAAGCTTTTTATTATAACTAAATTCTGTAGCCAGATGTTGAGACTCAAGCAGAACACGTTGCTTTAAACCTATGATTTTGTACAAAAACTACTGTGGCCTCTCTTGGTCTTGTTGGTTGCATTATTTAATTCTAGAAAGAGCTCAATACTGCTTTTATTCCTGATATGTGCTTGAAGAAACCGCTTTAGCTCATCAACAGTCAAGTTGCCTTTGTGGGACAGCATCTCCTTGATCTCCTTGAATTTACCAGGTTTTGTGATCTTAATCACAGTGCGAATAACTCAGACTCTGTAAAACCTTCTTGCAATCCTTCATCTATTTGTTTACAAAGGGCATTGTATGACATGTCAGACCCAACTTCAGAAATTTGTCCACCATGTAGTTTATACTCTGCATGGGAGCAGAGTCAACATCATTCAACCTCAGTACCTGACTTCCCATCCTGGCAGAGGGACTTACCCACATTTGGACTACTGCGACAGTCTTTTTACTGGTTTAAATAAGTCAGCTTTGGACCGCCTCTAGACAGTGCAAAACGCCGCAGTCAGACTTTTAATGAGCACAAATAGAAGATGACACATTACTCCGGTCTTAGCCTCTCTTCTCTTGGCTGCCAGTCAATTTTAGTCTAAACTTTTAGGGCCTTACTCGGTCAAGCTCCACAATAAATCCCTGACCTGTTGATACCACATTTTTCTCCTGCTCTGAGGTCAGCGAGCCAGAATTTGCTGTTGGTCCAACACACTCACTTTAAAACTTAAGGTGATCGGGCTTTTCAGGCAGTGGTACCAAGACTGGGGAACTCTCTGCCGCTGGCTCTTACACTGTTCAAACTCCACTGACTCCTTTAAAAAGCAGCTAAAGACAATTTTATACAGAGAAGCTTTTAATTAACCTTTCTAATTAATTTGGTGTTGACATTGCGTTTCTCCCATGTCTTATTGTGAAGGACAGTGTTGTATTGTGTCTTTTGTAAATCACTGTTTTATTCGGTTTTTGTGAAGCACTCTGTTTTACTGTCAAGCACTTTGTGATTTCTATCTGTGAAAGGTGCTATATAAATAAAAACTTACTTACTTACTGAAGAAGCGGGAGCTGGGCCATGCCATCATTTTCCAGGGCATCCAATTCCTTACTTTGTATATGGTCAACAATAAGGTCATACAGGTCTGGTTAACTCAGTTCATCAATGGTACAAGTTGGGTTGTCGTCATCATTCGAACTCACAACTGTCAGTAATTGACTGACACTCAAACTGGGAAGTCTTTTCTGGATCTTGAATACCAGTGTCCTCCATGCAGTGACTGTGGCCATGTCG
The DNA here is from genome assembly GCA_024666655.1 of Dascyllus trimaculatus. Taxonomy (NCBI): domain Eukaryota; kingdom Metazoa; phylum Chordata; class Actinopteri; family Pomacentridae; genus Dascyllus; species Dascyllus trimaculatus. Next base: position 816,187 of record CM045449.1, read on the forward strand.
ACGTCACACAGGTGACCTCTGATCTCTGGATGACGCACTGAGTTGCAGTCTTCCCTGAAGCTTTGAGCACAAGTTCAATTCGTCTCATCACCCACTTCACCAGACAGTGACACGACTTGATCCCGGACGAGCCCCCAGTTGTTACCGGCACCAGATCTAGGGGAAATCTGGACTGGCAGCAAGGGTTACACAGCCCAGGAAACACTGTGTAACCTTAAGTAGACAATGGTTGTGGATTAACAGAGGGAGAACCAAGTTAGTGTCTTCCTCATGCCTCCTGCATTTATTTCTGGGCTGTGCATGAGCAGAGCTTTCAGGTATAGTCTCTCCAATAGATCCACAACAGAACCAGATCACCATCTACTGGTGGAAAAGTGTAATTGACCCGTACATTGTCGTGTCCCAAGTATACCCTTTAACAGGGTAACTGGACCAGCTCTCTGTTTCTAGGGTTAGGTTCTAAACTGCTCATGGGTATTACCCAGTGAGTTCAGCAGAACAGCTTAAGCTGGTGGTGAGGGGACTCGCCTAGCTCTCACTGTCTTCTTCCAGACACCTACCCCGCTTACTCTGACAGAAAACTAAACTAAGTAGCCTCGTAGCCTAGCCTTCCAACCAGTCACGCCTGTTAACGACAGCTCCCTCCTCTGTATACGACAGCAGTTGGTAAATTGCTAGGTTAAGTTTAGAGGTCAGGACAAGTAAACCCCTGGGATCTGTTTAAAAATCTATTTTCTTTTTAAGTAGAACAACCTGTCAGAACCTTCAGATCTTATTCACACATTTGCTTAACTTTTTACATCAATGAGGAGTCATATGGGTTCAAGTAATTAATTTAAAAGTTCAGACAACTTCTCTTTAAATGCTTATCCAATGTTTATTGAATATTATTGGCAAGGTTACAGCAACAGCAGATGATTAAATTCTAATATATCACAAAATTCATGATTATGGTTAACTAATTAGGTTAATAAAACAACGCTGAGCTTCTCGATACTAATTACCCGATTGTGTGTTTTTGGGAAAGGGGAGGACAGGCAGCCTGGCCAGCGCTACCACGCCCAGTCCTGACTTGGGTGCAATAGAGTTCCTTAAGGAAACGATGACTCCGTACAAAGTCTCAATATATCCAATAAGTACTCCACGCAACCCAAGGGGAGTCGAACAGCTCTGGATCCAAATCAGTCTCACAAATTAATCCTTTAGTTATTCTTGGGCCTTTAAGGGAAAGCTCGACAATCCAATGCAGCGATGGTACAACTCAAGTTCCTCTTTGGAAAGTCCCTGTCATTCCAGCTGTCAGTGAGCAGAGCGGCATGACCGGTCACTCCTGCTGCCGTTCCTCTCTCTCTGAGCAAAATATATATTTCACTAATCCCTTTTGAACAAATTTGCAGACTGTCCAGAACTCTTCTTGTCTGTAGAGTAAATTCCCCAAATACGGAACAAAAGTAAGACAGATCCACCTTCGACGATGTTCCCCGAAGACTGTCTCTGTTTCTCACTTTTATACTCTCGAATCTCCTGATTTTTCACATGACTTCTCCCCTCCCGACACACTTTTAACAGTAGCACACACACACTTTAGTTAGCTCAGTGACATGTTTCAGACATTACTTAATTTCCTACTGCCATATAGGGAAGCTGCATCCACGCCTGTCAGGACACATGAGGACACATCCTTACTAGCAGGCCTCAACATTACTTCCCTTTTCTAACTACGCAGTTAAAATTCTGTTACAAAATATCATTTTATTATACTTTAATCATCACAAAACTTGAATCAACTCTTAAACTTTAATTTCATAAATCATTCTCAATCATCACAGCACTTAAGTATTAAGCATAAGCATTTGATTGTGTTACTTTATCATACTTTGGCCGATGCATTTGACCTTTCTCATACCAGTGTCTCTGCTTCATGGCTGCTTCTGAGATCTCAAAACTTGACTCCACTCGACAACATACAATAACAGTAGTTCAGTTAAAAACAAGAATTAGGGGTGTCGGTTCAAATAACAAACTGTAGATGTGGCATTTTACTGCATATATCATTCTGAAATAAATGGTCAGATGGAATGGTGGGGGTTGTGTGTCTTTGTTAAGCACTGTTCTTTACCAGAGTCTGAGGAGTTTGACTTTAAGGTTGTCCCTGCACCTGAGGTCCTGTCAGTGGTAGACTCCTGTCTCTGTGGATCAGGTACTCAGGGCCTGTTTTGAGCTGCTATGATCACAGCCTCTGTGCTGGTCTTCAGGTCGGCCTTTTCGTGCCACTGGCAGAATTTCTTGATGTCAGCCACCTCCTCCGTCTGTTGGTGGTACTTACCATGGAGGGGTTTAGTCTTCCACAGTATCTCCTCTTCCTCCTCATCAACCTCTGTCTTCTCTGAGCAGATCATCCCAGGAATTCATCTTCATGATGTATTCTTGCATGTTCCTTGTTTCATCCTGGATCAAAGCTCTGAAGCTCACTAATCCTCGTCTGTCCCCTTTTTGCTGCTCGTCCCAGGGTGCTGGACTTCAGGTGAAACCCTCAGTTCATTGTAAGGTGCTTTTATATCTTGAACTCTTCCATGTCCTATAACTACCTCGTTATTCCAGCAGGGTATCTGATGGCTTGGATCTTATTCCTTCCATTGAGCTGACTTCTGAGCACCTGTCTTACCCTCTGCAGGTGTTTAACTGTGGCTGACCTCTTTGCGTCTTCATCATGGCTCTCATTGTCCTGTTGAATACCCAGTACTTGTACTGTCCCGTCTGTCTGCTATCCTGCCTTCTGGTAACTCCGCATCAGATGGTTGATGGTCACTCCACTTCTGAATCTGTATCCATCGCCACTCTTTGAGATAATCTAACTGAGGGTAATCAGTCAGTCTGGATGAGTACCGGCTGCTAGCAGCTCCCTCCCTCCTTTACAAAAACCTTATGTTTGTCCCCTGAATTCTGAGGGCTGGAAAGCAGAAATCATGATGTTGTTTGGTCAGAGCACTTCTCAACCACCAGAGTAACATTCCAGACTCCAATACACTCTACATTCTTACATTTTATGATGTGTGGTTTATGTTACGACAGAAAAGAGTTACTAAAGTTAAAACCAAGTGTACTGAGAGTGTAAATATGAATTCAGCAAATTTGTACTTTTGCTTTTCAGGATCAGTAACGTCTCATCTAAATACAAGGACATCATGTCCAAGAGTGTTCAACTCCATAAAGGACCTCCTGCTGTCTACCAGCTGAGAACAAAGAAAGAGATCATTAACACAAGAATAGATGGAGAGAACAATAGAACTCTGACAAAACTGAGTGTTGGAGAAAGAAATGTGAACAAGATAAATAAAACCATCTTACTTGTTGGAGAATCAGGAACAGGAAAATCTGCTCTGATCAATGTTCTGGTCAACTACACCATGGGAGTGAAGTGGGAGGATGAAGTCTGGTTTCAGATGGTAGATGAGAAGAAAAGAAGACAGACAGAAAGTCAGACATCAGATGTGATCGTATACGAAGTCTTTGGTTTTGAAGGTGAAACTCTGCCCTACTCTCTGACCGTCATCGATACTCCTGGATTTGGAGACACCAGAGGACCTGAACATGATGTCCTCATCAGTCGAAGGTTGTTGGACTTGTTCAGATCACATGATGGAGTTAATGAAGTTAATGCAGTGGGTCTGGTGATGAGGGCCAGTGATAATCGACTGAATGACCGACTGATGTACGTCCTTAATTCAGTGATGTCTCTCTTTGGAAAAAACATAGAGAAAAACATCGTAGCTCTCATCACATACTCAGATGGAAGAAATCCTAAAAACCCTCTTCAGGCTCTCGAAGCTGCAAAAATCAAATGTGCCAGAAACGAGAAGAATCAACCCGTTTACTTCCTGTTTGATAACTGTCAGGATGAAGACCGAACAGAGGAAGCAGAAGTCCTGGAAGGTCTTTATAGAAGATCAGAGAAAGGAATGAGTCAGTTCATGAACTTCCTGGAAGAAACTGGACCTCAGAAACTGAAGACAACAGCTGAAGTGTTGAATGAACGAGTCAGACTAACAGCCTGCATCCAAAACCTGGAAGAGAGGATCAAGTTCATTGAACTAAAACAGACAGAAATCAAACAGACCGAAGAAGCTCTGAAGAAATATGAAGAAGGGATGATGGAGAACAAGGAGTTCACTGTGGAAGTTGATGAGGTCTACAAAGATAAAGAACCTATTGATGGTGGGATGTGGTTGTTGCGTTATGAAGGAGCTACCTGCTGTACAGTCTGTGAAGAGACCTGTCACTATCCTGGATGTACTGTGGCCTGGACACCTGGACTCTGTGTGGTCATGAAAGATGGACGCTGCACTGTTTGTACCAACAAATGTCCTGTAGAAGATCATGTGAAGGAAAAGTGGAGATATGTGACCAAGACAAGGGAAGTGAAGAAGACTCTGGAAGAGATGAAACAGAAGTATGAAGAGAATCTGGCAGGAAGTGAGGAGAAGTTGAGTCTTTTAGAGAATCTGAATAAAGACATGGATCAGAAGACAACAGAGAAACCACAGCTGCTGGAGGAGGCCTACCAACATGTAGTCAGACTGAACCAGATCGCTCTGAAAGCTGACTCAGTGTCCACCTACGTCCACCTGGACTTCCTGATTGAGAAGATGAAGGAGAAAGGAGACAGAGAGAAGGTCCAGGAGCTGGAGGAGATGAAGAGAAGGATGGATGAAGGAACCAGAGGAGCAGTGGGGTACTTTAAGGGTAAACTTACCTCAGTAACAGGAAAGTAAAGGAAAAGTGAAACAGAAGAACTTCATTCTGACCTGTCAGCTGTCGACACCTTGATCATCAAACTGTTTTTCCTTTTCATTCTATAAAGTGTGAAATTCATTCAACATAATCAGAAACTGGTGGAGGGAGAATCTAGATCAGTTCTTTACTATTATTAACATGTAGTTAATGAATCAAAAGTCCAACGTTCTTCAACTCTATATTATATTATATATCCTGTTCCTGTGCTGTTGCTGTGATCAGTCCAGAGGATGTCAGAACCTCTGAACTTGGACACCTCATGATCTTTGACTGCTACCATGGATTCTCATATTTAGAATGACTGCATGAAATATTTCAGATGAAGCAGAAACATCTGGATCCTTTTCTGTTGGACTCTTTTAAATCCTCTGTATTCTGTTGATGGACATGAGAAATTCTCCTGGTTGATGCAGTTTTCTGTTAATCCTCAATAAATCTCTGCTACACTCAGTCAGTTTGCTCAGAGTGTCTTTTCTGGATCATCAGCTGCTATTCAGACAGTAAACGTCTGTGTCTTGTCCAGAGTTTAGTATCTGAGACCAGGTCTTCCATGTTTCACAGCAGATGTTAGAACATCTTGTGTTTACATGAGTCCAGTGAGCAGAAGGGACGAAACAGTAGAGCTGTATAGACAAATAACCAACCAAACCTTTCTGTCCTGTCAGTGAAGGAGGACTGTATGGAGATAAAACAGAGACAATGTCGGCTGTTATTGTAAAAAAAGAAGTGAAAGTAAAATTTGCTGCTTTTTTGTATTTTAAGAATGAAGGATGCCGTTTTAAGATCAAGCAGACTGTCCATATACAGCATCAACATTTTGGACTGAAGTACTTTGGATGAGATCAGTGGTTCGGTGTCATTGTGTTTTGTGTCATATGATGTAGCTTAGTGTTGTAAGAGAGCTTCAGTGAAAAGAAACTGGACTTCTCTGTATGGTTCTTGAAGACGTTTCACCTTCATCTGAGAGATTTCTTCTGTTCTGAGTAATAATGACTCTTAGATATTCTCACCCCAAATCACAAAGTCCTGTTTAAACCCAGACTAACCGAACACCTTGGGGGCTGGATGGTTGTGAAACTGCCTGTTGAGGGATTTCAGGACGACATTCTACCGACCTGATAAGTGGTGAGTTTGCCCCCCTCTGTTTATAGATGCTGTTCCAGTTGAACATAGATGTTTCCTTCATTCTCCTCTCAGACAATCTCTCCTATATAAAGCTCTGTGTTCTCATGGCTGTATTGGTCTGCAGACACATCCCTGTTCAGCTGCTGTCTGTTTAGTCCTCAGGATGAACTACTTTAGTGCTGCTGGTTTGTTGTGTTTAGAGAAAGTCCTTCTGACTTTCTTCAACTCTGCAGTTACATAAATGAGAACAGTGTTGTTCCCCCTGTTCTTCTCTTCTGTTTGCTGTGTTTTCTAGATGTTTATGTTGATTTGATGAAGGTCTAGTTGAGGAGGTAGTTTTCAGTGTCTTACCTTGTGCACGTTGCCCATCTTTTCCTGTGCATTGGGAGAACATCCTCCACCCAGTTCTGTCAGGTTCTGATGAGCCCAGCTGATGATCCAGTGGGAATTTAGCAGCAGACCTTGGTCTGTATTGAGGTTTCCAAAAACATACAGATACCTTCTGTTCTACACCTAAGAACCACAAACTGGTTCATCCTGAAGAACAAAAACTGAACACAAGCTGAGCATTGTTGCATCTGCAGGCTAATGCAGCCAGTGTACAGGCTATGGGATAGATTTTGTGCCAGTAGGAAGTGAATTTGAATTCTTTATATCTGAATGTGAACCATTCAATCGGAACCTGAATTGATCAGTTTGAGTAACTGCTTTTAACCCTTACGAGTTGATGGACGCACCGGCGCATGCTATGACGTAGCAGTCAGGCGGAGCCAAGCTGCCTCGGCATTTAAATCTGTGTCGACTGCGGACTTCAAACTATCTACCAGTCTTTGAATTGTGTTGATCGGAAAAGTAAAACCAGAGCTATGACAAATAATAAACACCGCACTTTATCCAATCCAATCCAATCCAACTTTATTTGATTAAGCACCTTAAAACCACAACAGTGGACCAAAGTGCTGTACAGAGACGATAAAACAGAATAAATAAATACAAATATAATAAATTTAAAAGCCATAAAATGTAGCAGCCATACAATAAAAACAATAAAATAAAATAGAATAAAATAAATAAAATCAACGTCTCACAAGGTACCAAAGGCCAAGGAAAAGAGATGCGTTTTAAGAAGACATTTAAAATCAGACAGGGAAGAGGCCTGTCTGATGAACAGAGGCAGCTCGTTCCAAAGCCTTGGAGCTGCCACAGCAAAGGCACGGTCCCCTCTGAGCTTCCGCTTAGTCTTGGGTACACTCAGGAGCAGCTGATCAGCTGACCTGAGAGAGCGGGTTGGCGTATAAACCTGAAGGAGCTCAGAGAGGTAGGGTGGGGCAAGACCATTCAAAGATTTAAAAGCAAATAAAAGAATTTTAAAATGGATCCTAGAGTGTATAGGTAACCAGTGAAGTGAGGCTAAAATGGGGGAAATGTGCTCATGTTTACGCGTGCTGGTTAAAAGTCGTGCAGCAGCGTTCTGCACCATCTGAAGACGGGTGATGGAGGACGCAGTCACCCCAACATACAAAGCGTTGCAATAATCCAGCCGCGTGGTGACAAATGCATGGATCAGGGTCTCAAAGTGTTGCCTTGAAAGAATTGGCTTCACTTTGGCCAGCTGCCTCAAATGAAAAAAGCTGCATTTAACCACTGACCTGATCTGGCTGTCAAACTTGAGTTCAGTGTCCACCTTAACCCCTAAGTTTGTGATAGTAGGTTTTAAAAACTGGGCCAAGGAACCCAGATCTACAAGGGGGGTCCCAGTGGTGCCACTAAAAACCATCACTTCAGTCTTTTTATCATTAAAATTTAAAAAGTTAAGAGACATCCAGGCCTTTATGTCGTCAAGACACTTGAACAACATTTTAGGTGAGTATGAGTTGTTCTTTTGAAGAGGCACATAAATCTGGCTGTCATCTGCGTAAAAGTGGAAGGAAATACCATGCTTCCTAAGTATGGAGCCAAGTGGGAGCAAATAAAGGGAAAAAAGAAGAGGGCCTAAAACTGAGCCCTGTGGGACCCCACATGAGAGAGGAGCAGAGGAGGACACAGAGTCACCAAGGCCGACACAAAAAGTTCGATCCGCCAAGTATGACCTGAACCACTCCAGTGCTGTACCCCTGATGCCCACCCACTGCTCTAAGCGCGAGATCAGGATTTCATGGTCCACTGTGTCAAATGCAGCCGTCAAATCTAAAAGCACAAGAACAACACATTCACCAGAGTCAGTAGCTAAAAAGATGTCATTAAAAACTCTTAAAAGGGCTGATTCGGTGCTGTGTAGGGTTTTAAAACCGGATTGGAAGACCTCGAGAATATTGTGCTCTTCTAAAAACGCCGTTATTTGGCTGTGGACTATCTTCTCAAGGATTTTTGAGATAAAAGGCAGTTTAGAAATATGCCTAAAATTAGCAAGAACTGCTGGATCAAGACCAGTCTTCTTCTCTTATCGCATGTTTGGTGCGTCTTTTTTATGGACCATGTGTTTTACAGGACTCGAAGGTAAACATGGATTCTGACAACAAAAATACAGGAAAAACACTCCTTTCCTATTGGTCAAAGGCACACCACGTCTGCCAATCACAAAATTCTACTGTTGTTGCTAGGCAGAAAGTTGGAGTAGAGACGGAGCGCAGAAAGACGCACAAAACAAAGGCGCACTGACCAGTAAACACTGAACACTAACGGTGTGATCCAAACACGCTAAATCTCACAGATCTGTCGTGTTTATTGTGTCTTTCTGTGCCTTAGATGTGACTTTAGAAGGTGAGAAGTTTAGATCAGAGCAGAGCCCCTGTGTCTGCGGGGGACAGCCCCTCCTCTCTCTGCTGTGGGGGGACAGAGAAGGTGGATTTGGCCTCTGAAACCCTGTGAGGCCAAAGTCACTGATTATTTGAGCCACTCCACTGATTTCTGGAGTGGAATAAATAATTCCTGTACAGTTTTATTATAACACCTGATGGTTTTGGAAATAGTTGTAAAAACTGTACAAAAGCGCCTGGAAATTTTCTGTAATTTTGTGCAAACAGTGTGTATAACTGTGCTGTTTGCTAAATATTTACATTGTTTTTTGAAGTTTACTATTTATATTAGCATTCTAAGTTAGAAAAATGGTTAATTTCACATGTTTTTGGGTGTCCACAGTGAAAAATCTAACTTTTCCTACTCGGATTTTGTATTTTTTCTGGAATTTTAGGTCCAGTGTGTTCATACTTTATATAAAAATGAATAAATATACAGTCACATAGGTGAGGTTGTGGTGGAAAAAAGACACCAAGCAGAGCCAGATGAACAGTTTCTAAGGTGAAATATAAAGAAAAACTCAAAAGCAGTCAAAAACGGCCAAATGACCTGAAGACCTGTAAGGGTTAAAATCTGAATCTGAATGGTCTAATTTGAAATTGAATCTATTGGTTTGAATGTGTATCGATGTAAAATTGAAACTGGATTTCATTCAGTTGAAAAATTCAGCTCCTAATTCAGTCTCACTTTTCAGTTTTACTTCTCTCCATTTCAGTTTCAAATTTCGAATTCAGTTTTTTGTGCCACACATCCGGGGCCTGGCGTCAGGCAGAACTAGTCGAACGCAGATGGGAAGAAGTCGGTTTTACCACAGCAACGTGCTTTATGTCGTCTTTGCCGAATGAATGAATGAATGTAGTCTGTGGACTTTAGCAGCAGCAGCTAACCATAGCTCAGTGTTTCATCCCATACAAATAATTATTGTTAATACGACGTGTCCAGTGGTGAACTGGCCAGCTGGCATACCGGGACATGTCCGGGTGGCCCGGTGCGATCACTCCTGGCCCTCGGCAGCCGGTCTCCGGTGCCAAAACGCTACAATCCTGCTAAGTCCTCCTCCTCGCCATCCACGCAGCATCACATCAGTTTGATCTGATCAGTTTCTGATGCTGCATGTTGTTATGGGGGGAGGCAGCTGTTTGTACTGTGTGTGTTTCAGTGAATAAACCAGAGTTAAGCTTGAAGTTGTGCTGTGGATGTGTTCCAGTGAATCCAGTGTGTTGTGTCAGTCGGTGGCACAACAGGTTAAACATTGGATTTTAGTTTTATTCCTCTGGATCACATCGGTTCTAATCTCCTCACTGTACTGAAAAACATGTCTTTTATTTTGACCAGCACATTTGGTTTTGACATTTTTCTGCGGCGTTGTCTTTATCTAGTATCTTTATCTTCACACACGCACACAGGTCTGGTTGGGACAAATCTGCGAACGGAACATCTGGAGCCTAAATCCACAGCAAATATCACCAGTTAAACTGAACACCGGCCGCCGGGGGCCGGGAGTGATGGCGTCGGCCCACTTAGATAAAGACCACGTTGCCAAAAAACGTCAACATCACTTGTTAATAAAGTCTATATCATGTCAGCGTCAACTACAGACAGCAAAACCAAACGTGCTGGTCAAAATAAAATATATTTTATCAGTACAGTGAAGGGAGTCGAACCGATGTGATCCAGAGGAATAAAACTAAAATCCAATGTTTAACCTGTTGCGCTACCGACTGACACAACATAATGGATTCACTGGAACACATCCACAGCACAACTTCAAGCTTAACTCTGGTTTATTCACTGAAACACACACAGTACAAACAGCAGCCTCCCCCCATAACAACACGCAGCATCAGAAACTGATCAGATCAAACTGATGTGATGCTGTGTGGATGGCGAGGAGGAGGACTTAGCAGGATTGTAGCGTTTTGGCACCGGAGACCGGCTGCCGAGGGCCAGGAGTGATCGCACCGGGCCACCCGGACATGTCCCGGTATGCCAGCTGGTCAGTTCACCACTGGACACGTCGTATTAACAATAATTATTTGTATGGGATGAAACACTGAGCTATGGTTAGCTGAGGCTGCTAAAGTCCACAGACTACATTCATTCATTCATTCGGCAAAGACGACATAAAGCACGTTGCTGTGGTAAAACCGACTTCTTCCCATCTGCGTTCGACTAGTTCTGCCTGACGCCAGGCCCCGGATGTGTGGCACAAAAAACTGAATTCGAAATTTGAAACTGAAATGGAGAGAAGTGAAACTGTAAAGTGAGACTGAATTAGGAGCTGAATTTTTCAACTGAATGAATCCAGTTTCAATTTTACATCGATACACATTCAAACCAATAGATTCAATTTCAGATTAGACCATTCAGATTCAGATTTTAAAAGCAATTATTCAAACCCATCATTCAGGTTCAAATTGAATGGTTCACATTCAGATATAAAGAATTCAAATTCATTTTCTACTGGCACAGCATTTATCCCATAACAGGCCGATACAGACAGCTGTGACCTGAAGTTTTCATCCACTTGTAAAGATTAAAATCTCCAAGGACAAATTTCGGTGCATCTGGGCAGACAGCCAGGGGCGGGTCTAGGATTTTTTTTTAGGGACAGCCAGGTAGGGGCACAGACTTCAGAGGGGTGGCATGATAAATTAACAAGAACATTATTTAATTGTGCTATGGTCACTGATTTTACAGGTTATTAACTAATACATTACAATACTGTGTTTATTTAAATGAAGTAATTCTAAATCAAAATATTTCCTACAAAAAATACATTTGAATCAATGAAATGTTTCAGAACTGTACATTTTTCACTTCACTCTTATTTAGTGAAACGTTAATCTGTCAACTAGTAAAATATCTGCCTAAAAATACACAGGCTCTTGGCTTTTGGTGGCACGAAACAATATTTGGTAAGATTAAACATAACATCTTACAACTGAATGAACATAGTACAATATAATAAAGACAGGACATTAATCACTGACGTCTTAAAATGAAATGACTAGTATTAGGATCTTCTGATAATGTGGTTGTGGCTGTAAACGGCTGCATAGTGTGTTTAAATCAGGAGCTGGTCCTGAAAATATGGTTCATTAAAAAATAAAATAAAAAAGAATGTACCTGAACTAAACCAGGTCAAAACCAGACTGGACCCTTCTAATGCCTCAATCAACTTTAATGTCTTCATGGCCCCCGACTACAGCAAGAGGAGCAAAACTGACTGGATAAAAAAGAATAACACTGTTTATTTCACTCTGTTCATCCACTAACCTTTAATTTACTTTATATAGCTAATGCAAGAGTAGCTGGCTACATTTAATATTAGTCATTTTGTCATTTTTGTTGTGCATGCACACATTTTCGGGGAGACAAGAAATTTTCCTCTTAAACATTTGGTTTGGTTTTGCTAAATAGGACTTCTGTTGCAGCTGCGTTTGAGGACAAACAGATCTACGTCAAAAACAACTATTTAGTTTGAACAAGACGTCCCAATTTACAGCTTTATGACAATAAATAAGCAGCAGGAGATTTGAGCAAGATGGAATAAGGCTGACCTTAAGGCCAAGTACGGTGTAGTTCCAAGTAGCCTAGAGTGGCTAAGTTAGCTAACCAACAGTATGCTAGCTTAGCTGCTGTACAAACGGAATATTAGGGCTGGTCTGAAATATAGGAATATGTGAATATTTGTTCGTTGTGGTTGTATTCAGATTACAATTTTGATGTTCGAATAGCTGCATCGCCTCACGGCTAGAAGATCCTCGGTTCGCGTCCCGGTTAGGACGACTGGGATCTTTTTGTGGAGTTTGCATGTTCTCCCTGTGCAGCGTGGGTTCTCACCAGGTTCTCCAGCTTCCTCCCACAGTCCAAAAACATGCTGAGGTTAACTGATGATTCTAAATTGTCCGTAGGTGTGAATGAGAGTGTGATTGGTTGTCTGTCTTGATGTGTAGCCCTGTGATAGACTGGTGACCTGTCCAGGTGAACCCTGCCTTCGTCCGAGTCGGCTGGGATAGGCTCCAGCTGCCCCGCGATGTAAGTAAGCGGCGTATAGATAATGGATGGATGGATGGATGGAATAGTCCTGCGCACCGCCGCCGGGCACTGGAGAGCGCCGCTGTGGTTCCAGTAGGCGGACCTGCCAACTCCGGTGTCAAAAACTCAAAACGCGTTGCATTAGCACAGCGTTTCAACTTTGGGTAGATAAAAATAACATAATATTATTTTATTTTAGCACATGCCTAATTTTTCAGTGGGGGGGCCAGCAGGGTGGCCAGTAGGATTTTAGGGGTAGCCGGTGCCACCCCCAGTCACCCCTGTGGCCCCGCCTCTGCAGACAGCATCCAGCCTGCTCATGACGTCAGCGATCAGCTGAGCAGCAGCGGACAGGTTGGATCGCGGATGGATGTACACTAACGAGTAAAACAGTTGTTGAAACTCCCGCGGCAGATAAAAGGGGCAAAGTGAGATTGTCAGTAGTTCTAGATCAGTTGTGCATATTCTTTCTCTGACTATCACTGTATTACAGTACCTCTCGTTGACATAAAAACACACTCCGCCTCCTCAGCTTTTACCGGTAATCTCCGGAGACTGGTCCAGACGAATCGGGGATCCGAATCCGCTGAGTGAAAAGTCCTCATGCCGGTCCAAATTCACTGAGCCAAGTTTCAGTGAAGGCAAGGAGACAGGTCTCTCTGATTTCCCTTTTGAGCTTGACCCATTCGTCCAGCTCATCCAGCTTGTTCCTGATAGACTGAACATTCACCAGCAGAATTGTAGGGAGTCGGGGTAATTTACGTCGGTCGCTCAACCTGAGAGTCTTTAATCTCCGGCATAGACCACCTTTTCTTCCCCTTTTCCGAGTCTTTACGATCAGCCTGATTATCTCCTTCAGGATATTAGCTGGTATCCCTCCAGCTGCAAATTCCACAAGGAAAGAAGAAACTCTCAGCTCAGTTTAACTCTCCCAGGTGCGCCATGTTGTCCTCCATGACAGGTAGAGACGCCAAGTAGAAGTAGCAGCATTGCTGTATAAAAGAGGATAAAAAGACCCTGTTCCCATCCGCATTGCTGAATCACTGACAGTTCATTCAAACACCCGAATTAAAAGAGAGGTTAAAAGGCCTAATAAAAACATAGAAAACATAGAAAACATGTAACATACACTGGGCAGACTGCTGGGTCACACACTGTGGAGCGCCCCGGAAACGGAAAGCCTGGGGGGACCAGTCTAAAACCTTCATTCTGGCCCGATAGAACCATTAACCATTGACCCATAATCCCATTCTTGGGGTTAAAAGCCACTTTAGCTACTCAGAATGTGGTCCTGAGATCCCTCTCCATCCAGCTGTACAACCATCCACACCTGAGTCATCCCTCACCTGGCAGACTCACCACTGATCACACCTTGTGGCAGGAGAGTTTTGGGTTGGAACAGACCAGGAGTCATGTGACTTTAATGTAAAAAATAAACTAAAAGATGAGTCCAATAGATTTTCACTGAATCTCTGAAGATGACCTGGATAACAGAGATTCTACACATATACTTTTAACTATGAATAGAAAATAACAAGGAGTGTAAAATGTGTTCATGAAGTTGAAATGTGTTTTGAGAAACTCCTAACTTTTCTCTGCAGGATCAGCAGCGTCTCATCTAAATACAAGGACTTCATCTCCAAGAGTGTTCAACTCCGTAAAGGACCTCCTGCTGTCTACCAGCTGAGACCAAAGAAAGAGAACATTAAAATAAGAACAGATGGAGAGAACAATGGAACTCTGACAAAACTGACTGTTGGAGAAAAAAATGAGAACAAGAAAAATAAAACCATCTTACTTGTTGGAGAATCAGGAGCAGGAAAATCTACTCTAGTCAATGCTCTGGTCAACTACAGCATGGGAGTGAAGTGGGAGGATGAAGTCTGGTTTCAGATCGTAGAGGAGGAGGAAAGTAAAGAGAATCAGACAGAAAGTCAGACATCAGATGTGATCGTATACGAGGTTTTTGGTTTTGAAGGTGAAACTCTGCCCTACTCTCTGACCATCATTGATACTCCTGGATTTGGAGACACCAGAGGACCTGAACATGATGTCCTCATCAGTCGAAGGTTGTTGGACTTGTTCAGATCAGATGATGGAGTTAGTGAAGTTAATGTAGTGGGTCTGGTGATGAAGGCCAGTGATAATCGACTGAGTGACCGACTGATGTACGTCCTTGATTCAGTGATGTCTCTCTTTGGAAAAAACATAGAGAAAAACATCGTAGCTCTCATCACATACTCAGATGGAAGAAATCCTAAAAACCCTCTTCAGGCTCTCGAAGCTGCAAAAATCAAATGTGCCAGAAACGAGAAGAATCAACCCGTTTACTTCCTGTTTGATAACTGTCAGGATGAAGACCGAACAGAGGAAGCAGACGTCCTGGAAGGTCTTTATAAAAGATCAGAGAAAGGAATGAGTCAGTTCATGACCTTCCTGGAAGAAACTGGACCTCAGAAACTGAAGACAACAGCTGAAGTGTTGAATGAACGAGTCAGACTAACAGCCTGCATCCAAAACCTGGAAGAGAGGATCAAGTTCATTGAACTAAAACAGACAGAAATCAAACAGACCAAAGAAGCTCTGAAGAAACATGAAGAAGGGATGATGGAGAATGAGGAGTTCACTGTGGAAGTTGATGAGGTCTACAAAGATAAAGAACCTATTGATGGTGGGATGCGGTTGATGGCTTATCAAGGAGCTGTCTGCTGTACAGTCTGTGAAGAGACCTGTCACTATCCTGGATGTACTGTGGCCTGGAAACCTGGACACTGTGAGGTCATGAAAGATGGACGCTGCACTGTTTGTACCAACAAATGTCCTGTAGCATTTCATGTGAAGAAAGAGTGGAAATATGTGACCAAGACAAGGAAAGTGAAGAAGACTCTGGAAGAGATGAAACAGAAGTATGAAGACAATCAGGAAGGAAGTGAGAAGAAGTTGAGTCTTTTAGAAAAACTGAATAAAGACATGGATCAGCTGACAGCAGATAAACCACGGCTGCTGGAGGAGGCCTACCAACATGTAGTCAGACTGAACCAGATCGCTCTGAAAGCTGACTCAGTGTCCACCTATGTCCACCTGGACTTCCTGATTGAGAAGATGAATGAGAAAGGAGACACACAGAAGGTCCAGGAGCTGGAGGAGATGAAGACAAGGATGGATGAAGGAACCAGAGCAGCAGTGGGGTACTTTGTTAATGAAGAGGAGTTGGGGAAAATGTTGGGAAAACATTAATAGACTAATGTAAGAAGTGACATCATCAGTGTGAGCAGAGAGCTGTGGAGGAGAGTTCCTCACCTGTACTGTTTTAAATCCTCTGTATCCTGTTGATCTACATGAGGTCCTCTCCTGGTTGAATCCTCAATAAACCTCTTCTTCATCCATCTGTACGTTTTATTTTTAAAGTCTGTACAGTACTATTACTGTATCCTCATGTACAGATTATTACTACTTCCTGTATAAACTCTTCTTTTCTGAGTTGATGCTAAAGATCTGATTCTCTCATTTGTTTTTGTCCAGAAAGCAGAAGCTTCATTTATTCCATGATAACAACAGAATAAAGAGATCTGTTTATGATGATGTAATAAAGAATAAAACATTGTTACATGAATGAACAGTAGTTGATTATTTATCAGGTAAAATGTTAAATGTATACATTTATATGAAACTAAAACAACCAGACAGGAATCAGCAGCACTCAGAGCTGTAACACCTTCAGACAAACATGTGACCACAGAGTATTTAAGAACAGTAAAATACAATCAAGGAGGAACCGCTGATGAGTTTTCTGTCTGTCTGTTGTGTGTTAAATCATTTTTTCTGAACTCTTTTTGTACGATGCAGCTTGAAACTGTGTGTTTTGAACGGTGAAAAGGTTTTTCATTATTAGAAATAAGTTCAGTCGCATATCTGAGAGGTTAAAATCAGCATTAAAATCCATTCCTACATGATCGAATCCCGGATCATTAGACCTTGTCTGCAGGTTCATTGTGTGTTTGTGGGTCTGTTGAAGGATTTAAGTCGAGTAAACTCTCAGGTATGAAAACCAGAAGCTGCAGCTACAGGCTATTTAAAGCTCTGAGCTGTGAATCTCTTTACATTGTGTTCACTGTAAATGTCATGTAGCTGGATATTTATAGGTCTGTAAACCAGCTGCTTCTCTCTGGATTTATGAGTCACCTGGCAGCTTTGAAACCTGGACTCAGATCAGCTTCTGGTTTAGACTTTTATAGTCTACAAACAGTTTTCATCCTCCTAAGAAGTTTCTTCTTTTGTTCAATCATGATCAATTCAACCTCTTTGAAAAGAAATTACAAAAAAATGCCAAAGTGAAAACAGATTTCCATTAATTAAAAATCTAAAATATAAATAAATGACTTCATCAGTATTCAGCCTCTTTAAAGAGACTCTAATGGAAGTTATCAGTTAGTAAATGGATCATCTGCATGGTGGAGGCAGCATCATGACGTGAAGGACGGTGGTGGCAGCATCATGACGTGAAGCATGGTGGTGGCAGCATGATGATGTGAAGCATGGTGGTGGCAGCATGATGATGTGAAGCATGGTGGTGGCAGCATGATGATGTGAAGCACGGTGGTGGCAGCATCATGACGTGAAGCACGGTGGTGGCAGCATCATGACGTGAAGCACGGTGGTGGCAGCATCATGACGTGAAGCACGGTGGTGGCAGCATCATGACGTGAAGCACGGTGGTGGTGCCGTCCCAGAGTCACCCCCCCTAGTGTCAGTTCACACTGCTCCTATACAATCCAACCAGCACTGCCACGTTCAGCTGAACCAGACCTGATGATCTGATACTGTTTTTTTATTTTTTTTGCTCTGATGTGCCAGTCTTGGATCTTGCGGCTGGACCTTGCAATACGGTAAGTGGGTTTGTAAGTGATGGGATGTGAAGATGTGTTAATCTGTGTGACAGCAGAGGGGAAAGCGATGCGGGAGGAAGAGGGAGGAGTAGAGATGTGAGAGTTATCTCGGTTATCAGGAGAGGAAGGAGGGACTTTTGTGGAGGAGATGGAGAGTGGGTCAACTGGTTAAGAGGATGTGTCGATTTGGGTTTGGGGAGGAGGGGGAAGTGGAATTGAAGTTGGGGGGGTGAGGAATGTTCGAGGGGGTAAGGGGGTTAGTGTTGGGGGAGGAAGAAGTAATTGGAGGAGTGGTTAATTTAGGAGAGGGGGAGAAGGGGGTGGAGTAGATTTGGGGAGGAAGGGGCAGGTAGAGGGGTCGTAGGAAGTGAGGTGAATCATTTGGTTATCGTGCTGGAAAGATGGTATGGAGTCGCCTGAGGAGGAGTGGTCAGGAGGCATGACCCCTGTTGGTGGTTGAGTGGAGGGCTCAGATTGGGTTATGAATTGGTTATGGTTACCCTGAGAGACCCTTTCATCATTATTACCAGCTCCACGGGTTGTTTTTGTGGGGTCGGCCTTCTGGCCAGGTCCTCCCGGGCGTCAGCAGTATTTGGGTGTGGGGAAGGGGAGAGAATGGTGTCAGAAATAACAACAGAAGTATTAGAGCAGGTGTTTAGTCTAATGGATTCTAAGTCCTGTGTTGTGCTGGGTTTACTGGGGGGCTGATGTATTTGGGCTGTAATCTGTATGGCTGTTGTAGAAGCAGTGGTTAGAGTTAGAGAGGGAAATGGGCTAGGGTTAGGAAAAGGGGATAGGGAAGGGGGCTAGGATTAGGGATAGGAGTGGAAATACGTTAGAGTTAGGGAAAGGAGGTTGGGGAGGGGACCATGAAATGCACAAAAACAAGGTCGGGACCCACCTCAAAAATAATGAAATGCCAAACTAAATAGGCAATTTTGCCCTGACAAGAAGATCCTTCAGGTTCCTGTTTGTTGCTGTAGGCTGAGATAACCTTACCGTTTGGAAGTAATCCATGACTTGCAATTAAACTTTCAAAATTGACCTTCAGCTTCTTATTCATAATTTGGCCATTTGTTGACAATGAGGTAATCGTGGGGATACGTTTCTTATCCTCCCTCTCCCTCTTCCTCTCAAAGGTTCTGAAACAATGTTTCAAAAATGAATTAGAAAACCCTTTATGTTGTAAATATGAAAAAAGAGAATATTTTTAGCTTCCTGAAAATCTGCTGGTTGTGTGCAAATCCGCTTAAATCTCACAAGCTGAGATTTTACCATCCCCTTGAAAGTATGTCTGGGGTGTGAACTAGTTTTAAACAATAAAGCACCAGTATCGGTGGTTTTAAGATACATTTGATGTCCAGTTTTTGATTCCTTGTAGACGATTGTATCCAAAACGTCTGTTGTTTGTTTTTCCAGTTCATATTTGAGTTGGATTGATGGATCATGTCCATTCAAAATATCCACAAAGTCTTTAAATTCCTCCTTGGTACCAGTCCAGATTCCCCATATGTCGTCCAAATAACGCCAGTAGTGTAATGGTTTAATGTGGCATTTCGCAAATACTTCTTCTTACCAATTTGTCATAAATATGTTGGCATATGCTGGTGTGAATTTTTGCCCTTAATCTGAAGATAAAATTTATTGTTGAACATGAAATCATTCCTTGTTAGATGAATATCCAATAATTCCAATATTTCTTCATCAGGCCTCTAATTATCCGGATATTTATTAAAGATTTTTCTCACCGAATTCAATCCCACCGGAATGTCAACATTTGTATGGAGGCTCTCCACATCCACAGAGAAAAATAAAGGATTAAGTGGTACATTTAAATTTGTACCAATGGATATAAAGTGATTTACAACTGTTCAGTAACATCTTGTCTGGTCTCCAGCTGCTGTATCTTGTGAGTTTCACCTGTCAGGGATCAATGAAGTTGATCAGGTCTTGTGTTGAAGGTCTGCAGCTCAGAGTCATGTGACGCCTGCAGCAGCAGTCAGCAGCTATAAATAGCCTGTTAGCTAACAAACACTCAGAGTCACGTCTCAGAGCAGTCAACAGGCTGCAGGACAGACGGCCGGACGCTGACGGACACACAGGTAGGAACACACCTGGACAGGACTCACTGCAAACACACAAACACACAAACAAAGATCAGCTGTTAGGGTGTAAACAGGACTGAGGGCTGATGGGAAGTCGAGGCCCTTCATGTCTTGTTGACACCGTCTCATGTTTAGTATATTAATAATACTGGAGGCTGTTTGTGGATAAAAGTAGTTTGACTGAGTGTGAAAACATCAACATGTGACTATGTGGTGTTAATGTAGTGAAAATATTCAGTAGAAGAATTAAAAACTGGCAGCTCAAGTGCCAAAAAAACACTGTTAAAACTTGTAATGTTCGAAATCTATGAAAACTATAAAATACTGATGTTTTTCTCTGATTTAAAAACAGTAAAATAACATCAAGTAAAGAACACAGTAGTTTATATTTGTAGAATTACCGCTTTTTGAATGTTATTTACAGTTTTGGTCTGATTGTTTTACAGTCGACGTGACGTTGACTATAAAACAATCAGACCAAAACTGTAAATAATGTGTGGTGGCAGCATCATGATGTGAAACACGGTGGTGGCAACATCATGATGTGAAGCATGGTGGTGGCAGCATCATGAAGTGAAGCACGGTGGTGGCAGCATCATGATGTGAAGCATGGTGGTGGCAGCATCATGGTGTGAAGCACGGTGGTGGCAGCATCATGATGTGAAGCACGGTGGTGGCAGCATCATGATGTGAGGCATGGTGGTGGCAGCATCATGATGTGAAGCACGGTGGTGGCAGCATCATGATGTGAGGCATGGTGGTGGCAGCATCATGATGTGAAGCATGGTGGTGGCAGCATCATGATGTGAGGCATGGTGGTGGCAGCATCATGATGTGAAGCACGGTGGTGGCAGCATCATGATGTGAAACACGGTGGTGGCAACATCATGATGTGAGGCATGGTGGTGGCAGCATCATGATGTGAAGCATGGTGGTGGCAGCATCATGATGTGAGGCATGGTGGTGGCAGCATCATGATGTGAAGCATGGTGGTGGCAGCATCATGATGTGAAGCACGGTGGTGGCAGCATCATGATGTGAGGCATGGTGGTGGCAGCATCATGTGAGCGGTGGTGGCAGCATCATAGTGTGAAGCATCATAGCATCATGTGAAGCATGGTGGTGGCAGCATCATGATGTGAAGCATGGTGGTGGCAGCATCATGATGTGAAGCACGGTGGTGGTAGCATCATGATGTGAAGCATGGTGGTGGAAGCATCACGATGTGAAGCACGGTGGTGGCAGCATCATGATTAAAGCATGGTAGAGGCAGCATCATGAATAAAGCATGGTGGTGGTAGCATCATGGTGTGAAGCATGGTGGTGGAAGCATCATAGTGTGAAGCATGGTGGTGGCAGCATCATGACGTGAAGCATGGTGGTGGCAGCATCATGACGTGAAGCATGGTGGTGGCAGCATCATGGTGTGAAGCATGGTGGTGGCAGCATCATGACGTGAAGCATGGTTGTGGCAGCATCATGGTGTGAAGCATGGTGGTGGCAGCATCATGACGTGAAGCATGGTGGTGTCAGCATCATGACGTGAAGCATGGTGGTGGCAGCATCATGACGTGAAGCATGGTGGTGTCAGCATCATGATGTAAAGCACGGTGGTGGCAGCATCATGACGTGAAGCATGGTGGTGTCAGCATCATGATGTAAAGCACGGTGGTGGCAGCATCATGATGTAAAGCACGGTGGTGGCAGCATCATGACTGACGTTTTGTTGGTTTAAATGCAGTAAAAGTTTAAGCCGTTAAGAGACGAGTCAGTTTGTATTTATGAATCTGGTTTCAGACAATTAAATGAATAAAGATTTTATGCAGTGAGTTTATATGAAGAGCTGAATGATAATTAACAGATAATTAACTTGAGAAAGCAGAAAATTCACAACATAATTAAACGATGAATTAAATCGTAGCATAAAACTGAAACTGAAGCTCGTTCTACAGACTGAAGACTAGTCTGAGGCTTTAAAGTTATTTTATTTATTTATTAAATAAAACTCGTCCAGTTGTCTGTCAGAGTTTGACCACATGAGAACACAAACAGCTTCTTCTGATCAGTTCTGATTTTTGATGCAGGTTTTCTCCTCAACACAATCAGAACACTGATCTGAGAACCTTCCATCAGTGAGGCTCTGGTGAGTCTGGTCTCCTGTCTAACCTCAGTCTTTATGTCTGTTTATGAAGGTTTAGTCTCGTCTTTGTCACTCTGAGTCTCATTTTTCTGGTTTTGTGTCCTTTTGAGTCTCATTTTGTTCATTTAAAGTCTCTCTGTGGACGTTTTGTCTGGTCTTTGTTTCACTCCTGTCTTTCTGTGTTTATCTGGTCTGGTTTTTGTTGTTTTCTGTCTCATTATCTCCGACAAGGAGGTTATGTTTTTGCCGGCGTTGGTTTGTTTGTTTGTTTGTGTTCGGAATAACTGGAAAACTCGTGGACGGATTTGGATGAAATGTTCAGGAAATGTGTGAAATGGGACAAGAAACAAACGATGACATGTTGGGACTGATCCGGATCACCGTCTGGATCCAGGATGTTTTTAAAAAAGATTCTTTAACATTGGGAGATTGGACCATTTTCGGCATTTGTGAATATAACTCCACAAAAAAATGGTCGGGGCATGTGGGGAAAAACTACAGGTTCTAGAAGACATCAAAGACTGATCTGGATCATGGAATAACATGATCCAGACTAGGAAACAATAGGGGACCTTTGGAGTTCTCATCACAGGAAGAGAACTAATGCAGCTACCAACAAACCCCATCATACGGCCAAGACACTGGGGAATCTGGGCGTTCTAACGGATTGGTTGTATCTTAAAAAGCTACGGAGCTACATCCAGAAGAAATCCACCATTATGGGAAAAGTGATGTTGGTGAAAAACTACTGAACTAATGTTGATGTCATTATGAATCCAGTTGCTAATGGTCTGTTTTCATGGTCAAGGAATCTAAAAAATTACATAAAACAAATGTAGCACTAATATTTATGGTGTTAATCACAATATGAGGGGAACTACGACACTTTTTAGGACTGATCCGTTTCATTTTGGTGGTGTGTCAGATTGACACTGGGAGACTGTGTTGGGATGGACTGAAGCTGCTTGGCGGAGGTCTGCGCTCCATGAGGGCTTTTCTACTTTTAGTCTTTATGTCTGTTTGAGAAGGTTTAATCTCATCTTTTGTGGCGGCTGTGGCTCAGGTGGTAGAGCGGGTTGTCCACTGATTACAGGTTGGCGGTTCAATCCCCGGCCGCTCCGCATGCCGAAGTGTCTTTGGGCAAGACTCTGAACCCCAAGTTGTCTCTACTTTGTGGATGTTTCGTCTCGTCTCAGTGTCATTTGTGTCATTCTGGGTTTAGTTCTTCTGGTTTTGAGTCATTTCACGTCTTGTTTTTGTTGTTTTTGTTGTTCCCTGTTTTGTTTGTCCATCTAATGTCTCTTTACAACAGTTTTGTCTCTTTGTGGATGTTTTTGTTTTGGTCGTTCTGGGTTTAGATTTCCTAGTTTTGTATCATTTCACGCCTAGTTTTTTCTGTTTTCTGTCTCGTTTTATTCTGTTTATGTTGTTTATGTGTTTTGGTTTTTGGGCTCGTCTCTAGTTCGTGTCTCTTTGTGGATGTTTTTCTTGTTTTGTGTTGTTCTGTGTCTAGTTTTTCTTTGTTTGTGTTGTTTGCTTTGTCAGCTGTCCTGCTCAGACTCTCGGCGCTGTACAACCTGAACTCTGCTGCTCTGTCTTCTGGTTTCAGTTGCTCTGATCAGAACCTGAACTGATCCGGTCCTGCGGCGGCGGCGGCGGCGGCAGCGATGGGTCTGGACGTCCCCGTCTACGACCTGTCTGTGATCAGAGGACTGTGGGAGGTCCGAGTGAAGAAGCACAGACAGAAGCAGAAGAAGGAGCAGGAGAGGAAGGAGAAGAGCGCCCTGGCCAGGTGAACTTCCTGTTGACATGTTTACAGCAGGTCCAGGTAGAGGAACAGGCGGTTAAGACGTTAAGACTCTGCTGGTTCCTCTCATCAGACAGCAGAGCTCTGGACAACTTCATCCAGAGGAGTCTGGTTCAGTCTGTTCAGCTCAGGGTCACATTCAGCTGATGGTTCCACATCTTAACATAAAACAGGAAGTAGAATCCTGGTGGAGCAGCTCTTTCAAACTATGAGTACCTGGTTAAAAGGTCGTATTTCTGAGGAACAAACCATTTAAACTGAAGTATTTGAACTAAAAGCAGTATTTTAGTGGAGAGAACAGTTAAACTGAACTAAACCAGAAGAGTTGTCTGGTTCAGGGTCTTTGTGTCCTGTTGTGTTGTTTCCTCTCTGCTTCGTGTCTCTACAGGACAGACTTTCTCCGTTCTGTTGCTTTGTTTTCTTCTTATTTTCATCTTCGTCTCTGAGTCGACGTCTTGTTTCGTTCTTCTGTCTCAGACTGATCAGCTGCTGTGTTTCCAAACCTGTGTGTGGTTCAGGGCTTCTCCTGCTTTAAATCACGGCTCATTAAATCCGATCCTGCAGCTTGAAAACACGAGTGGAGCTCAGAACGCTGAGATATTTATAGGACGTGTGGTCACGGCTTCACCTCTTTACATGACGTATCACAGCTCAGAAGGGAAACAGTCGGATTTGTGTTTGAATATAATATAATATAATATAATATGATATAATATAATATGATATAATATAATATAATAAATATAATATAATGTAATGTAATATAAATAATATAATATAAGATAATAAAACTAATATAAATAATATAATATGATATAATGTAATTAATATAAATATAATATAATTAATAATTATATATATAGCACATATATATATATAATTATAATATAATATAATTTAATTAATATAATATAGTTTAATATGATATAATGTAATATAATATAAAACTATAATATAATAAATATAATAATATAACATTACATTATATAATATAATTAATATAGTTACTATAATTAATGTTATATTATATTATATTATATTATATTATATTAATTATAGTATATATTTTAAATAATATAATATATATCATATAATTAATTTTATATCATATATAGAATATAATACAATAATATAATGTAATACATATAATTAATATAAGATAATATAATCTAGTTAATATCACATAATTAATATCATACTGTGAAAATTTTTTTTTTTTTAACTAAACCAGCAGTGGGAGTTAAAGAGGCTGAGAAGCTCTGGTCATATAAACACACGGATCAGTGCAGATCTACCATAAAACAACCATCAGCTGTGTTTACTTTAGGCTGTGATGACTGAATGGAGCGTCTCACCTGCCTGAGTCACCCAGCTGACGCTCTGAGTCATGGAGTAGAAGTTAGTAACACGAACACGAGGTATTTATAGCTCCGAGCTGCAGACGGCAGGAAGGTCACGAGTTGGAGGCTGAGGGGGAGAATCCAGACGATGAAAGTCGATACGACCTGATGGCCGACATTAACCTGTGTGAATGTGCAGGATCGACCAGGAGTGGCAGTACAGGATCTACTGCAAGAGTCTGAAGAGCAGCGAGAGGAACCTGCTGCACCACTACCTGGAGAGGTCGACACTGGCAGACGCACAGCCCAGCACAGGTGAGCATAGTGAACGTACAGGTAAACACAGGTAAACATGGTGAACGTACAGGTAAACACAGGTAAACATGGTGAATGTACGGTCGTTGTGTGGTTAGGTGTCCTCCCTCACTAGTCTCCTTCTTCTAACTCCTTCAGAGGAGTCATAGGAGTCTTGGTGTCGTCCCTCACTAGTCTCCTTCTTCTAACTCCTTCAGAGGAGTCATAGGAGTCTTGGTGTCCTCCCTCACTAGTCTCCTTCTTCTAACTCCTTCAGAGGAGTCATAGGAGTCTTGGTGTCCTCCCTCACTAGTCTCCTTCTTCTAACTCCTTCAGAGGAGTCATAGGAGTCTTGGTGTCCTCCCTCACTAGTCTCCTTCTTCTGACTCCTTCAGAGGAGTCATAGGAGTCTTGGTGTCCTCCCTCACTAGTCTCCTTCTTCTGACTCCTTCAGAGGAGTCATAGGAGTCTTGGTGTCCTCCCTCACTAGTCTCCTTCTTCTAACTCCTTCAGAGGAGTCATAGGAGTCTTGGTGTCCTCCCTCACTAGTCTCCTTCTTCTGACTCCTTCAGAGGAGTCATAGGAGTCTTGGTGTCCTCCCTCACTAGTCTCCTTCTTCATCCTTCAGAGGAGTCATAAGTGTAATTCACTCCCTCACTAGTCTCCTTCTTCTGACTCCTTCAGGAGGTCATAGGAGTCTTGGTGTCCTCCCTCACTAGTCTCCTTCTTCACGGCTCTTCAGAGGGAGTCATAGGAGTCTTGGTGTCCTCCCTCACTAGTCTCCTTCTTCTAACTCCTTCAGAGGAGTCATAGGAGTCTTGGTGGCCTCCCTCACTAGTCTCCTTCTTCTGACTCCTTCAGAGGAGTCATAGGAGTCTTGGTGGCCTCCCTCTCTAGTCTCCTTCTTCTAACTCCTTCAGAGGAGTCATAGGAGTCTTGGTGGCCTCCCTCACTAGTCTCCTTCTTCTAACTCCTTCAGAGGAATCATAGGAGTCTTGGTGTCCTCCCTCACTAGTCTCCTTCTTCTAACTCCTTCAGAGGAGTCATAGGAGTCTTGGTGTCCTCCCTCACTAGTCTCCTTCTTCTAACTCCTTCAGAGGAGTCATAGGAGTCTTGGTGTCCTTCTTCACTAGTCTCCTTCTTCTAACTCCTTCAGAGGAGTCATAGGAGTCTTGGTGTCCTCCTTCACTAGTCTCCTTCTTCTAACTCCTTCAGAGGAGTCATAGGAGTCTTGGTGTCCTCCCTCACTAGTCTCCTTCTAGTAACTCCTTCAGAGGAGTCATAGGAGTCTTGGTGGCCTCCCTCACTAGTCTCCTTCTTCTGACTCCTTCAGAGGAGTCATAGGAGTCTTGGTGGCCTCCCTCTCTAGTCTCCTTCTTCTAACTCCTTCAGAGGAGTCATAGGAGTCTTGGTGGCCTCCCTCACTAGTCTCCTTCTTCTAACTCCTTCAGAGGAGTCATAGGAGTCTTGGTGGCCTCCCTCACTAGTCTCCTTCTTCTAACTCCTTCAGAGGAGTCATAGGAGTCTTGGTGTCCTCCCTCACTAGTCTCCTTCTTCTAACTCCTTCAGAGGAGTCATAGAGTCTTGGTGTCCTCCCTCACTAGTCTCCTTCTTCTAACTCCTTCAGAGGAGTCATAGAGTCTTGGTGTCCTCCCTCACTAGTCTCCTTCTTCTAACTCCTTCAGAGGAGTCATAGGAGTCTTGGTGGCCTCCCTCACTAGTCTCCTTCTTCTAACTCCTTCAGAGGAGTCATAGGAGTCTTGGTGTCCTCCCTCACTAGTCTCCTTCTAGTACCTCCTTCAGAGGAGTCATAGGAGTCTTGGTGGCCTCCCTCACTAGTCTCCTTCTAACTCCTTCAGAGGAGTCATAGGAGTCTTGGTGGCCTCCCTCACTAGTCTCCTTCTTCTAACTCCTTCAGAGGAGTCATAGGAGTCTTGGTGTCCTCCCTCACTAGTCTCCTTCTTCTAACTCCTTCAGAGGAGTCATAGGAGTCTTGGTGTCCTCCCTCACTAGTCTCCTTCTTCTAACTCCTTCAGAGGAGTCATAGGAGTCTTGGTGGCCTCCCTCACTAGTCTCCTTCTTGTTACTCCTTCAGAGGAGTCATAGGAGTCTTGGTGTCCTCCCTCACTAGTCTCCTTCCTGCTCGGTCTCTCGGTCTTTGAGGACGTCCTGCTCTAGTCAGGTGTCCTCCTGGTCCAGGTCCTTCCAGGTCTTAATGATGGTCTAACTGGACTCCTAGAGATCTTCAGGACCTTAAATGTTCTGGTTTCATCTCCTGACTGATGCTTTTCAACAACCTTCTCTCAGAGTTTCTTGGAGGTTCTTTAGTCTTCATGGTCTAGTTCTATCCAGGAGTCCTGATCCACCAGGGACCGGACCTTCCAGATCCAGGAGTCTTTATTCTCCAATCACTGAGTTCACTTAGAGTCCCTGTAAAGACTTGAACTGATCAGGATTTAATGTTGAAAACCAACGAAAGGTGAAAACATGAGTTCTGTTTCCAGGCTGGTTAAAAGCTGCTGTCTTTCTAGTGTGTCTTTGTTTGCTGATGATGTTGTTGTTTATTTGTTTAGAAGCCGACCGGCACCAGGATCAGATCTCTCAGGAGGATCAGAAGGACCCGGATCAGAACAGACTGGTCTTCAGGCTGGAAGGAGACCGTTGGATGGTGAGTTAACAGGTCTAAGCCAGATGTTCTCCAGTCCGAGGAAACAGGTATTAATAAGAGAAACTGTGCAGGACTTTCCCCGGGAGCTGCAGTGGATGACCTACCTGAAGGAGTGGCACGTCAGAGGAACCAGGATCCGCCAGCTGCCCGACTTCCTGCCTCTGTTCACCCAGCTCACGGTGCTGCAGATCCCCAAGAACAGCATCGCCGAGCTGCCGCCGGAGATCGGTGAGGAGACCCCAGACCTGAACAGACCCAGCTGTAGGCCTGCATGTTGTCTGCCTGCTCTGAACCTCCATCTGTACCTCCAGGTAAACTGACGGCGCTCAGAGAGCTGAACGTCAGCTACAACCGTCTGTCCAGGGTCCCCCCGGAGCTGGGAGACTGTGAGAGCCTGGAGAAGCTGGAGCTGACCGGAAACCACAACCTGTCCGAGCTGCCGTTCGAGGTGAGGAAGCCCGAGAGATGAGCCGAGTGAAGACCCATCATCTGAATGTTTACACGAGTACGACGTAATCATAAAGGTGTTGTTGGAGTTTAGAATAGAGCTTAGTTTGTCTCATGGCTGCAGCACACCTCCTCTGAACCCCAACAGAGCCAGTAAGTTTAAAACGAACATCATCAAACCTCCAGAATAACACGTATCAGTCAACAACAATCAAAACAGAATAAATGCCTTGATGCTATGCTATGCTATGCTAAGCTAAGCTAACGTCACCTGTTCGTGCAGCTCAGCAGCCTGAAGCAGCTGGTTCACCTGGACATCGCGGAGAACAGGTTCATCTCCATCCCCATCTGTGCTCTGAGGATGTCCGGCCTGCAGCTGCTGGACCTGAGCAACAACCAGCTGACCGACCTGCCGCAGGACATGGACAGGTGAGTGGTGATGTCATCGCCACACCTGGTGGATCACAGAGACCAGTTAGAGACACTAAGCAGAGCTTCAGCCTCATGGCTTCACTAGCAGGCAGACGCTGATGTTGCACAGTTCCAGAGCCCCGGTCTGGTCTAGGGTCTGATCTATGTGGTGGATTTGTAGTGGTCCTGGTCTAGGGTCTGATCTGTGGTGGATTTGTAGTGGTCCTGGTCTAGGGTCTGATCTGTGTCCGTTGTTCTCCTGCAGGTTGGATCAGCTGGTGACTCTGTTCGTCCATAAGAACCGTCTGACTTACCTTCCTCAATGTCTCACCAACATCTCGACGCTCCAGACGGTCGTCGTCAGCGGCGACGAGCTCACCTGCATCCCGACCAGACTGTGCAGCAACCCGGACATCAAGTAGGGAAACCACGGCAACACGAGGCAGAGGTCACCGGAGGTCAAATACAAAAATCAAACAAACAAACAAACACAACAAAAAAAAACAAAACAAGAAAACAAAAAACATGAAAACAAGAAAACAAAAACAAAGAAAAGAAAAACAAAACAAGAAAATAAAAAACATGAAAACAAAAACAAAAAACAAAAACAAAACAAGAAAATAAAAACAACAAAACAAAAACAATAAACAAGAAAACAAAACTGGAAAACAAAAATCAATAAAATTAAAACAAGAAAATAAAAACAAGAAAACAAAAAACAAGTAAACAAAACCAGAAAAACAAAAACAAGAAAACAAAACAAGAAACAAGTAAACAATAAACAAAAATAAGAAAACATGAAAACAATAAACAAGAAAACAAAACAAGAAAAAAAAAAACAAGAAAACAAAGAAAACAATTAAAAAGAAAACAAAAAAACAAAAACAAGAAAACAAGAAAACAAAAACAAAGAAAACAAAAACAAAATAAGAAAATAAAAACAAGAAAACAAAAACAAAACAATAAACAAGAAAACAAAAACAAAGAAAACAAAAAGACAAAAGAAGAAAATAAAACAAGAAAACTAATTTGTATTTTTTCATGTTTTGCAAACAACAAACAAAATTAGAAAACAGGCACTTTTTTCTACTTTAAATTAAAAAAATAAAAATAAAAACAAACGATGGGCCGATTTTTGTTTTTTTTTTATTTTAACTCAAAAACAAAAGAAAGCAGAAAACATGTTTTATTTCCTGTTTAAAAACAAAAACCAGTTAAAACAAACCAGAGAACCAGTCGTGTTTCTCTGGTTTGACATTTTAAAATCAAAATGGAAAAACTTTTGTCGTCTCAATTCAAACCCAATTAAACAGGTTCAACTGGAAAATTCTGGTTTTTAATTATAAAACGTGTCATTTTAAATTATTTTATTCTACACAACAGTTGTAAAGCAGCTGAACCTGATCATTCATGGTTTATTGGACCGGTCTTCGTCTTTGTTTCCTTTTCCTCCAGTCAAACTTTGTCTTCTGCTCTGCGGCAGGTTCATCCGACTCTACGACAACCCGACCAGTGCAGAGAGGAGGAGGAAGAAGAAGAAGGAGGAGGAGGAGGAAGAGGAGGAGAAGAAGAAGAGGAGAAGGTGGAGGCAGCAGAGGGAGGAGGAGGAGGAGAAGAAGGACAGCAGGGAGAAGGAGTTCATGGAGGCCTACATCAGCTCCCTGAAGGACCGAGGTGAGGAGGTCCAGAGGAGACGACCCCCTCAGCCCACTGTAGAAGATGAACGCTATTATTATGTCATGATTAAAGCGTCTTTAACTGTAAACGTTATGTTACACATGACCCCTGCTTTGTTAAATTAGATAATGAATAAATCATATCTAATTAAAAAGTATTAATTTACATGTTAACCATAAAAAATAGGTTAAAAAAAAACTTCCACATCAAAAACCTGCCTTTATTTTTTACAGCGTGGAAAACTCAGTTCAGCTCAGTTTGACTGCATTTTAATTAGGAAAAAGATAAATAAATGATTAATAGTTGAAAACATTTGGAAGAAAAAGGATGTCTAATATGGTGAGACTGTTATTTTACAGATTATATTTCTGTTTTGTTAAATTAAACATAAATAAACATAAATAAAATGACATTAAGCAAAAATCTGCATCCTACGGAGGCCCTAAAGGGACATGGGCAGAAAAAATTAAATGTAAGTTTCTCGTGCTCATGAGATGATTCCCTGTTTGTTCACTGCAGATGTCTGAAAATGATAATACAGGAAAGATGTTCACAGATTCAGACTTCCAGCATCAATAACTCATTAGCGACACGTTATTAAAACACAATCGATGCCTCTTTCCATCGTTGTCAGGTAGACAATGTGCTACAAGCCCAGCTTTATCAACAGTAGCTGTCTTTCAGGCTGCAGAAATAACACTGGTGTCTATGAGCAGCCGGCTGGGAGATGAGTGTCCAGGGACCGTCTGCAAATTACAACACGAGAGACACCATGCGGATATTCAATAACGTCACCCTGATACACTGTAGAGTCACCAGAATCACTGCAGCCATCGACTGGCTCCTGTTGATCAGACCACAACACTTGGTTTGATACATGTAGATATAAAAATCACACCGACTGTAAAATTGTAATTTGCAGAAGGTCCCTGTTCACTCATCTCCCAGCCGGCTGCTCATAGACACCAGTGTTATTTCTGCAGCCTGAAAAACAGCTACTGTTGATGAAGCTGGGCTTGTAGCACATTGTCTACCTGACAACGATGGAAAGAGGCATCGATTATGTTCTGACAACGTGTCACTAATGAGTTATTGATGCTGGAAGTTCACATGAGCACGAGAAACTTACATTTTAATTTTTTTTGCCAGTGTCCCTTCAGGGGCTCCGTAGTTTTCTTATATAAACGGTTGTTTGATCAGTTTTAATGTTCAACCATGAAATTCCACTGTGTTTTTTACTGTATTTAAATCTGGAGAAATTAATTTAAAAAAAAATATAATTTCAAATAGTTCAGGATATTCAGGATTGAAACGTGGTAAATTATTTTTAAACTATTATTTCACAGATTTGACCCGTTTTGTTCAGTGTGAGAAAATAACCAGTGAAACAGCAACAAACACTGAGACTGCTACTAACCCTCCTCATAAACACCATGAAGTCACTGTTGTAGTGAATTTAATGAAGCTCAAATGTTATTTTACAGACGTGTTATTATTTTCTTCCATTTCTACAGTGTTTAATGTCGGCTCACCTCCAGGCTCCAGTTAAAGTTGTTTTAATTCACGTTAGAGCTGATTTATTAGAGCATAAAGCAGCTGACATGTAGTTTGTCCCTCACCAGACGCCGTCCCTTATTCCACCACCAAGGTGTCCATTTCCTGCCAGCTGTGAGGATGAAGAGGAAGAGGAGGAGGAGGAGGAGGATGAAGGTCTGACGCCATGTAAGCGACTAAAGGACAAACCTGAACAATTTTTTCTGCACAACAACGACGGCAGAGTCTGGCTTCACTGGAGGGAGGCAGAGCTAACATGCTAATGGCGGCTAACGCTGTGATGTCATCAGAAGGCGGCCATGTTTGTGTCAAGACGTTCACTAAAATGTGTTTTTATTATTACTGAATCGTATTTTTTTAAATAAATAATTAATAACAGAAATATCCCAGAATTCTAAAATGGATTTGGTGAAGTGTTGATGAACTTTCCAGGAAATGTGTTGAACTCAAGACATTAAAAGTCAGATTGTAAAGATTCTGCTGCTGCTCAGACATAAAGAGTCACTTTAGTAATATTATTATTTATTTATTTGTCTAGTTTTAACCTGATGACTGAAGTTTAGTTTATTTCATTGCTGCTGATCGAGGTTCTGAATCGTTTCATTTCTTTATTTTTTTGCTTTTCATTCCAAAGTTTTATTTCCACCATTTCAAACACTGAAGTTCACCCAAATCACACGTTTTACACGTCTCCGTCTGACGATTATTGATCTTTGATTATCAGGTTTCTGATTCATTTAGTTTCCTCGGATTAAAACGTCATGATTCGCTGTTCTGGGATGAACTGGACTGATCAGGTTAAAGAGTGAACATGTGACCAAATGAAGAACGAAGCAGAAACCAGACGGATCAGATTTAAACGTTGATGTTTGTGCTGAACTTAAATCTAAAAATGCTTTTTATGTAGAACGAATGAATAAAAACAAACAGGCTCATTTGTTTCTAAAACGGAGGAGAACTTTTATGTCTGTATTTCTACTGTGTGATTTTTACTGCAGCAGCTCCTTTTAGACGTTTGTGGTTTAAAATGACGTTTTTTAATTTTAATAAAAGCTTGTTTCTTCATGTCGTCTGATGTCGACTGTTTTAGAAGCTGCTGGTTTTAAATGTTTGTTTAGATTTAAATCCATTCAACCCCCAGTAAAAACATGCTTCTAGAAAACGTCTGCAGATTTATTAAAAACCAAAACGGAAACTTCTCCTGTAAAAAAGGGTTGATTGAAAACCCTACAGATACAAACACCATGATGCTGCCACCACCATGCTTCAGCTCATGATGCTGCCACCACCGTGCTTCATATCATGATGCTGCCACCACCGTGCTTCATATCATGATGCTGCCACCACCATGCTTCACGTCATGATGCTGCCACCACCGTGCTTCATACCATGATGCCGCCACCACCGTGCTTCACGTCATGATGCCGCCACCACCGTGCTTCACGTCATGATGCCGCCACCACCGTGCTTCATACCATGATGCCGCCACCACCGTGCTTCACGCCATGATGCCGCCACCACCGTGCTTCACGTCATGATGCCGCCACCACCGTGCTCCACGTCATGATGCTGCCACCACCGTGCTCCACATCATGATGCTGCCACCACCATGCTTCACATCATGATGCTGCCACCACCATGCTTCACATCATGATGCTGCCACCACCGTGCGTCACATCATGATGATGCCACCACCGTGCGTCACATCATGATGATGCCACCACCATGCTTCACATCATGATGCTGCCACCACCGTGCGTCACATCATGATGATGCCACCACCGTGCGTCACATCATGATGATGCCACCACCATGCTTCAGCTCATGATGCAGCCACCACCGTGCTCCACATCATGATGCTGCCACCACCGTGCTTCACATCATGATGCCGCCACCACCGTGCTTCACGTCATGATGCCGCCACCACCGTGCTTCACGTCATGATGCCGCCACCACCGTGCTTCACGTCATGATGCCGCCACCACCGTGCTTCACGTCATGATGCCGCCACCACCGTGCTTCACGTCATGATGCCGCCACCACCGTGCTTCACGTCATGATGCCGCCACCACCGTGCTTCACGTCATGATGCCGCCACCACCGTGCTTCATACCATGATGCCGCCACCACCGTGCTTCAAACCATGATGCCGCCACCACCGTGCTTAACGTCATGATGCTGCCACCACCGTGCTCCACGTCATGATGCTGCCACCACCGTGCTCCACGTCATGATGCCGCCACCACCGTGCTTCATACCATGATGCCGCCACCACCGTGCTTCAAACCATGATGCCGCCACCACCGTGCTTCACGTCATGATGCTGCCACCACCGTGCTCCACGTCATGATGCTGCCACCACCGTGCTTCACGTCATGATGCCGCCACCACCGTGCTTCACGTCATGATGCCGCCACCACCGTGCTTCATACCATGATGCCGCCACCACCGTGCTTCAAACCATGATGCCGCCACCACCGTGCTTAACGTCATGATGCTGCCACCACCGTGCTTCACGTCATGATGCTGCCACCACCGTGCTCCACATCATGATGCTGCCACCACCGTGCTTCACATCATGATGCTGCCACCACCGTGCTTCACATCATGATGCTGCCACCACCGTGCGTCTTTTCATGATGCTGCCACCACCATGCTTCACACCATGATGCTGCCACCACCGTGCTTCTTATGATGATGCTGCCACCACCATGCTTCACATCATGATGCTGCCACCTCCACGCGTCACATCATGATGCTGCCACCACCGTGCTTCACGTCATGATGCTGCCACCACCGTGCTTCACGTCATGATGCCGCCACCACCGTGCTTCACGTCATGATGCCGCCACCACCGTGCTTCACGTCATGATGCCGCCACCACCGTGCTTCACGTCATGATGCCGCCACCACCGTGCTTCACGTCATGATGCCGCCACCACCGTGCTTCACGTCATGATGCCGCCACCACCGTGCTTCACGTCATGATGCTGCCACCATCGTGTTTCACGTCATGATGCTGCCACCACCGTGCTTCATACCATGATGCTGCCACCACCATGATTCAGCTCATGATGCTGCCACCACCATGCTTCACGTCATGATGCTCCCACCACCATGTTTCAGCTCATGATGCTGCCGCCACCGTGCTTCAGCTCATGATGGTGCCACCACCGTGCTTCACGTCATGATGCTCCCACCACCGTGCTTCAGCTCATGATGCTGCCACCACCGTGCTTCAGCTCATGATGCTGCCACCACCATGCTTCAGCTCATGATGCTGCCACCACCATGCTTCACATCATGATGCTGCCACCACCGTGCGTCACATCATGATGATGCCACCACCATGCTTCACATCATGATGCTGCCACCATCGTGCTTCACGTCATGATGCTGCCACCACCGTGCTTCATACCATGATGCTGCCACCACCGTGCTTCTCACCATGATGCTGCCACCACCATGCTTCAGCTCATGATGCTGCCACCACTGTGCTTCACGTCATGATGCTCCCACCACCATGTTTCAGCTCATGATGCTGCTGCCACCGTGCTTCAGCTCATGATGCTGCCACCACCATGCCTCATGTCATGATGCTGCCGCCACCGTGCTTCAGCTCATGATGCTGCCGCCACCGTGCTTCAGCTCATGATGCTGCCACCACGATGCTTCAGCTCATGATGCTGCCACCACCATGCTTCACATCATGATGCTGCCACCACCGTGCTTCACGTCATGATGCTACCACCACCGTGCTTCAGCTCATGATGCTACCACCACCGTGCTTTAAGTCATGATGCTGCCACCACCATGCTTCAAGTCATGATGCTGCCACCACCATGTTTCATATCATGATGCTGCCTCTAAAACCAGGTCTTCATGTTGTTATTATGGGATGTTCAGTGTATGTTGTTGGGATGTAAAGTCACTTAAAGAATTATTTCAAAGGTCTGTGAATGTTTTAATTCATCCAGGTCATTCTGGGTAATTCAGTCGAAGGCAACTGGACTCATTGATGTGTGTCAAGATTGAATTATTTCAGTTTCCCAGAATTTTTCCCGTTTCTTTCGTGTTTGTGTTTGAGCCTGAAACAAAGAACGAAGCCCAGCCAAGTCAAATTCCATATTTTATTATTATTCTTATTATCATAGATATTATTCAAAATTACGTCGTTGATCAGAGAAAAAGAAAGCGGCTGCTAAAGCACAACACGTCTCCTGGCTTCATATAAAAACTGATATGAACACGGAGATGATTCGAGGCACGTTCAGAGAAATTAAAGTGCAGCGTTCGGCAAACGTTCTGCGTCGAGCACGAAGGAGGAAACATCTGGAACGTCTGGAAACGTCGGACTGCATAAGGTACTTTTTCTTTTCAAGGAATCGCCGTCTGCTAAATGAACCCACAGATTTCTGTTCAAAAGCAGGGTTTGTAAAAACATCAGTAACATCGTCGGGGTCATGGAGGAGCTTCGGCCGTCACGTCTCACTGGGATGAACAAACTTCCACCTCATCTTTTAGCTGCCATTAACCAACTGTTCCTGTAAAAAACTAACTGGTGCTTTTATTTTGTGATGTTTATCCCTTTAACCTGCTGCTATTTGATCTTTTTTTGTCAGTAAAATGTCAGAAAATTGACAATTTGACAAAACATTGATCTGAAACCCAAAACCTCAAACCTGACATTCTTGGTAAACGACTGGTCGAGTCCAGGAATATAAATGTTCAAATCAAAGAGCCTGAATTCCTGAATTAAACCAGGATTACTACATTAAAAACCAGGATCACTATTCTGGGAGCCAAATATTCAAAGATTGAGAGCAGAAATGATTAAATCTGGAGCCTGAAACGGTAAATAAATAAAAAGCTGGAATTATTCTATTCAGAGCAGGAAGTCATAAACTGAAAGTCAGGATTACTAATTTGAGAACCAACAAGAACCTGAAATACAAAACTAAGAGCAGAAACTATTAAACCTAGAGCATGGATTCCTAAATCTAGAGTCAGGATTCCTAAATCTAGAGTCAGGATTCCTAAATCTAGAGTCAGGATTACTAAATCTAGAGCCAGGATTCCTAAATCTAAAGTCAGGATTCCTAAATCTAGAGCCAAGATTACTAAATCTAGAGCCAGGATTTCTAAATCTAGAGCTTGAATTCCTAAATCTAGAGCCAGGATTACTAAATCAAAAGCCAGGATTACTAAATCAAGAGCCAGGATTCCTAAATCTAGAGCCAGGATTACTAAATCTAGAGCCAGGATTCCTAAATCTAAAGTCAGGATTCCTAAATCTAGAGCCAAGATTACTAAATCTAGAGCCAGGATTTCTAAATCTAGAGCTTGAATTCCTAAATCTAGAGTCAGGATTACTAAATCTAGAGCCAGGATTTCTAAATCTAGAGCCAGGATTTCAAAATCTAGAGCTTGAATTCCTAAATCTAGAGCCAGGATTACTAAATCAAAAGCCAGGATTACTAAATCAAGAGCCAGGATTCCTAAATCTAGAGCCAGGATTACTAAATCAAGAGCCAGGATTTCTAAATCTAGAGCCAGGATTCCTAAATCAAGACCCGGGATTTCTTAATCTAGAGCCAGGATTACTAAATCTCGAGCTCAAATTCCTAAATCTAAAGTCAGGATTACTAAAACTAGAGCAAGGATTACTAAATCTAGAGCCAGGATTACTAAATCTAGAGCCAGGATTACTAAATCTAGAGCCAGGATTCCTAAATCAAGAGCCAGGATTACTAAATCTAGAGCCAGGATTACTAAATCTAGAGCCAGGATTCCTAAATCAAGAGCCAGGATTACTAAATCTAGAGCCAGGATTCCTAAATGTAGAGCCAGGATTCCTAAATCAAGACCCAGAATTACTAAATCTAGAGCACAAAATCCTAAATCTAAAGTCAGGTTTACTAAATCTAGAGTCAGGATTCCTACATCAAGAGCCCGAATTACTAAATCTAGAGCCAGGATTACTAAATCCAGTGACAGGATTACTAAATCTAGAGCAAAATATTCAACTCGCGTCTGAAAAACAAGATTGAGAGCAGGAATTATTCAATATATATATTGTATATCCTGATCAAGAGTATTAATTATTAAATCAGAGCAGGAATGAGTACGTCAGGAGTCAAACTTTCAAAATAAAAGCCCAACTGTCAAATTAAACTGAAAGGAATGTCTGACATGAATCTAGATCCAGAAGATATTTGGTGTCTTTGCTTGAAACATGTTGGGTTCGTTTGAGCCACTAAAAGCATCATCAGCAGAAGTTTGAGTGAGACGTGAAGCGACAACACGAAGCTCAGAACTACGGCAACACAAAGAGTCCAGAAAGACGACCAACAGGAAGTGACAGCAACGACTAAACGTCCTGCTTCTGTCTGACATCAGCAGCAACAGGAGGACGTTACAGCAGAGATCATGAGTCTAACAGTCTGGAGGATCTCTTCCTTCCTGTGGCGGAAACATGATTGTGCTTCATGGAGCTACACACCTTCATCTACCTGTCGGCCGGACGCTCAGGTGCTTCTGTAGCCGCGACGACGCCCACGCTGTGTTCGTGTCGCGTTGGAAAAAAAAAAAACAGCTGGAGAGATGATCTGACATCATCCAACGTGGCTTCAGCCACCAGGAGGCGAGCAGTCAGAAACCGGAAGCTCCCACAGAACCTGAATGCAGCGTCTGTTTGTGTGCTGCAGTCTTAAAGGGAAGGTTCTGTTATCGTCACATGAACCAGGCGTTCTCGGTGCAGTCGTTGCTCCTGTTCATACAGAGCGTTAAGATCATTTAATAACACGATAACAAGACCCACAATCCTCCTCCTGAGCAGCAAAATTACCGAATCAAGAGTCCGAAATACCACGTCTGGAGTCTGGGATAGGAAACTGAAGGCTGGAACCAGAAAACAGAAGCAATGAGAAACAGAACAACCAAAATAGAGCGGAAACTACTAAATCAAGTGCAGACAAAACTGAACTGAGAGCCTGAACGACAAACTGTGAGAATGGAACTCAGGAATAACTAATGAAAAGGCAGAACAACTACATGAAGAGCGGAAACGACGACATGAAGTGTAGGAATTAATAAATCCAGAGTGAACGACTCCTGACTGAACCGTTCGACACTCTAAACATCTGGAACTGTAAGAGGGGCTGTTTTTCTGTAACAGGAGCAACGACTACAGGAAGTCTGAGTGTTCATGTGGCGACTGACGGCCTCCAAACACCGAACCATCATGTGAAGAAACACAACGACAGAGACGGGAGAAGCTGATCGACACGAAACCCCAAACCAGCCTCAACCTGGCCGTGAGCTGCTCGTTTTAGTTCAGTAACACAAACGGGTCATTTCACCTTTAACCAGTACAGTTACACAGCTGTTGCCATGGATACAGCATCTCCGGGCTGCTGCTGCTGCCGCGGCAACAGGTTTGAATCTCTTCAGGAATGTCTCAGCTTGACCTTTAAGGAACAGACGAAGGGAGAAGCAACCAAGGAGGCGAGGGGGAATCAAAAACATGGAACCGGCTGGCTCCGACCGTCATCAGGACCTGGGAGCGCTCGATTCGCTCAGCCTGGAGTGGCAGGTGAGTGGGGAGGAGACGACAGGCTTCAAGTATTCAAACATAAGGAGAACAGATGAGGAGACAGGACCGGTACTGGGGCTGATGTGGTGGATAAATCCAGAGAACAGAACCTGGAGGTGTCATGGAGGAAACAACACTTCTGAGACTCGGTGTTTGCTGCCCTCTGCAGGACGGGAGGAGGCAGCACAGGACGTCAAATACGACACGGATCAAAACGAAAAACTGAAATCAAGAGACCAGAACTTAATTTAGAGCACAATATTCAATACACCGAATGTAAATACTGAACCAAGAGGCTAAAATACAAAACTGAAAGATGGAAACACCAGAGCAGGAGCTGGAGGAACTCAATCGAAAGCCTGAATTGTGAAATCAAGAGTCAGAATCAGTGGATCTGGAGCCCAGGATATTAAATCAGGAGCAGGAATCACTGAATCCAGAACCCACGTGTCTAAATCCACTGCTGAACTGAGACCCTGAACCACTAAACCAGAGCTTGGACCATGAGACTGAGAACTAAAGTGTTCCAAAGGGAGAGCAGGAATCGTTGAATCACAGTCTGGATGAGTTTTTCCTCCATGACGCCTCCAATGTTTGAACAAATCAACCCAACAATCAGACTTTAAACTGCTGGACTTATTTCTGAGACGCTCTGAATCCTCCTCGACGTGGAAACAACCGGAGCTCGCACATGCTCAGTGCGATCAATCTGCCATGTTGGCTGTTGTCATAGCAACCAGGCATCCAGGACAGACATCCAGAGTCCGTGGAGTCGTGGAGGAGCCTTCTGGTCCGACCTCACCGCCCGCGTCTCCTCCTGGTTCCAGCTGTGCAGCGAATCAAACGCCCCCCCCCCCACAGGCCTGCAGGGGTCAGCACATCAAGCGCTCCTCGCAGACGGGCGGAGTCCAGTTCACACAGAGGGAGGCAGCGTTCAGACGGCAACCAGACTGACGGCTGTGGTAGGTGATGCTTTAATGAGAGGATGGACGTCACACCGGAAACAAAACACCGAAACTAATCCATGAAGGACCAACGACAGTTTAGCCTGAAATCACTTCTGTTCGTTAGTCGGTCGAAGCCTGAAGCTACAGGTTTGAAGTCTGAACTGAGGCAGCTGATTATTTTTAGCGTTGATCAACTCTCTGAACCCAAAAAAGGAAGTCATCTTTAAAAGGTTGCTAAAATGAGGCCTCGAAACAAAAAAACAGAAGGAACCATCAGATTTACGACCTTCAAACGGTCCTTGAACGTGTCACACATGATGCAGAATTAAAATTGCGACATTTCATCAAATTCAACTTATTCTTAACGTGTCATTTAAAGAACAGTTTCCCCAAACCGGATTCTGTAAAAGCCACAAAAACCTGAAATCCACGGCAAAACCAGGAAGCCACGACCGACTCAGCTGTGACTGACGGTGATGCGGCAAAAAAATCATAAGTTAAGTGTTGGGAACGTCTGAGCATGTTGAGTCCAGGTTGTTGGATGTATTTTCTAAAGAAAGTTTTATGTTTAATACTTTACAGCAGCGGTCTGCAACCTTTTTACACCACTGACCGGTTTCAAACAAGACAAATTTCTACGTAGAAAATTGTCTTGTTTGCAACCGGGGCCTGTCAAGAAGCACCCCTACATGATGCTGCCACCACCGTGCTTCACACCATGATGCTGCCACCACCATGCTTCATCATGATGCTGCCACCACCATGCTTCACATTGTGATGCTGCCACCACCATGCTTCATCATGATGCTGCTACCACCATGCTTCATCATGATGCTGCTACCACCATGCTTCATCATGATGCTGCCACCACCGTGCTTCACATCATGATGCTGCCACCACCATGCTTAACGTCATGATGCTGCCACCACCGTGCTTCACGTCATGATGCTGCCACCACCATGCTTAACGTCATGATGCTGACACCACCGTGCTTCATATCATGATGCTGCCACCACCATGCTTCACAGCATGATGCTGCCACCACCGTGCTTCACTTCATGATGCTGCCACCACCGTGCTTCACATCATGATGCTGCCACCACCATGCTTAACGTCATGATGCTGCCACCACCATGCTTCAATTCATGATGCTGCCACCACCGTGCTTCACCTCATGATGCTGCCACCACCGTGCTTCAATTCATGATGCTGACACCACCGTGCTTCACTTCATGATGCTGCCACCACCGTGCTTCATATCATGATGCTGCCACCACCATGCTTCACAGCATGATGCTGCCACCACCGTGCTTCACTTCATGATGCTGCCACCACCGTGCTTCACATCATGATGCTGCCACCACCATGCTTAACGTCATGATGCTGCCACCACCATGCTTCAATTCATGATGCTGCCACCACCGTGCTTCACCTCATGATGCTGCCACCACCGTGCTTCAATTCATGATGCTGACACCACCGTGCTTCACTTCATGATGCTGCCACCACCATGCATCACTTAGCGCTCGATGACCGGTCCGTAGAAAGCTGTTGTTTGAAACTGGTCCGTGGTGCAGAAAAGGTTGCAGATACGGCATTCCTGAGTTCTCTCTCTCTTCTTCATGTTCGTTCTGTTTCCATGGAGCTGCAGGACTTTACGACTTAATGTTCAGGGTTCAGAGAGTTGATCTGCTGATTGTTTACTCCATTAATCGTTTGGTCTCTAAAACGTCAGAGAAATGGTCCAAAGACCTTCAGTTTACTGCCACAGAGGAGGAAACAACCACACTGAAGAAGCTGCTTGTCTTTGTTAAAAATGACTCAAACTCATTAATCAAATATAAAAAAAGCTTGGTGATTAATTAAATAGTCGACAACCAATAGATATCGATAAGTGAATACAAGGCTAGGATGGCTACGTAGACGGATGACTTCAGCAACGACACGCAAACGTTCAGAAAACACCGTGAGCCAGCTACATCAGGCGTCGACTACAGCATATAAAGGTGCATTCTGTACACAAGGTCATCCATTTATTATTATATTCTTTAAAATTAATCTGCAATTATTTACTCTGTCCACTGATTAATTGTTAAGTTTATATAAAAACTACTACAAAATGTCACAGTAAACACAGAACCTAAGAACTAGTAAATTCACCGTCACAGAATAAAAAGAGCAGTCGTCTCTTTTGAGAAGCTGAAACCGGAGGATATTTGGCTTGTTTGCTTGAACAGTGAGTAAAATGCTACAGCTGCTTGGAACAGTAGGTTAGCTGTGTTTATGTCTGATCTCAGCCGCCTTTCTTCACGCTGTTGGTTTGAGTGATGCATTAAAAAGCAGCACGACGGCAAATAAAGTCACTGAAAACCACCGAAGGACGAGCAGCAGATCATCGCTACTGATCTGACCGACATCAGCTCCTGACTTCAGCCCTTTGGTTCTACCTGCCTGAACACACCTGGGCAGGTGCTAGAAATGGCTTCAGGTGTAGAAACAACGAATCTGATCGGAATAGGAATAACAGTTATATTAATATATTAATGTTGTCTCGCTGCGTATACGCTCCGTTTATTCAGACGCTACTAATTTATGTGACAAACGCGACACCTGAAGCTGATAAATATCGTCTGAACTGAACTGAGCTCGTCAGTGTGGCTGCCGCTGAATGTTACCTGAGCCGTCTGCAGGTAAAACTAAAGAAAAGCTTCTGGTAGAAGAGGCGGGGCCTGCAGAGAGGATGCAGCGCTGTGATTGGTCAGTCATCACATGCGGCTGTCCTGTAGGAGCGGCTCGATGTCCTCCGCGTCGCTAGTGGGCGTGGCCAGAGGGCTGGCGTTCTGAGCATGTGCAGAGGAGGAGGAGGCGGAGCCGCCTGCCTTGTGGGCGGAGCAGGTCTTGACGTCGGCCAATCGGTGGTGCTCAGGAATGAAGATGGCGACGAGAAGAGCGAATACGACGGCGCAGGCTCCGAACAGGAAGGGAGGACCAGGGATGATGGACTTCTACAGGAAGAGAGAGGATTTATTTACATCACAGGAAATAACAAAATAAAACCGGCACATTTCAGCTGAGTTTATCGACCAATCTTTGAGATAAAATAATCCTTCACTGACCCACGGCGGGGAATATTAGTAAAAAACTCTCCAGACCACTGCAGGTCCTGTCTCTGGGTATAAATATTGAAACATGCGAGTACCTCTGTATCCGTGGTTCTTCCTGCCACCGGTGCCATGTCGTTCAGTTCCACATTGAAGAGGAAGAAGATGAAGCCGTAAAGAGCCGGACCCAGACCGTTACACAGACCTCTGATACCTGTGATCATCCCCTGGACCACACCTGGACACAAACACATAGCGAGGGTTAAAGCTCCAAATTCATAAACAGAGAAACTAAAATCAGACACCCTAGAGCCTTTAGACAGAACCACCCCCTTAGACGTTCCCCACTTTGATGGCTCGTCAACACTGAATCATGGTTTATTCAATTTGGCTTTTAGGACAAGAATTTTGGTTTAAAGACAACAAGGGGAATGTTCTGGAGGCCGAGGAAGCATGGCGGTGGCAGCATCACGATGTGAAGCACGGTGGTGGCAGCATCACGATGTGAAGCATGGTGGTGGCAGCATCATGATGTGAAGCATGGTGGTGGCAGCATCATGATGTGAAGCACGGTGGTGGCAGTATCACAATGTGAAGCATGGTGGTGGCAGCTTCATGATGTTAAGCATGGTGGTGGCAGCATCACGATGTGAAGCACGGTGGTGGCAGCATCATGATGTGAAGCACGGTGGTGGCAGCATCACAATGTGAAGCATGGTGGTGGCAGCATCATGATGTGAAGCATGGTGGTGGCAGCATCATGAAGTGAAGCATGGTGGTGGCAGCATCACAATGTGAAGCATGGTGGTGGCAGCATCATGATGTGAAGC
The DNA here is from genome assembly GCA_024666655.1 of Dascyllus trimaculatus. NCBI lineage: Eukaryota > Metazoa > Chordata > Actinopteri > Pomacentridae > Dascyllus > Dascyllus trimaculatus. The sequence continues at coordinate 860,744 of CM045449.1, forward strand.
ACGGTGGTGGCAGTATCACAATGTGAAGCACGGTGGTGGCAGCATCATGATGTGAAGCACGGTGGTGGCAGCATCATGAAGTGAAGCATGGTGGTGGCAGCATCATGATGTGAAGCATGGTGGTGGCAGCATCACAATGTGAAGCACGGTGGTGGCAGCATCATGATGTGAAGCACGGTGGTGGCAGCATCATGATGTGAAGCACGGTGGTGGCAGCATCATGACGTGAAGCACGGTGGTGGCAGCATCATGATGTGAAGCACGGTGGTGGCAGCATCATGTGGGGATGTTTCTCACAGCAAGTCAAGTGTGGGAAAACGAACACAGATGGAAGTGGTAGGAAGACGCGCTAGTCATTTTTCAAAATAAAACACCCTGCAAACTCTGCTGGAAATAAAATAAAATGTTTTTATTCTTTCTGTGTGGCCCGGTGGTTGGGGACCACTGTGATAAAGCACTAAAAGAGGAGAACCTCCAGGATCTGGATCCATCACACAGGTGAACTCACCTTGCTGGTCAGGTGACGCGCTGTGTGACACCAGAGCAGAAACCGCTGGGAAGGTGATGGAAGACATGGCTGCTACCGTTCCTGCTGCCCACATCATCCTGCAGAGACGAGGACCAAACACAGTCAAACAAACTCCAACCTGTGTTTCACATCCACGTGATCCAGACGACCAAACACTCACCAGGGCTCAGAGCCGAACCCGTACCAGGCCAGCTGGAGGAGCTGGAAGCCCAGACCCAGGAGAACCGTGTTCTTGTTCCCGATGGTTCTCATCAGAACACTGAGGAACAGAGTCTGACACACAGATAAGGTATGAATGAGGGAAACACACAAACTGCAGCTGTGACCAAACCCTTCAGGACGGTCGGCGGTCTACCTGAGCCACGATGGACAGGATTCCCACCATGGCGATGAAGGCGGCGATGGCTGCAGGAGAAAACTCGATCACCTGGAGCGGACACATGAAGCAGGAGATGGAGATGTTTGTAGGTGTGTCTCGAGGTATTTTCAACGCTACTGTAGTCGTTTTCTCCTCATAGCTTCAACTGTAGCATCTGGATTAGCTCGAGTTCATGGAAGACGTTCCACCTCTCATCTTGGATGAGAGGTGGAACGTCTTCCATGAACTCGAGCTAGTCCAGATGCTACGATTGAAGCTACAAAGATAACCATGACCTGGATCTGTGTGTGTGTGTGTGTGTGTGTGTGTGTTACCTGTCTCAGGTAGAGGAAGAAGCTGGAGTACTGTCCGGCCTCCGGCAGGTAGGACAGGAACACTGTGACACAGATCAGCAGCACTGTGGTGTCTTTTCCAACACGACGCAGAGACTGAACACACAACACAGTCGTCAATACACCCGATAATCAATCAATCAATCAATCAATCAGTCGATCAGCTGGATGGAGAAGGAGGTCTGAACTCACGGCGAAGGGGTCGGCCTGCTCCCAGGAGATGGGGAACCCCCAGGACGTCAGCCTCATCTTGTCCGGCAGCGACTCGGGGACGACGAAGAACACGAAGGCGATGTCGGCCACCGCGATCACCGTGGCGACCAGGACCACCAGGCTGTCGTCGTACTGGGCCGACAGGTAGGCGCCGATGGCCGGACTGGTCACCAGGCTGGCGGCGAAGGTCGCCGACACCTGAGGAGGCACAGAGACGATAAATGATCAGCTCATCTTCAGAGATCAGAGCTCTAATCATGAAGATTGATTATTGATCGGTGTGAACGTGAAGCTCCAACCTGAAGATGAAGCGCTCATGTCAGAAATCATAAGAAGCTTCACAGCGTTCTGACTTTTTTTTTTTACCATTTTCAGGGTCAGAGTTGATCAATCAGTAGAAAAACAAAACTTCATTTGACTTTTGTGACCAGTCATTTCAAATTAAGAGTATTGTACGTCACTACTGCTGATGACCAGAGTGGATCTTCCTGCTGTCTGTAGATTCCTTCTCTGACCGACAACACAAAGAGGCCGTTCCTCCTGCAGCTTCCCGTCCTGCTGCTGCACCACAATGACAGGAAACCAGGAAACCTCCAGCACACACAAAACACAACACGACACTCCGTTCCTGGAACCGCTCAGGCTCCATTATGCTCACATACTAATGCAGCTTCCAGGATCCATTTAATCTCACACAGGCTCGCTGTAACTGTAAGAACTGAACATGTCATTTTCCACCTACATAATCCCAGAAGACACTAAATATACATTTCTGAACTCGAGCTGTGAATCACGGAGTACCTCACGATACGATACATGGATCACATAACGATACATCACGATACCTCTGACAGAAAAGTACAAAACACCTGTAAAAGATTAGGTTCAGTATCTTTCATGAAGCAAACAGTGTGAAGAACATCACTCCAGGTAAAGTTTTCCCTTTTCTTTCCCCAGGATGATGCTTTTAAACAGAGACACTACTATAACACAACAGAACAGTGTGGCGTCAATGAACCCGGCTACACTCCACATTAATAGTGCTGGCATTACAAAACTCCCATAATGCATTGCAGCACACCGTTTAGTCTTTGCTATTGGCTCTGCGATCGCTACCTTTATTTACTGCAATTTGGTGTCACTTCTACAGGATTTGACACAGATTTGGACGAACCACTGAACAAAAGCTGCCTCTCGTCTGGCCACAGGACTCTTCTACAAACACACTGACTGGAACTTGTCAAACATCATTAATGCCGGCGGCCCTCGGGGAAAGAAGCTTCGCCGCCGCAGCCTCGGCTTTACTCTACTGTCCTGAAGCATCGGTGTATCTCAGTCACATAATGTGTTAATAAATAAAGAAATGAATAGTTTTACTGGACGTCACTACCCTCCTGCACGAGCCCAGAAAGCAGCAAATGCAGCTAAAGTTTCAAATCATTAATGACGACTAGAAACGTTTGCTGCATCAGGAGTTCAGGATGGTGGGTTTGCATGCTGCTGGTGTTTCCTGTGTGCTTTACTTTGGCGAGGCACTTCTTGCACATGGAATAGTCTTTGTTGAGCTTGCGTCTCTTACGGTAGCGCTGCTGTCCTCCATTATACCTGTACTAACTGTTGTTGGGTCGATTCATTTCATTCATGTGATAAACGCCACCGTGTGGAGACATTAAGTAGTGACGCTGGGGAAATAGCAGCTGGCGCCTTATTATATTAATTAACGTATGGATATTTGCCGCCAGCGTATCAATACTCATATCACACGAGGAGGGACGACGATGTATCACTGTGTTAATGTTTTGTCCCTCCCCTACTCTGAACTGTATCAGCTGTTCTCTGGTTTTTAGCACCATAATGTTTTTCTTCAAAGATGCCTAAAGTCATGTTTGTGGTGGTGCAGATGTGCGGCTGTGTTACCAGTCCGTAGGCCATGCTCCTCTCGTGCTCCTCGGTGATGTCGGCCACGTAGGCGAAGATCACTGAGAAGGTCACAGCGAAGATCCCTGAGACTGAGATCAGAGCGAAGTACCACCTGGAGACAGGAGGCAGCAGGTGAGGCCAGGGTTCTGCTGGGGTCAGTTAGAAACCACCACATCCTCACAACAGTTTCTGCTCAACCAGCTCTGATGAATATGAATATATACAGGAGGTTATTTGAGACATTTGTTTGGTTCTGAAAATGCACGTCTGTCTCAACAACAACATTTCAGGAACTATTCATGGTTAAAGCCTGCAGCAGGTGGAGCCTCCATTTATTTCAGTGTTGGTAAAACCTGTTGGACGTTTCAGTAAAATATATACCTCATATACAATTTTAATAAAGAGCTACATTAATGGAGTTTTTACACCTTTTACTTTGTACATTTGCAGATTGAAAGAAGAAATACAAGGCACACACTGACGGGTCAGACGGTTAAAGAAGACACTCAGATTAAATAATAACTGCGGCCTGCTGTCGCTTTAAAGCTGTTTTAAGGAGATTCCAGACGTCTCGTGAATTTCTGCAGCGTCCAGTTCCCACTAAAACTGGGAGTTCAACTAGACGACTGTGACTCGATGTTCTGTGAAGCATAAAATCATGTGACTGATCTCAGAGTCAGCAGACATCAGCTGACCTGTTCTCCTGCAGCCTGGAGTGTTGGAGCCTCAGCTGCATTCACAGGCCTCAAATTGAAGACATGCTTTTACTGTGAAGGAGACTCCAGCTGTGATACAGATGTTATATATGGTCTTATCTACTCTGCTGCTGCTGCTGCTCGTATTACAACAAAGATTCCTGCTCAGTGGATTTAAAAAATGAGCAACAGGAGGAGTCTGATCCTCAGACGCTCACATGAGCCACATGTGACTGTTCAGCCTCCAACAAGCCTCTGACAAGCCTCCAACAAACCTCCAACAAACCTCCAAGAAACCTCCAAGAAACCTTCAACAAACCTCCAAGAAACCTTCAACAAACCTCCAACAAACCTTCAACAAGCCTCCAACAAGCCTCCAACAAGCCCAGCAGCTCTCGGTCATCAGAGCTCAGCTGCTGGGTTATTTCTTCTCTGATCTGCTTCAAACTTTTTCTTATCATAAACTCTGGATATTTAAAATGTATCAGAGTAAAAATCAGCACATGTATTAAATACTTTCATCGATACATTAAAAAAATAAAATGTACATCTTCCAAATATCCACATTTCATGCAATAAATATTTCTAACAAATCAGATTGTTGAGCCAAATTGTTCTTAAAGTTTGAGGATCCTGAGCCTTCATTAGTCCACCTGTGTTTTCTATGATGTGACCAGATAAAACATCTTTAAAAGGTTTACTGTTCCAGGGTTAATCAGCTAATCGATCCAGCTGGTTGAGCAGATAGAAAACCCTGAGTACTCAGAGTTTGTGTCCTGACCAGGGGCTGATCCTCATGAAGGGAATCGGAGCGCAGGTGAAGAAGACGGTCATCAGGAGGAAGGACTTCCTGCCCCAGATGTCCGACAGAGCACCAATCAGAGGAGCCGACAGGAACGAGAGGAAACCCTGAACACACCAGAAACAAGACGGTCATTATCACCTGCTCGCTGCTTGATAAGTCAGTTTATCTCCAGACATGAGGTCATTCAGTACTTCTGGATTTTCAAAAAATTCAATTCAAAGAAGCTGCTTATTAACAAGTGTTTTTATTGTCCCGACCGTATCAATAAGTCTGAAAGGATGTCAATACGACTGTGAGTTAATGAGATTTGACTGTATTTAGAAAAATGGTCTGCAGCCTTTTTTGCACCACAAACTGGTTTCAAGCAGGATAATTTTCTACAGGCCAGTCATCCAATGAATTGAAGCACGGTGGTGGCAGCATCATGATGTGAAGCACGGTGGTGGCAGCATCATGATGTGAAGCACGGTGGTGGCAGCATCATGGTGTGAAGCACGGTGGTGGCAGCATCATGGTGTGAAGCGCGGTGGTGGCAGCATCATGACGTGAAGCACGGTGGTGGCAGCATCATGACGTGAAGCACGGTGGTGGCAGCATCATGACGTGAAGCACGGTGGTGGCAGCATCATGACGTGAAGCACGGTGGTGGCAGCATCATGACGTGAAGCGCGGTGGTGGCAGCATCAAGGTGTGAAGCACGGTGGTGGCAGCATCATGACGTGAAGCACGGTGGTGGCAGCATCATGACGTGAAGCATGGTGGTGGCAGCATCATGACGTGAAGCACGGTGGTGGCAGCATCATGATGTGAAGCACGGTGGTGGCAGCATCAAGGTGTGAAGCACGGTGGTGGCAGCATCATGACGTGAAGCATGGTGGTGGCAGCATCATGGTGTGAAGCGCGGTGGTGGCAGCATCATGACGTGAAGCACGGTGGTGGCAGCATCATGACGTGAAGCACAGTGGTGGCAGCATCATGACGTGAAGCACGGTGGTGGCAGCATCATGACGTGAAGCATGGTGGTGGCAGCTTCATGACGTGAAGCACGGTGGTGGCAGCATCATGACGTGAAGCACGGTGGTGGCAGCATCATGACGTGATGCTTCTTTGCAGGCCCCCGGTTTCAAGCAAGAATATTTTCTAAACTGTCCTGCTTGAAACTGGTCCATGGTGCAAAAAAGGTTGCAGATTTTTTTAAATTTAACGCTTTATTTTATTTACCTTTTCTAGTCTCTCCCTCTTTTCTAAGAAGTTCTCCAGAGACGTTTGTTTTTCATTAATTTTGGCGGGAAAGGAGCACAGAAGGAAGTGGCGGGAAGATGATTTAGTCATTTTTCAAAATAAAACACTGTGCAGACTCAGCCGGAAACAAAATAAAAGGTTTTTATTCTTTCTGTGCGCCTCGGTGGTTGGGGACCGCTGATTTAGAGGGTTCATAGATACTTTCTTTTGTCAGGATCAAATTGTTAGCTTCAGAAATGTAAGAACAAATGTTGTCTTAAAAATTAGATAACTGAGCTAAAAGAAATATAAAGAAATCCAGAGTTATGACACGGATGTCGGCCATCTTGAAAAACATGTTCACATTTTAACTGGACGTTTTTTTCTTTGTGCATCTATTTAATCGCCACTGTGGGGACTTGATGTAGCTGCAGGAGTTCTTTGTTGCCTTTGTGTTTTTCACAGCATCATGTTGACAGTGGCTCATTCTCACCTTCACTCCCTGAACCAGGCCGTTCATCAGGAAGGTGTGCTGAGGAAACGTCTCATGGAGAACCTGAAACAACAACAACAACAACAACAACAACAACAGGTCACAACTACATCCACTAACACTGAACTCATCACGGAGACCAGAGACGGAGGGATGTCTAAAAACTAAACGCTTCAGTTACCACGGTGATGGAGCAGCGCAGCATCCGTTACCATGGCGATCTACACGGTTGAAAGAGAGCCTCCTTCATGACACTGAAACCTTCATCATACCTGCCGACTCATTAATCTTACTTCAAGGTGTGAACACAAAGAGAAGATCCCACACTGGCAAACAAGATGGCGACGCCCTGACAGAGTTCATGACTGGATTTACTGCGTTTGGCTGGACGACGTGGAAAAGAGGAAACAGTGTGAAGCTTCAAACAAACACCATAAAACAAAGTCAGCGACCGAACAAATTGAGAGTTTATCCTTCCATCAGAGTCGACGTCATGCAGCGACCATAAACTGGGTGCTATAGGTCTATAAATACACTCCTACAAGTGCGTCTTTTGTTTGCCTTCCTCTCATTGACGGTCTAGTCGGCAGGTAGAACAATCACATTTCTAACTGTTAAACATGTTCGGACGTCACCAAGGCAAACATGCTGCTCCCTGGTTTTTTTTTAACACAAATAAAGTCCACGTCATCCATGTTAGTGTGAGACCGCCTCTTTGTGTTGCTGTGAAGGAATTCAGATTAACTGTACGAGTCACTGGCAGCGCTCCAAACTACAGACTCTTTCTCTTCCCATAAAGGTCCTATATTGTTCTGGTTTTACCAAATGAATAATAAGGTCTCACATGACTCAACAGTGTGGGTTTATTCCAGCTCACTATGACTGTATAACTCCTGGTTTAAGTGTCTTTTTACTGTGTTCTGAAATGTTGCTGTCCCACACCTTCAGGAAGAAAACTCTCTCTGCGTCTGTGGTTACCAGCGCAGAGCAAAACATCTCACCACTGCAGCTCCTAACTTTCTCTCTGTGGATCATTTTACATGAAATCTGTAAAATCTCAGCTCAGTCGTTGTTTTGAACTCCTGTGTTTGGTGAGCTTGTTTATAAAATCAGTATTTAAATGAAGCTACTGCTGGTTAACGTGTCGTCTGAACGAGTTTAAGTCACTGGTCCCTAAGGGAGTAAATGAGAACAGCTCTATTGTAGTTCAGCTGTCTAAAAATGTAGTTTAATGAGACACAGGGAGCAGGAGAGAAGCTAACAGATGAAAACTAGAAAACCCAGTAACCCACCCAGTCCTTGTTTACTGGGTTAAATTAAAGTTTGTACCATCTCTGAATGTCCCTCAGACCTACAGTTTACACAGAGCTCTGACCTCGAGGCTAACGTTAGCCATATTAGCTGTACAACATGCTATCACCAAGGACAGCAATTCCTATTGTTGTTGCTACTGCTAATATTTGCCACATTAGCCACACAACATCCTGACACTGTGGATTTTTCTACTGTTGTGGCTAATGATAATGTTAGCCACATAACGTGCTAACACTAAGGATTCTCCTATTGTTGTGGCTAATGCTCAAGTTAGCCACATTAGACACATAACGTGATGACACCAAGGATTCTCCTATTGTTGTGGCTAATGCTAGACACATAATGTGCTAACAAAAATGATTCTCTTATTGTTGTGGTTAATGCTAAGGTTAGCCATATTAACCACATAACGTGATGACACTATGGGTTCTCCTATTGTTGTGGCTTATGCTAATACTAGCCACATTAGCAGCATAACGTGCTAACACTAAGGGTTCTCCTGTTATGCGGCTAATGCCAGGTTAGCCACATAACGTGCTAACACTAAGGATTGTCCTATTATGTGGCTAATGCTAATGTTAGCCACATTAGCCACATAACGCGCTAATACTAAGGATTCTCCTATTGTTGTGGCTAATGCTAGTCACATTAGCCACATAATGTGATAACACGAAGGATTCTCCTATTATGTGGCTAATGCTAATGTTAGCCACATTAGCCACATAATGTGCTAACACTAAGGATTCTATTATGTGGCTAATGCTAATGTTTGCCACATTAGCCACATAACGTGATGACACTAATGATGCTCCTATTATGTGGCTAATGCTAATGCTAGCCACACAATGCGCTAATGATTCTCGTAGCTGTAATCCACTGGGTGTGCATGAAGACCCTTGTGTTCACTCTTACAGCAAAACATTTGTTGAGTTTAGTTCGTGCTTCAATCGTTTGAGGTCCTCGGCACTTTAGTGACTGTGCAGAGGATTGTGGGTAAGAATGGCCAGAAAAGCTTTGAACTGCAAAATCTGACCAGATGCAGTCGGATATTCTGGTGTCACTGGCATCTCTGTGGATTTTATGCCCAATTTCAACTGAAGGAACAACAACAGCAACCAACACCTCCTGCAGGAGGACACGAGGATAAAACGTGAACTCCTCCTTTAGAAGGTGAAGATGCTGCAGAAGGAGCTGCAAACACTCCTGTGGACTGTTGTGGGTGTTGGATTGTTGTATTGTGTTTACTCACGGTTAGCATGGGCGTGGTCAGCAGCCCCCAGGCGAAGAACTCCAGGAAGATCACCACCACCGCATGAGTCACTCTGGCTCGGCCTCGACCGGGCTGAGAGCAGAGAAGCAGCATTAAGAATTCATCTGTGGGAACTAAGAGCAGCTCCATGACGCTGCACCGACACATTAGAGCTTCACAGCGCCTGGAAAAGCTCCTACCAATGATCTCATTCTAGCTTCAACAGCAGGAATCAGGCCTACAGCCAGAGCCAAGCCTACCGAGGCCAGATTTTACATGGCCCCCCTCCATCAGGGATTTCCAGACGCTTACAAAAGGAATCAACAGCATTGTTTTGTAGTGATATTAACTGGGCGTTGCTTTACATTTCAATCAGTGTGAGCTTTTCCATTTTAAGAGTTAATAATAATAACTAGTTTTAACAGAAATATATTGAAGGTGAATTTTTCCCCGACTTCGTGGCGCCCCCTGGAGGCCACAGCGTCCTTAGCATTTGCCTATACTGTCCAATGGACCAGTCGGTTCTGGTCCAAACCAACAAAACAGGTCAGCGTTTTAAACGTTTCAAAGAAAAATTCCTCATGTTGAGAACTGAAAAATAGTGTTTCACAGATTTTCCCTGATTTGTTAGATTATAGATAATATCTAGTAGAATCACAGAAGCATATTAATTAATGATTTTTGATCATTATTTACAGTTTTGTGCGGATTGTTTTACAGTTGACGTGAAGCATGGTGGTGGCAGCATCATGGTAGAACTAGAAAAGCCCTCATAGAGCGCAGACCTCCGCCAAGCAGCTTCAGTCCACGACAAAATAGGTAGGATAAAACCAGAAATGTTCCTCTGGAGAATCTGGTTTGGTTTTGCTAAATAGGACTTCTGTTGCAGCTGCGTTTGAGGACAAACAGCTCTATGTGAAAAACAACTACTTAGTTTGAACAAGACGTCCCAATTTACAGCTTTGAGACAAGAAATAAGCAGCAGGAGATTTGAGCAAGATGAAATAAGGCTGACCTTAAGGCCAAGTACGGTGTAGTTCCAAGTAGCCTAGAGTGGCTAAGTTAGCTAACCAACAGTATGCTAGCATAGCTGCTGTACAAACCTAATATTAGGGCTGGTCCCAATATAGGAATATCTGAATATTGGTTGGTTGTGGTGGGATTTGGATAATAATTTTGATATTCGAATAGTCCTGTGCGTCGCCATTGGACTCCACCGGGCGCTGCCGAGTGTTGCCGAGGCTGTAGAACGCCGCCGTGGTTCTCGTACGTGGACCTGCCAACTCCGGTGTCAGAAACTCAAAAGTCTTTCCAACAGCACAGAGTTTCAACTTTGGGTAGATAAAAATAAAAGTAGAAAAGCCCTCAGAGATCCAGACCTCCACCAAGCAGCTTCAGTCCACCCCAACACAATCTACCAATGACCAAGTGTCCTTAAATTAAAAACCTCCTGGATCCAGACGGTGATCCGGATCAGTCCCAACATGTCATCATTTCACACATTTCCTGAACATTTCATCCAAATCCCTCCATAACTTTTTAGTTTATTTTGAACATAAACAAACAAACAAACCAACGCCGGCAAAATCATAACCTCCTTGGTGGATGTATTTACTGATTGTTTTACAGTCGACGTCACTGTAAAACAATCAGACCAAAACCATAAATCATGTTAAAAAATCATTAATTCCACAAATATGAAACAAATGTCTTCTTCTACAACGTTTGAAAATAAAACTAAACTATTTTACTGTTTAGAAATCAGACAAAAATATCAGTATTTTACAGTTTTGGAACATTTAAACAGGAGTTTGTTGTTGTTTCTATTCACAGGACACAGAATCACATGAATGAAGAGTTTACTGTCAGAACGATCAGCATGACAAACGGCTGAATATCACCATCTATGAAAATACACGACAAATGTTATTTTAAACCTGTATTTTGTTTCCTGCTTCAGTAGTTTTGGCCTCCTGATGTTTCATTAGACTCTAGACATGAACTCCTGAGTGTCTCCTGTGTAACGCTGAAGGCTGAGCAGCTTAAACAACCCAGAGGACACAAACTCAGCTTCCTGCTCCGTTCTGGTGAACTAACTTCTGCACCTCAGCCCCGACATGGTTACAACCAGCTTCACTCTCTCACTTTCACTTTCCCAGAACCTCTGAGGGTGAAGAGCTGCAGACCAGACTCAGTTCAGAAATTTCAGGGCTGAAGTCCTGAGAACAAGTCATGTATCCTGTAAAACACAGCAGTCTTCCACTAAATGTGAGAGTTTGCTGCTTTTCTCCTTCATGATTTCAGTGAAAATCAGTTTGTCAGACCAGATATCTGAGACTGAGAACCTACTTAACTAGAAAAACTAAGAACAATCAACCACTTTAATAGTTTTCGGTTTGACATTTCCTTCTTGTTTCACCACAAACAGCTCAGTGGAAAGTCTTTGAGCTCGACAGGCGGATGAAAGAGGCGATTCTGTGCAGATGTGGTTAATGACATTTGCATGATGCCTTCACTGACAGGTCGCTACCAACGCACAAACTGCACTGTTTGTCTTTATTGCACCAAGAAAACGCTAAACTAACATAAAAGCAACCCTCTGAGGAATCAATGACATGCAGGGTTTAACAAGAAAATCCATCTTAACACAAGAAGCCCAGTTTATTTCCACCAACAGAACCAACACTACCGACGCTGTAGGAGCCGTCTTCTGTTATACAACACAAGAACTCTGAATGAATCAATTAAACAAACGTTATCAAGAATGAAAAATATTAAAAACTTTTTAAAATACCTTCTAAGTCAGTTTTCAGACAAACACACCGACTGTCTCCAGGTCTGGTTTTATCCTTAGCTATTTGCTTTTTAATGTAGTTTATTTTAATTTAATTCTGTATTTTATTTTCATCTGAGGTAACTTATTTTTGCTTTTATTTGACATTTTATTTTACTGTAACTTAATTCATTTTTTTTTAGTATTTTATTTTATTTTGATGGAATATATTTTTACTGTTATTATTCTGTAATTTGTCATTTTTTTATTGGGACGTAATTTATTTGTTTTTACTGTCATTTACTGTGATTATTTTTATATAACATGTTTATCTTAATATAATTAATTTATTGTTTTGTCATTCATTTTATTATTATTATTGTTTTGTTCTTAATTTTATTTTAATGTTATTAGTTTAATCGGCGTTATTTTGTACTTAACTCTATTTAAATGTAATTTTACTGATATTATTTTTTATTTTATCTGTGTTTTATTTCTATTATTACCTGTTTGTCCATTACTTTATTTGAGTGTCGTTTACTATTATTATAAATTATTATTAATACTATTTGAGGACTCCTCTTCCTCTCCCACATGTCTGAACCTGTCTAACATCACTGTGTGAAATATTTACGTTCACTGAACGTAAAGTGAGCTAACAACTAGTTAGCTAGCTGACCTACTAGTTTAAACCGGGTGACGTTAAGTTAACCGGTGGATTAGCGGCAGGTTTCCGTCTAACCGGGCTGTCAGCGGTAAACTACCGAGCAACACGTTTCCACTTTTGATTTTTCCGTCCTCAGAGCAGCAGCCCTGTTAGCAGCATTAGCCGGCGGTGCTAACAGCCGAGCGGCGCCGCACTCACCGAGCCCCGGACCAGCATGATGTCGCCGGCCTCGCTCGCTGCTTTGCCCCGGTTCATCTCACATCGTGCCACAACGATGTTCACTTCCAGTCCGCGCTGCCGGTCATCCTCCGGAGGGGTCTCCGTATCTTCCAGGGTGTCCGGCCGTCACAGCTGAAGCTACGCCGCTAGCATGAACCGATGCAGCGGTGAACTGTGCGGATTTTTACCGAAATTCCTCCGCTCTGATAAGAGATTGTGAGATCGGTTTAAAGACCGGGGTACACCGGGTGGGCGGCGCTGTCGCCTCATTTGGATGTACTGCTGTGTAATGGTGGGACTAACACCGCCTGAAGGGGCTGTCTCTATCACTAAATCAAACGCCCTTTCCCACCGCCAACACAATCTGACTCCAGATCGGCTGTAATTCAGCTCCATGTCTTTATTACACATTTAAACGTTGTGAAATCTGACTCAGGATCACTCCTTCGCCTTAGAACCGCCACAGCGCCGCCTGCCGTGTCGCCGTCCACACTACAATGCAGAGACTGATTTATTAACTTCGTCTAAAACGTCGTTACAGGTAAAATCTCAGCTGAAACCGTGTCGGTGTTTCTCTGCCGTTAACCGTCCGTCCGTGACGTCAACAAGCCAACACAAACAAGGCTCAGTATTTGGCAGCGAGCCGCGCCGCAGCCTTCCTCTGGATCACTATTTAGCAGAGGCAGAAAGGCGGGACTGGGCGCTGAAGAATTTTTGGTTTCAGAGCAAAATGGCGTCAAGTTACTGACGTAACCTCATGACTATCCGGTGTCATTTTTCAACGTAAAAGCCTGCATAAAGCAGTTTTCAATAAAAAACAAAAATATATTTATCTACTTACATGCATACAAAGCCTTTTATATCGTATTACTTTATTATTATCATATTATACTATTTTGTGTGATATTACATATACATCTCACATTGATATTTACACAGTGTAATTATCCTTTAACATACATCTAATACATCATATAATACGTACCAGTCACCAGTTATTTATTAACACAGATGAAGGAGAATAACTTTCAACAATGTATTAATTATAATAAAAATCTTTATTTGAACTTTTCATACAAGAAATAAATTACAACACTGATAAACTGTATGTTTATAAAGGACACTGACAACAAACACTAAGAACAAAGGGACTCAACGTGATCATGAGGGACACAAACCAACAAGAGACATGAGACCAGTCCAAAAACATTCCAAATGAGCAGAAACACACGAAAAACAACCACAGAGTGTCAGAAAACACAGAAAACTACCACAAAACACACAAAATGCCAATAGAGATGGCCAGAAGGAGACACAAAACCAAACCAAAGAGACAGGAAACAATCCTAAAACACACAGAATGACGCTACGAACTGAAAAAACAAGAACAAAGTGACACAAGACGACCGTAAGGAGACATGACAGAACTGAACCGAGACAAAACGACAGTAAAACACGGAAAACAACCACAAAGTGACACAGATATCACACAAAAGGAGCACAAAGCCACACTGAAAACACAAAGTGAGAGCAGAGATCAGGAGGAGACACCAAGGAGAGCTGCTGTTCTTCACTTGTGTTCATATTTATGACTGACTCCGGGCTCTTATTGTGAAGGGCGGCCTCCTGCCCGCCGCCCTCCATCTTGGCGCAGCCAGCTTGACGCAGCGGAGCGCCAAACGGAGCCTCAGCGGATCAATTCGGAGCTTCGGCGGTTGATCGGGATTATGCGGCGCCGCTGATCGCTGTATCGGTAAGAACCCGCCGCTCCGGTCGCCGCTCCCGGCCCGGTGACCGAGCCGCTGCGTGCGCGCTGCGGCGTGTTTGCGGAGCTGCTAGCTTAGCGGCGGGGAGCCTCCGCCCGCAGACCGCCGCTCTCCTTTGTTCGCTTGCGCCGTTTCTCGGACCGCTGCGGCGTTTGGAGGAACCGGCGCAACATGGCGGCTGGAGCTGCGGACGGCCAATTAGCGCTGCGCACATTTTCAAATGTAGCTTCAGGTTTGTGGCGCAGAGCTGCGGAGGAACCGTGACCTCTGCGCATCTCTGCAGCAGCGAGAACCGGAGGCGCTGTTCGGGTCAGAACCGGCAGGACTCACCGTCTGCAGGCCGGACCTGAGACCGGACAGAACCTCTGGGGGGACCCTCAGAACCAGACACACACACCAGAGCTGGACCAGGCCTGAAGGGGTCCTGGTGGAGTCCTTTAGGAGGTCTAGGTGGAGCAGAGCCTCGGTCTGGTCTGTTGTTTGTTTGTTTATTCTGCTGAACACAGCTCTGTTGTTTGTTTGTTTACTGCTCCATGCAGCAGGTAAACACTGGTCTGTTGGTGTTGTTGTGGTCTGGGATCTGCAGGGCCGGATCCACCTCCTGTAGGGGCCAAACACCAGAGCCTGGACCCCCCAGACCCCCAACATTAACGAGACTCAGAGACTTTAAACAGCCTCGAGGGGTCCGGTGGGGTCTCCCTCCTGGATGTTTACATGTATGTTCAATGAAAACACGCCACTCTCAGTCTGGTCTGGTCTGCTGCTGGTGTTTGGGTCAGAACCTGCAGGAGACCTGGACCCTCAGACCTGCTCAGAGACTGTCCTCCTAGTTCTAATGGAAACATCTGGTCCAGATGTTTCCAGATGTTTCCATTAGAACTAGGAGGACGACCAGGGCCTGGGTGATGAGGATCTCCCAGACCTGGTTCTGGTTTTGTTGGTTTCATTGCTGCTCCTGCATGTGTGTTTCTGGTGCAGCAGCTCTGTGGTCGGCGTCGTGCTGCAGCTGCAAACATCAGGATGTTTCAGGTTTCAGCTCATCGGTTTCAGCTGCAGGTGAAGATTCTGAGATACTCGACTCCTAATTCAGGATGAATCGACCCAAATCTGACATCAGACAACAGCTGCAGCTAGAAACGCAGTTTTACACGTTAAAGCATCGTTAAGTCGAGCTGCTGGGTCTGAGACATGTTTGTTTTGGTGCAAAGTGATAAAAAATATGTCCAAAATATGTCAAAAAATGTCTAAAATAGGTCAAAAATGATTTAAAATAATGAAAAAAAATTCAATATTCATCAAAAAATGTTTGTTTTGGTGCAAAGTGATAAAAAAAAATGTCCAAAATATGTCAATTATTGTCCAAAATAACTAAAAAATATATATATATATATATATGTATTCGTCAAACAATGTTCATAATTAATCAAAAAATATTTTTTTTGTGCAAAATGACAAAAATATTTACAGAATATGTAAATTATTATCCAAATTAATTTAAAAAATTGTGTGAAATATGTCAGAAATGATTTAAAATAATGAAAAAATTTAATATTCGTCAAAAAATGTTTGTTTTTGGGCAAAATGACAAAAATATTTCCAAAAATATGTCAATTATTGTCCAAAATAGTTCAAAGATTGTGTGAAATATGTCAAAAATGGTTTAAAATGACAAAAAAAAATATTTGTCAAAAAATGTTCAAAATTTATTTTAAAAAATGTTTGTTTTGGTGCAAAATGATTAAAAAAATGTCCAAAGTAACTAAAAAAATCTATATACTTAGAAAAAACGCTCAAAATTAATAAAAAAAAATATTTGTGCAAAGTGACAAAAATATTTACAAAAATATGTCATTTATTGTCCAAAATTATTCAAAGATTGTGTGAAATATGTCAAAATGGTTCAAAATAACAACAAAAAAATCAATAGTCATCAAAATGTTTGATTCTACGCAAAATGATTTTTATGATATTTGTAAAACATTATTGTCCAAAATAATGAAAAAAATTGTGTAAAATATGTCAAAAATGATTTAAAATAATGAAAAGAAACTATATTCATTAAAAAGATGTTTAAAATGAATCAAAAAATGTTTGTTTTGGTGCAAAATGACAAAAAATATTTCTATAATATGTAAATTATTGTCCAAAACAATTCAGAACTTGTGTAAAATATCTCAAAAAAAGGTTTAAAATAACTTTAAAAAGTTCAATATTAGTCACAAAATGTTCAAAATAAGACCTGATTTGTCCAAATCGTGTCAGAATGAGTCAGAAGTTTCTTGAACTGTGTCGTCTGGGTTCATCCTGGGGTCCTGATGTGTCTCAGAGGGTCTTCAGGTCGTCTTCTGCTGGTCTGTCGGTTGTTCTGTGACCTTCAGCTGATAAACTGACGGAGCTTCAGAGTCAAACTCCTGCTGGATCTTCAGACTCTGAGCTGCTGTTGTTTAATTGAAGCTCTGAAATGACGACGTGTTGATGGAGCAGGTGAACGGAGGCGGACAAGGTGTGGAGGTTCTGCAGGAACCAACAGGATAAACTGCTCCTGTGTTCCTGGAGGTTCTGGAGGGTCTCAGAGGTCCAGGGGGTCCAGATGATTGTCTTCAGAGTCTCTGCTCGCTAACGTTTCTTCCTCCAGGTGATCAAACCTGCTTCTGTCTGTTTCCTCCTCAGGCTGAACTCAGCGTCTCATCGCGTCCAGCAGCTCCAGGCGTTAGTCTGCACCGGCCTGAATGCAGCCTGTCCGGGGCCCGGACTAATTCCTGGTGCTCCTTCTCTCTCCCTCCTCTCCCTCCCCCCCTCTCCTGCCCCCTCCCTCCGTCCTCACCCTCCGTCCTCCCCCCTCCTCGGACTCCCCAGACTCCAGCGATTAGCCTGGACCGGCTGCCGCCCCCCTACAGGTGGATGAATGAAGACCCCCTTCAAGAGCCCAGCGGCCCCCCGGCCCCGAGCCGACGGAGGTCAGTACCAGGAGGGTTTTAGTTTCAAGTCCTTCTGGGTGCTTTGTTTGTATTTTGGGACAAAGTTTAGTCACTTTGGACGAATTCAAGTCTTTGAACAAGTTTGTAGAATCTTCCAGACAAGTGTAGAGCAACAAAAAGCCTCCTAGTCACCGCTAAAAGGTTCCAGGATTAGAACTGTATGAACTTCAGAGTCTGCACCTTGTGTAGAGCTTCTCCTCCTGGTGGCGTGTCCTTGAACGCACCACGTGTCCGTTTATCAGTGTTACGGCTGCCGGAGTCTCTGGATGTGTGTTTGTGTTTCAGGACATTCAGGAGTTTCTGCAAACATGATGAAGAAAAAGAACTCGCACAAGTAAGTCAGACACGTTTTTACTGAAGCGTGAAGTCGGGATGTTGGTGATGAACGATCGACTCCTGGTCACGATTCAACCAGTTAGACGTCCATGAAGCAAAAACTCTCCATAGATCAGCTGTAGTACCTGGTTGTTCCAGCAGGGGGAGCATCTCACTGTTTAATTCTGTAGAGACCAGAGGAGGCGTCACTCAGACTACAAGCAGAGAGCATTGTGGGAGTTTAGCCAGCAACGGGCACCATGACAAAGACTCTAGTGGTGGTTAATGACCTCCAACCAGAGTTAATGTGTTCAGAACAAACTAGGATAAACCAGAGTTCCTGTTTCCCATAAAGCAGCAATATCAGCACAGGACTGTTTACCACTGTGCTCCTTTGTGTTATTGATCAGTGATTGATTACATGATTGGTTACTGATTATGAAAATTATTCCAGATTGGCATCTCTACCATCCTGACACACATTCCTCTTTTCCTTTACGACGTCTTTGTGGCAGCAGATGTAAACAAAGATCAGGCTGAGGGTCGCTATGATGCTAATTAGTTAGGTTTAGCTAGCAACGGGCACCATGACAAAGACTCCTGAGGAGGTTAATGACCTCCAACCAGCAGGATGCAGCTGGACGACCTGTTTAGTCAAAGCACTTCAATAATGTCAACTGTACTTGAATTGTTTTCATGACTGATTAATTGATTATTGATCGATAACCTGCTGACTTCTTTTCTCAGTTTACTCACTTCCTGTTGTCTTGTTTGCCGTTTCCTCCTCCAGGAAACAGAGGACCAGCGTTGGTCCCAGTAAGACTCTGGCTCAGCCCAGAAGGAACATCGTGGGCTGCAGGATCCAGCACATCTGGAAGGAGGGCAGTAAGTCACATCTGTACAGGTGGATGCTACACCTGTCTGTACACCTCTGGGTTTAGTGGTCAGACTAACCCGTGTCTCCCTCCAGGTAAATCCTCTCAGTGGAAGGGGACGGTGCTGGACCAGGTTCCTGTCAACCCGTCTCTCTACCTGATCAAGTACGACGGCTTCGACTGCATCTACGGTCTGGAGCTGTACAGCGACGAGCGAGTGGTCGGCCTGGAGGTTCTGCCCGACAGAGTGGGTGAGGACTGGACCCCGATCAGAATAAAACCCTCTGAACCTGCTGGGTTTATGGAAGTCTCAGCTCAGATGGAACCAGATTAAATAAATCCTCGTAGCTTCAGTCGTAGCATCTGGACTAGCTGGAGTTCATCGAAGACGTTTCACCTCTCGTCTTGGATGAACTCAAGCTGGTCCAGATGCTACGATTGAAGCTACGAGGCTAACCAGGACCTGGACGACTGAGAACCTTCACAGGCGGATTAAATAAATCTACTTCCTGTTGTTTCATCTAAAACCCAGTTCACTGTGTCGCTGCCTGATGATGTAACCGCTGTGCCTGTCTGTGATTGGTCAGCTCCGGCCCGTGTGAGCGACTCGCTGCTGGCCGAGACGATGATCGGTAAAGCTGTGGAGCACATGTTCGAGACGGAGGACGGACCCAAGGAGGAGTGGAGGGGGATGGTTCTGGCCCGGGCCCCCATCATGACGTCCTGGTTCTACATCACCTACGAGAAAGACCCGGTTCTGTACATGTACCAGCTGCTGGACGACTACAAGGAGGGAGACCTGCGCATCATGCCCGACTCCAGTCAGTCTCAGCTGATCACATTCCTTCAGAGTCTAAAAGAACCTTTCAGTCTGGGTTTCCTCGTTACTTTCTTCGTTACTACTTCTGCTAATTCTCTCGCTAATGAACCAAAGACGTTAGCTAGCATCACTGACAAACAAACTGTACGTAGCATTTTTAGCCTTCAGTGTTTCAAAGTACATTTACTCGCCTACTGCACTTAACTACAGTTTCTATTCTGCTCTACACATATCTACATTCTAGCATAGTCGTTAGCCTCCCTGAGTTAGCAACAAGCATCCTCATGCTAATGACTAGCATCTCTAGACTAGCAATTCCTTTCTTAGATTAGCCACTAGCATCCCTAAGCTGGCAGCGAGATGCTAGTGATGGGCATCCCCAGGATACTGAATGACATTCTTAGGATGTGCTAGCATGTTTAGGCTAGCAGCTAGCATTCCTAGGCTACTGAAGGGCATCTCTAGGCAAGAGAACAACATTCGTCAGCAAGCAAATCATTCCCAGGCTAACAACTACCACCCACAGGACAGTGAGAAGAATTTCTATATAGGAACAAACATTCCTAGACTAGTAATTATCATCTATCAGATAGCAGCTAGCATTGACAGGCCTGTCCCTGGCATCTCTAAGCTTGCGATTAGCATTCCCCAGACTTTAAAATAAGTTAATGTATACTGCATCACTCCGAAATGGTAATTTGCCTCTGAATGCTAGTAGCTAGCATGTCTAGACTAGCCACTAGCATTGTAGGCAGGTGACTAACATTCCTAGAGACTGACATCCATGGAATGCAAGGGTTTCCATCTTTAGGCGAGTAACTAGCGTTCATCGGCAAGCAAATACTCAGGCTAGTGATTAGCATCATTAGGCTAGCCATTTGCATCTTTAGGTAAGCAGCTAGCATTATTTAGCTAAACTGTAACATCTTCAGGCTGACAGTTAACATTCCAAGGGCGGTGGTTAGCATCTCTAAACTAGCAACTAGCATGTCTGTGCTAACCATTTGCATCTAACATAAAGGAACATTTAAATGTACGCTGCTGATGACTGCAGCTGAGAAGACTGTTGTTGCTTTCCCTTAAAAATCCAAAGTGAAGGTTTATAATGATTAGAAAGAGACGCTGACGCCGTGGTGATGTGAAGATCTGTTCATTGGAGGTTTAGAGTCGATGTTTGCCTCCACAGCTCAGACTGACACCGAGACTCCACAGTGAAAAGGCTGCTAGCGTGAAGAGACGACATGTTTTACTTTAAATAGTAGAAAATAAAATGTGAGGTTTAGTTTTGTGTTTGAACTCAGGTCTGAAGCAGAAAAATCAGTGTCTGACAGGAAAAAGTTGACTGAACAGGAAGTGACATCGTCTGTTTGTTCTGCAGACGACAGCGTGGCGGCGGAGCGAGAGCCCGGCGAGGTGGTCGACAGTCTGGTGGGGAAGCAGGTGGAGTACGCCAAAGAGGACGGCGGGAAGCGCTCGGGGATGGTGATCCACCAGGTGGAGGCCAAGCCCTCCGTCTACTTCATCAAGTTCGACGACGACTTCCACATCTACGTGTACGACCTGGTCAAGACCTCCTAAGGCCAGAAAGAGACTCACGAGAACGTCCACCAGAACCCGCCCAGAGAAGAAGAACCGCCTGGTTCCTGAGACAGAACAGACCAACCAGTTCTTTACTTTGATGAACCGCCTTAAAACAGGGCAGACAGAACCTTCAGAGCAGCTCCACTCATCCTTCACTCCTTAGTTCTTCTAGGACCCCTCCTCTGAAAACCACGTCGGTCAAACGTTCTGGAACATTTGTGGTGAAACACCTCCAAGAAGTTTTAATCTCCTGAGACCCTGCAGATGAAGGTCCTCTGTCCAGAAGAACCTCGTCTGTTTCCTGAAACCCCGTCGGAGCTTCGTTACCTGAGGAGAAGGGGGCGGAGTCTGTGGGGTTAATGAAGGGACAATCAGCAGCCTCCACCTGCACAAGGTGGATCCCAGAGCATTTCCTGGCCACGCCCCCCAGAGGTCACCTGATGGCTGAAGACGCTGGAGGAGGAAACAGACCGAACTCCTTTTCTTTCTGTTCTTTTGTTTTTTGTGTGACTTGAGTTTTTCTGTCGTTGGTGTTTCGCTGCATCAGAACCTCCTGATGGATCCAGAACCAGCTGCTGCTCCAGAGTTCACCTTTTTATCACTTAGAGGCAGAACGAGAACATTTAGTGCTTCATAACTCACTGTAATGTAGCTGTTAGCTCATCCAAGGACGTCTGAGGTGTTAATTAATGTAACGTGATATTTATATTTTACTGCAGCTGTGCTCTGCTACACCGTCATTCATCTGTTTGTAGCACAGTGGAGAAAAACGTCCTGACGTCGGCCTCCAGCTGCATTACAGTGTTTAAATGAACTGGTCCTGATGATGTTCTTGAATGCTAATCAGCTAGCTGTCAACTGCTACACTGACTGCTAACCATGTGACCAGGCTAAGCACTAGCATCTCCAGCTATTAGCGTTTCTTGTCTGGTTGCTTGCACACCAAAGTTGCCAACTAGACGCTAGCATTCCTGAGATAGTAACTAGCATTCCCAAGCTAGCAGTTAGCATTCCCTATGCTAGTCATTAGCATCCCGAGGTTAGCAACTGGACACTAGTAACTAGTGTTCCTGTCTAGGCTAGTGATTAACTTTTCATGACGTAATCAGCATCCTAGGGCTAGTGGTTAGCATCCTTAGCCTTGTGGTGTGCATCTTCAAGCAAGCAACTAGCATTATTAGGCTAGTCGCTAGCATCTCTAAGCTAGCATTAGCATTCCTTGCCCGGTCACTGGTTATTAGAAGCAGAATGAGAACATTTAGTGCTTCATAACTCACTGTAATGTAGCTGTTAGCTCATCTAAGGACGTCTGAGGTGTTAATTAATGTAACGTGATATTTATATTTTACTGCAGCTGTGCTCTGCTACACCCTCATTCATCTGTTTGTAGCACAGTGGATAAAAACGTCCTGACGTCGGCCTCCAGCTGCATTACAGGTTTAAATGAACTGAATGTTGATCAGCTGGTTGTCGACTGTTGCGTCACATTCAGCTGTTTTCATTTTGCTCTGAGTCGTTTTAAGGATCAGATGTTCTGAGTTCTGGCTGCAGCGTCTCACATGTGAACATGTTCTGGACGTCATCTGTCATGTCGGACTTTGGGGAACATCTTTCAGACCAAACGTCATCAATTATTGGAGAGAATAACCGTTAAACTCCTGTTTTATCTCCTCTAAAATGTGTTGAAGCTCCTAAATGATTCTGTTCGTCGTTGATCCGATCAAACCCAATCGATCAGGCCGGAGGTTTGGTAGCGGTTGGTTCTGTGTTTTTATAACGTTCTCCTCCCTGCAGAGCTGACGGACTTCCTCTGCGCTGTACAGTCACTTCCTGTCTATATGTTGATATCAGCTGGCACATACAGAACGCCTGTTTCCTTTGTACATGACCGGTCCTTTGGTTCTGCTCGGTTCTGTGTGTTTAGAGCCCAGCTAGCTGTAGGTGGTTTTCTACGACTGAGGAACTTCACTTCAGCGTCCACAGGCCTGAGTTCTCAGCTGGTGTAGCTCCGCCCACCACGGCAGGTGAGCTACAGGTGTTCATCCTCGTAGCATCTGGACTAGCTGGAGTCCATCGAAGACGAGAGGTGGAACGTCTTCGATGGACTCCAGCAAGTCCAGATGCTCCGTCTGAAGGTAGACGTTTTAAGGAAGGTCGGAGTTCTCTTTGTGGTTCCGAACCAGAACATTCCTGGTTCTAGAACCTGCTGCTGTTTCCAGAACGTTGAGGCTCTGGTTTTAGCGCGTTGGGACGTGTTCCGAGTCCAGAATCGGGATCCTGCGTTGATCCGTTGGCTTGTTCCGACTCTGGAACTTGCCGCTCAAATCTGTCTGAACCTTCGCGTTCTGGTTCTGGAGCTCCGTCGTCGCTGCTCTAGAACCCGCTGTTCTTGTCCAATCAGGCCGCGTGGAGAACCCGGAGGTTCTGGAGCAAGTTCTGGTTCTGGGACCTCAGCGCCGATTGTTTTACCGCATTCCGTTTGGTCGTCGAGCCGAAACGTTTTCTAGATTTCACTTTCTGAGGCGCGGCTTTAGAACCTAGAACACTTTGGAACCCAACACCCTCTGGTTCTAGAACTTACGCGTAGATTTCAAGACCTGCTGTTCCAGAACCTGCATGTCTAAGCTCCAGGGTCCAGTTTGGACGTGTTCCGAGTCCAGAATCAGGATCCTGCGTTGATCTGTTGGCTTGTTCCGACTCTGGAACCTGTCGCTCAAATCTGTCTGAACCTTCGCGTTCTGGTTCTGGAGCACGGACCGGTTTGGTGTTTTGGCTTTTGTCACCTTCGTCGCTGTTCTAGAGCCTGTTGTTCTAGTCGTGGAGCGTGGCCCATCAGGCCGCGTGGAGAACCCGGAGGTTCTAGAGCAAGTTCTGGTTCTGGGACTTCAGCGCCGATTGTTTTACCGCATTCCGTTTGGTCGATGAGCAGAAAGGTTTTCTAGCTTTTACTTTCTGAGGCGCGGCTTAAATACGAGAACGCTTTGGAACCCAACCCCTCTGGTTCCAGAACAAATCGCATAGATATCAAGACCTGCTGTTCCAGAACCTGCATGTTCAAACTCCAGAACACGGACGTTTGGACCTCTCGTTCGCTTCTGTTCCAGGTGTCCTGTCCCGGTTCTTCCACGGCCGCTCTGTGGTCGGTGGTCTTCGTCCCGGAACCCGTCCCGCTGACACGTTTCTAGAAGACGCGCAGGAAAGTTCTGGTTCTAGAACACTTCGGTTTCAGCCGCTCGTTCTGATTCTAGGACCCAGAACGGTTTAATCAGGTCGCAGAGTCACTGGTTCTGGTTCTGGATTCTAGAACACCCGGCTCAGTTTTAAATCACCGACTCTGGAATTCGTTGTTCGACGTCGCGGAACGTTTCCCGTCTCGTGCTCTCAGACTTGAACACTCTCAGAACACGCCTGGTTCTGATCCGTTGGTCGTCGCTGCAGCAGGTCCTGCTCAGATCGAAATCTCTGGTTCTGGTTCTGGTTCTGGTTCTAGAACCCGACACGCGGTCAGCCGGATGTTGCTGCCGTTGATGCTCCAGGCTGATGGATTCTGGGATGTGGAGGCTGCAGTGAGTCCTGGTGGTCGGTGTGTGTGTGTGTGTGAGTGTGTGTGAGTGTGTGTGTGTGTGTGTGAGTGTGTGTGTGTTTGAATGCATGAATGTGTGTGTGTGTGTGTGTGTGTGTGTGAGTGTGTGTTGTGTTTGCATGCCTATCTAGCTCCTGTAAATCGATGTCAGTTGCATGTTCCTGTGTAGTTTTCGGTTGTTCGGCTGATTCTGTCCGTCGTGGCTTCGGGTGCCTTCGTTTCGTTCCGTTTCTGTTTTTTATTTTATTTTCTACTGTGTGTCCCAGAGGCCGACGGGTTTTTGGGATTATCGATCAAAAAATTAAAAAAAAAGAAGAATCCTCCGGCAAACAGGGCCTACGGCGGCCGTCCTGCTGACCTGACGGCGGCTGTGAGTCCTGTTTTCGGCGGGTCGTCCCTTTAAGAGTGCCAACTACAGATGCCAGTGTTGTACAGCCGTGAAAAGCTCACACTATTTACTAAATAAACCATGTCTCTGTTTTTCACTCCGAGTCCATCACTTCCTGTTCTTATCCTCAACACCAGATTCATCCTGAGCTGAAGCTGCAAAGAGAAGACGATGGATCCGAAAGATGCCTAGAATTTTACCTCCTGAATCACTTTAGAGATAAATGAGGTCTGATCAGAGACTACTACTACTAAATGCTAACTGCTAACTCAACCAGCACTGCCACGTTCAACTGACCCAGGCCCGTTTAGGAGATGCTCCAGGTAGTGACCAGTGCTGATGCTACCATTTAGCTAGCTGCTAAATGCTAAAGCTAACTGCTAACTCAACCAGCACTGCCACGTTCAACTGACCCAGGCCCGTTTAGGAGATGCTCCAGGTAGTGACCAGTGCTGATGCTACCATTTAGCTAGCTGCTAAATGCTAATGCTAACTGCTAATCCAACCAGCACTGCCATGTTCAACTGACCCAGGCCTACTTTCGACATGCTCCAGGTAGCGACCAGCATAGACATACATAGTACCGATGCTACCATTTAGCTAGCTGCTAACTACTAAATGCTAACTGCTAACTTAACTAACATTGCCACATTCGCTGACCCCTTTAGGAGATGCTCAGGTAGCGACCAGTGCTGTTGCTTCCATTTAGCTAGCTGATAAATACTAATGGTAACTACTAATCCAACCAGCACTGCCACGTTCAACTGACCCAGGCCCATTTAGGAGATACTCCAGGTAGTGACCAGTGCCAAATCTACCATGTAGCTAGCAGCTAAATAATAATGCTAACTGCTGATTCAACTAACATTGCCACGTTTGACTTACCCGTTTAGGAGATGCTCCAGGTAGTGCCCAGTGCTGAATCTACCATTTAGCTAGCTGCTAAATTGTAATGCTAACTGCTAATTCAAGCAGCATGGCAACATTCAACTGACCCAGGCCTGTTTAGGAGATGCTCCAGGTAGTGACCAGTGCTGATGCTACCATTTAGCTAACTAATTGCTGACTCCTAAGTCAACTAACATTGCCACGTTTAGCTGACCTGTTCAGGAGATGCTCCAAGTAGCAACCAGTGCCAATGCTACCATTTAGCTTGCTGCTAATGCTAATTGCTAATCCAACCAACACTGCCACGTTCAACTGACCCAGGCTCATTTAGTAGATGCTCCAGGTAGCAACCAGTGCTGATGCTACCATTTAGCTAGCTGCTAAATGCTAATGCTAACTGCTAATCCAAACTTTAATCAGGATCTACAGTAATAATCATACATTTTTATCAAAAGTGTTAAATTTTTAGATTTGGGATTTAGTTTCTTGATATATTTTATGATTATTTTTCACGTTTTAGTCATAAGTTTCTGACATTTTGAGACATTTCCTTAATATTTTTGGACATTTTCTTTCATTCATCCAGGTCATAGTTATTCTGGACAGTCCAGTTCCCTTCGATTGAACTCCCCAGACTGAGATGACAGCTTCCTGCACATTTAATCTAGTATTTAAGTAAAGTTCTGAACAGTATTTATCCTCATGTCAGTAATAAACTCAGGAGACAGAAGGTAGATTTCTACAAATACGCGCTACTTGGTTTGTTCGTGTTGCCTTCACGTTCCTCGTATTTCTCCTTATCTACTTCCATGATACGTTCAGGGTCCTCGGTTCAGGTCAGACGGTTTGAGGCACAGAGCGTAACAAGTTTGGGCTGCGCCTGTCACGGAGGGACCGTGAACGAACCAATCATCACGCTCATGAACCGAAGGATCAGGGTGACGTCATGTCGCTGAGAGGACATGTAGCGCTGACGTCGCTCTTTAAGTGACGGTGTGTAAAACTTAGTCGTGGTTTTTATCGTCTTTATCAGCGCAGAGAACAAAACTATAGACGACGACATCAGATTAATTCGGTTTTAAGAGCCGGGAAAGTCACTACGGCAGCGTTCTGTAGCCTCTGAGCAGCGGTGCATTGTGGGAATGACCCGGAAACACGGAGCTGCAGCGACACCTGCGGCTGCGGAGGGAAACTGCAGCTCCATAGTAATAATCAGAGTCAGATGCTCCCATTAAAAGTCAGAAATATAAACAGGACAACAGCTATAGATAAACATGAGTAGAAAATGTAACTAAAATATAAACACGAGTAGAAACAGTACAACCATAAAACGTGTAATAAGTTATTTATCGTTCAATCAGCTGGAATAAAATACAAAAACTGAGCTCAGTTTGATCAAAATACACAATTAAAAAGAAAATTTCTGAGGTAAGAAACCAGTAGTAGTAATTATAAAACGTTATTTATAGAGCACTTTTCAAAATCCAACTTGGAAGGGCTTCACATGGGCAGCAAAATAAAACAGACACGTCATAAAATCTGATTTTAAAAATAAGTAAGTAGGTTTTATTTATATGGCACATTTAAACACAGTACACACTAACCAAAGTACTTTACAAAGTTTAAAGTACAGTAAAAAAAACAAAATCACATTACTTTGTATGTGTTAACTGGATTCTTTAATTTGTATTAACTGTGACTCATTTCCCTCGTTGGTTCTGATTGATTGATCGATTTAAATAAGTAAATAATGTCTGTTATTACTGTTGTGTTATTGCTATTATAAGTAGTAGTACTAATAATAATCATAACAACAACAACAATAATAATAATAATAATAATAAAAACTTCCGTTCTCTTACAAGTATCGCGATACTTCGTCAAGTTGACCCCCGAGATCTCTGAGCGAGATTTCCGTCCCCAAACAAAGATGGCGGCTCCCTGATCCTCCATGTGGCTCCTGCGTTAGAAAAACTGCTTCATATCGTGAAAGTAACGTGTTAAATTTAGTCGGAACAATCTGCGGAGTCTTCAGTGAAGCTGTGAGAGGATTTAAAGATGCAGCACGACGACGTAAGTGTCAGAAATCCACCAGAAGCTGCTGACGTGCTCTGCTGAGTGTCCGTGCTAACGTTAGCTGACCGGTAACTCTTTAAATAAGGATACATTCTGGTTATTTTTTACTAGTGATCGTTATATTCTAATAACCAAATTATTTACTGAAGTATAATTATGGCTATAAGTCAAGTCTGGATCTAAATGTGATGTTCAGTCAGCATGTGAAGCACATGATGCTAAGCTAAATGGATCCTCTTTCAAAGATGTGTCTTTCTAAAGGTTCCCAGGCTTTTCTGAAAAACAACCGTTAGAACATGAGTCAAACACAGATCCTTAGATTAGTTTGGGCTTCATCCTCTGTGTGCTCTCAACATTCTGCTCACTGCTGTATTAAAGGTCTTCAAACCCTAAAATACTGGCAGCTCATCAGTGATAATAATGACACAGATTCATTTCCTGTGTTGGTTCTTGGTGTGTAACTGTTAAGTTTGACCTTCGTTCTGCTCCTTTTTACCAGTTTCTTCAGATGTATAAGTTCACGTATGAAATATGCCTCTAATTGTGATCCTTGGCAGATGTTTGAAGCGTGTTAAATCTGTTTCCTGCAGGTGATCTGGGACATCATAGGAAACAAGCAGTTCTGCTCCTTCAAAGTCAAGTAAGTGTCCGACTCAAGCTGCTCTTCGTCTTTTAATTCAGGTTCTTCTGCAGCAGTTTTTACGTCTCGGCTCTGAGTTCAGTAAAATCTGGAAATATTCAGACATCTTTCTCCTGACGACCATCGCAGTGGGTTTGAACTGAAACGGTGAAGTTTTTAATTTAAGGAGCTGAAGTGTCGAACCTCTGGTCGTTTATTCTGGTTCCTACCAGTGAGTCCACGTCAATGTTTAGTCTAAGCATCTAGAGCCTCAACAGGTGGTGAAATGTCCAAGTAGAACCATGGATCCATCCATAGATCTACACTTAGAGGACCTTCATGGAGACACTAGACCAGCCTTGGCTTGAGATTTTGCACTTCTTTCCGTTTCCGAGGCTCTGTGATTATTCGTTATTGTCATTTTAGGCAATTTGGAGTCATTTTGGTTCAGCAAATTAAATAATTTTGGACAAATTCCAGGGGTTGTGATGAATCTGTTATTATGGGTCAACGTTGAGTCACTGTGGACAAGTTTTGAGTCACTTTTGATAAAAATTTGACTCATTTTGGACAAAGTTTAAGTATTTTTGGACAAATTTTGAGTCATTTTGAACAGATTTCAAGTCAAAACGGCAAAAAACTGGATCCTTGTCTGGTCAAACTTTCCTGTTGGAGCCTCAACAGTTGGTGAGATGTTTCAGTAGAACCATGGATCCATCCATAGATCTACACTTAGAGGACCTTCATGGAGACTCTAGACCAGCCTGGGTTGAACATTCTGCACTGTTTGTCCATTTTTAAAGTCCAGTCATTAAAGGGTGAATGATTAAAACTGGGTCCTCTGTTGGATCCAGTCGGTCTTTCTGATCTGATGAATCTACTCTGTTCTCACCTCATTTCATGGCTGTGGGAGTTAAACTGAAGGTTTAAAATGTCCCTGAACTAACTAACGAACTGTCCCTCTTTTGAGACTCTTCCTCCAACATTTGGCTCAGACGTTCCTCAGCTGCTGAGATGTGAACCGGTTCCTCCATCAGAGAAGACTCACTGTTGGTTTTTGTGTCCAGGACCAAGAGTCAGAACTTCTGTCGGAATGAGTTCAACATCACCGGCTTGTGCAACCGCTCGTCCTGCCCGCTGGCCAACAGCCAGTACGCCACCATCAGGGAGGAGAAAGGTAACGCCCCTTAACCTTCAGCTGACCATCGGGTCCAGACGTGACGACTGACGAGTGTTTTCTGCTGCAGGTCAGTGTTTCCTCTACATGAAGGTGATCGAGAGAGCAGCGTTTCCTGCCAAGATGTGGGAGAAGGTGAGTCGGACGCTGTAACCTTTAATTAACGTCTCTGTTTTAAGATCCACAAACTTTAACGTCCGAATCCTGGAGCCGAGTCTGAGCAGAGACAAAGAAACGCCTCGTTTTAACTCACTGGGGCTCATTTTACAGCCTGAAGTCCTGCAGCTCCATGGAAGCAGAACAACAAGGAGAAGGAGAGAGAACCAGACATGTCTTCTGTCAGAACGGAATTATAACTAGAAAAGCCCTCAGAGAGCTCAGACCTCCACCAAACAGCTTCAGTCCACCCCCAACACAATCTCCCAATTCACATATTTTCTATGGAACGTTACAGATACAAATGTAATTACATACAGTTCAAATGTCCTACCGACAATGCGGCCTTCACCCCATCCGACCTAATGAACAGGCGCGGCCTCTAGCGCGGCAGCTCCTAACAGCCTCCCAGCTTCTTAGACAACCGGAGATAAGAATGCCGGCCCAACCGTGTGTATGTCGCTCAGGAAGGAAAGAGAACTCTGTCACTGTCGCTGACTGTCGCGTGGAGCCCCAAAATGTCATGTGGTCAGAGGGGGTCACCCCAAAAACAAGAGTGCCCTCTGGTGGCTTTTAGAGTAAACTGCATTTACACCCGCTTACACTTAGATTAACAAACATTCTGGATCGAGACGGTGATCCGGATCAGTCCCAACATGTCATCATCTCACACATTTCCTGAACATTTCATCCAAATCAGAGTTTTCTAGTTATTTTGAACACAAACAAACAAACAAACAAACAAACCAACGCCGGCCATCACATAACGTCCTTGGCGAAGGTAATGATACTTATTTGTCTATTTATACGTACAATTTAAGACTTGGAATACAAACATGTTTCTGTTATTATAATTAATCGACTGCAGAAGTTTAGTTTTGATTTATTTCATCCAGTGTTTCACCTTCAGGTGCATTTTAAGCTGCTGATGTGAAGCGTCCACTGCAAAAAACAACAAACCCAACTGGATAAAACACCTCAACGATCAGGAGTCATTAGATTTACTGCAGCCGGTTCATCAGATTTAACAGAGAAATGTGCTGAAATATTTAGGAAACATTAAAGAAAGTAAACGTCTGAATGTCTCAGACTGAATGTGTCGGGATCAAAGCCACATGCAGCCTCCAGCTTTATTAACCGGTTTGTCTGCAGAGTGATAATAAAGTTTAAAATGCTGTTTGGTCACTTTATCGACTGGTTCTGCTGGTGAGAAGCTGCTTTAAGACGTGTTGATGTTTAGTTTAGTCTCTCTGGTCCTGAACCCTGCCGCCCTCGTTGACGCCGGTTTCCTCTGGTTCCTGCTTGTTTCAGGTGAAGCTCAGTAAGAACTACGAGAAAGCTCTGGAGCAGATCGACGAGAACCTGATCTACTGGCCTCGCTTCATCCGACACAAGTGCAAACAGAGATTCACCAAAATCACCCAGTACCTGATCCGCATGCGCAAACTGGTGCTCAAGAGACAGTGAGTCCTGCAGTACCGTGAAATATACTGAAGTACTGTCAATTATACTGCAGTACTGTGAATTATACTGCGTTACAGTAAAATATACTGCGTTAATGTAAGGAATACTGCATCATGTGTAAAATACTGTGGTAACATAAAATATACTGCAGTACTGTAAAGTAACTGGATGAAGATGAAACATCCTGGAGTAGTATAAAGTGTACTTTGTTAGTATGAAATACACTAGACTACTATAAAAGTACTCGTTAGTCTGAAGTAAACTCGGTGGACGACCTGATGTCACTTCCTGTGTTTCAGGAGGAAGCTGGTTCCTCTCAGCAGGAAGGTGGAGAGCAGAGAGAAGAGGAAGGAGGTGAGTTCACCTGGACAGTCACATGACCACCGAATGTGCTGCTGTTATCTGACCACTATCCACTAGGCAGAAGAAGAAGAAGGTCGTGCATGTCAGTGACTATAGATCAGCTGTAGTTCCTGGTTGTTCCACCAGGTGGAGCCTCTTACTGTTTAATACTGTAGAGACCAGAGGAGGCGTCACTCAGACTACAGTTCATGTTGGAAACAGAGAGCATTGTGGGAGTTTAGCTAGCAACGGGCACCATGAGGCAACAACCACTGTACCCAATCAATATTATTGATTAATCGATTAAGTCAGAAAACACTTCAGGTGAGCATCAAAACCTTTCAAAGAAATCAAGAATGTCTTTTTGTTTTCATGAACTTTTGTAATTTAATATTTACCAGTAATGACCAGTAACACTTAATTGATTTATTGACGCTAATACTTCAGCCTCACAAAGAAGAAGGTCGTGCATGTCAGTGAATATAGATCAGCTGTAGTTCCTGGTTGTTCCACCAGGTGGAGCCTCTCACTGTTTAACACTGTAGAGACCAGAGGAGTAGCGGTGCCTGTTGCTAGCTAAACTCCCACAATGCTCTCTGCTCACAGTCTAAGTGAGTCATGCCAAAGAAGTAGGATACTGTTAGCATTGCTAGCTGTGAGGCCTGACGTGGCTCCTTCTTGTTCTGCAGGAGAAAGCTCTGATCGCCGCCCAGCTGGACAACGCCATCGAGAAGGAGCTGCTGGAGCGTCTCAAGCAGGGAACGGTACGACTGTTAGCAGCCACGGCTTCGGTACAGCGGCCGGTTCGGGTCGTCTCACCTGTTCTTGTGTTTTCAGTACGGAGACATCTACAACTTCCCGGTCCACGCCTTCGACAGAGCCCTGGAGCAGCAGGACGAAGAGTCTGAGGAGGAGGAGGAGGAGGAGGAGGAGGAGGACGACGAGGTGAGGAAGGAAGCTTTCATCCCTCAGTGTTAAATGAGAACCAGGAGGGAGCTTTATTCTGAAAACCCGTCGTCTGTGTGCAGGATGTTGGGCAGAGGGAGTTTGTAGCAGAAGAGGAAGTGGAGGAAAGCGACCTGAGCGACTTCGAGGTGAGAGAACAGGTTTAGGAACCGTTCATCCTCGTAGTTTCAATCGTACGAAATGTCTTCGAGGAACTAAAGCGAGTCCAGACGCTACAAGGGTCAAACCTGCATTAGCTGTTAGCTCATCGCTAACGTTGCTAACGTGTGTGTTTCCTGTCAGGACATGAACAAGCTGAAGACGAGCAGCGACGAGGAGGAGGAGCAGGACGAGTCCAGTGAAGAAGAGGAGGAGGAGGATGAGGAGGAGATGGAGGTGCAGACGAAGGCCTCCGGGTCTAAAGGAAAGTCTCCGGCTAACGGCTCGGCGGCGAGGAAGAAGCGAGCGTACGTGGAGATCGAGTACGAGACGGAGCCGGCCGCCAAGAGCCGAGCGACGTCGTGACCCACGGCTGTCAATCAAACCTGGGACTGCTGAGGACACGCCCCCTCTGTTACCACGGCAACAGGCGGGGTGTTTGTCCATGACACTGTTCTATTCGTGTTTTTGTTTTTTTTAATGAGCTGGTTTCACTCACCTGGACGACTCCTGATCACCTTTATCAATCACCAACAGATCGATCGGTTGTTGCACAGCTTGTTTTCCAATAACTGATCAGCAGTTTGATCCATCAGATGTCAGACGGGGTCGATCACAGCTCCCTAGAATCTAAAACCTTTCGACTGTTTTGCTGAAGAAGACGTCAACAAGCAGCTGATCAGTCAAATCAATACAGCAGGAAACAAACATTCACTCTAAGAACAGATCAATATTCATCAATATTCCCAGAGGAGGTCTTACAGGGTTGAACTCACCTGGAACCAGCTTCCTGTCGGACCACCTGACCCCTCCTCAAACAACACTCTTGTTTTTTCTGCTCTGTTGCAGACGAACACGTAGAAATTAATACTCCTGAACTCTAAATGTTTTTATGTTCAAGCTAAAGGTGACAAATAAAAATCAACCTTGTTAAAATCTTCTGTCATGTTTTCTTTAAACGGACAATTAAACCAAAGTTCATAATGTTTTAGCAGCAGTGAGGAAATTATTCACATCATGAAGCACAGGAACACTGACCTCTACAGGTAAAGACAGGAACTACAGGAACACTGTCCTCTACAGGTAAAGACAGGAACTACAAATAAAGACAGGAACTACAGGAACACTGTCCTCTACAGGTAAAGACAGGAACTACAAATAAAGACAGGAACTACAGGAACACTGTCCTCTACAGGTAAAGACAGGAACTACAGGTACACTGACCCCTACAGGTAAAGACAGGAACTACAAATAAAGACAGGAACTACAGGAACACTGACCCCTACAGGTAAAGACAAGAACTACAAATAAAGACAGGAACTACAGGAACACTGTCCTCTACAGGTAAAGACAGGAACTACAGGTACACTGACCCCTACAGGTAAAGACAGGAACTACAAATAAAGACAGGAACTACAGGAACACTGTCCTCTACAGGTAAAGACAGGAACTACAGGAACACTGTCCCCTACAGGTAAAGACAGGAACTACAGGAACACTGTCCTCTACAGGTAAAGACAGGAACTACAG
Source organism: Dascyllus trimaculatus (assembly GCA_024666655.1). Taxonomy (NCBI): domain Eukaryota; kingdom Metazoa; phylum Chordata; class Actinopteri; family Pomacentridae; genus Dascyllus; species Dascyllus trimaculatus. The sequence goes on from CM045449.1 coordinate 895,215, forward strand.
GAACACTGTCCTCTACAGGTAAAGACAGGAACTACAAATAAAGACAGGAACTACAGGAACACTGTCCTCTACAGGTAAAGACAGGAACTACAGGAACACTGTCCCCTACAGGTAAAGACAGGAACTACAGGAACACTGTCCTCTACAGGTAAAGACAGGAACCACAGGAACACTGACCTCTACAGGTAAAGACAGGAACTACAGGAACACTGACCTCTACAGGTAAAGACAGGAACTACAAGACAGGAACTACAGGAACACTGACCCCTACAGGTAGAGACAGGAACTACAGGAACACTGACCCCTACAGGTAAAGACAGAAACTACAAGACAGGAACTACAGGAACACTGACCCCTACAGGTAGAGACAGGAACTACAGGAACACTGTCCTCTACAGGTAAAGACAGAAACTACAAGACAGGAACTACAGGAACACTGACCCCTACAGGTAAAGACAGGAACTACAAATAAAGACAGGAACTACAGGTACACTGTCCTCTACAGGTAAAGACAGGAACTACAGGAACACTGTCCTCTACAGGTAAAGACAGGAACCACAGGAACACTGACCTCTACAGGTAAAGACAGGAACTACAGGAACACTGTCCTCTACAGGTAAAGACAGAAACTACAAGACAGGAACTACAGGAACACTGACCCCTACAGGTAAAGACAGGAACTACAAATAAAGACAGGAACTACAGGTACACTGTCCTCTACAGGTAGAGACAGGAACTACAGGAACACTGTCCTCTACAGGTAGAGACAGGAACTACAAATAAAGACAGGAACTACAGGAACACTGACCCCTACAGGTAAAGACAGGAACTACAGGAACACTGACCTCTACAGGTAAAGACAGGAACTACAGGAACACTGACCTCTACAGGTAAAGACAGGAACTACAGGAACACTGACCTCTACAGGTAAAGACAGGAACTACAGGAACACTGACCCCTACAGGCAGTGAAGGGAACCACAGGAGCTGTTGAAGACAAACTTGCTGCACAGTCGTCATAGTATATACAGTATATATACTTTATTTACAAATAACTGAGTCCCCATGGTTGAACAATTTAAAGTACAGCTGAAGAAAATCATTACAGATTAAGAATATAAATAGTCAAAGAATCATCAGTGTCTTTGTTACTTTACCAGACAGAGAATCAACATATTACAGAAATAAAAGAATAAATGTACAGAGCATGTTACGGCCAGTGAGCGGGGATAAAACTGGACTTTTGTCACTGTAATTTGTGATATTAGAGCTGTTGATAGTCAAAGTTAAAACTGCTTCAGCCATCAAATGCTAATTATTTAAAATGACTTAAGTCAGTAGCTCTGATTTCTTTGTTGTTACAAATTAATTTGCCATTTCATTGACGTAAAGGTGAACTTAAATCTTCGTTGTAATATCATCCCGGGTTATAGTTGTTATATAAAACGTAGGTATTTGTGAACACTAACAAAATCAAGGAGCCAATGTTTAAACTCTTCCAGTTTAAAGACGATGATGCTGCAACGCTGCCACCTGCTGGCCGCCTGCAGAGTCTCCTACTTTCTAACTTTGAAATATTTTTGTAAGTTACATGCTTGTATTTTCCTTTGGCAGGGGAAGCTTAAGGCGAAGGTCCCAACAGAACTTTGGGTTCTTCTTTTGGGGATTCAGTGACTCCTTGTTGACCTCTTTGACTCTTTGGTCCCTGCAAACTGTCGGAGTACAATTTCAAAAATGCACAAAACGTCAACGAAGAAATAAAAAAGGCTTTTCCCTGCGAACGGGTAAAAAATAAAGAGCCGGCATGTTTTGTTTTACAGTCGAGGGGCTTCGTTCATAAATAAGCATCGCAGATAAAGAAGGCTGCTGTCCACCAATCAGAGGACAGCGAGTAGAGTCACATGACCCCTCCCCATAAAGACGGATGTGGGCCGGATTCTGTGGTGGTTTTGGTCCAGATCAGCTCCATTAGCATGAGGCGCCTTAACAATGGATGTGCACACGTGGCCTCGATACGACCGGCGGACCAGAACCAGAACCACAACAGAGGACGGCGAGAACCACAGCAGCCATTCAGAGTTCAGCTCAGCAGTACGGAGTCCCAGAGGCGACAAACTTCACCAGCAGATTATCTTTAAAAACAAATGTTCGGTGCGATGTGACAAATGATCAGCGGACACAAATAATACGAATTTTTTGCATTAAAACTAGAAAACCTTGACTCATTTAAAAATAGTTTTACGTTTCTGAATTAATCATCGAATTTAAAACACAAATCAACAAACTTTGACCTGTTAATTCATCAAGTCAGTGGTTAAAACTAGTTTCTACATGATCAAAATTTGTCCTGCAAATCCAAAAAACCCAAACTATTATTGCTTTCTTTACCTTCAAACTAGTTTAGCATGTATTTACTGCAACGAACAACAGACTGAAATAAAAATAATGTATTTGTGTAAAATGTAATTTGGCCAATAAAGGAAAAAACTTGAATAATTTGAATCTAATTTTAATAATTATTGAGTCACCAGGAAACAAATCAGAGTGGAAAAAAAATCAATGAAGGGTAAAAATAATTAAAGGCACGTTTCTTTTGTGAGTGTCGAAACTTAATTAACGGAAAATAATTTATAATACTCTTTTAGAAAAACAAAGAATTTAAAAAGATGTTTGTGCTTAGAAAGTAAAAGCTGTCGTGACTTAACATTAGCATCTTAATTATTCTGTTTTTTTTTTGTTTCCGTGTCAAATTATTTTGTTTTTCACTACATTTGGTCATTTTACATTTTCTATCCTCAGCTTCAACCACTTTTAAAAATATTAAAAGGAAACTGCAACAGAAGTGTGATTTAATGTACAAAACGCAATTTTATTCACTCAACGCAGGAAATTACAAAACGTCGTTGAAGTAATTTCACCACTAGGAGGCGTCTGTCGCTTCAGGGACTCGGTACAAAAGGAAACTCCTCTCAGGTTTTTATCTCCACTCTCTTCCCGCTGATTCAGCAACCGTGAATCTGAAGCTAATCAAAGGTTAAAGCTGCACTGATCGATGTTAACAGTCGTCATGCATCCGTCTGCCTGTTGTGTTTCGACTCTAGTGACGGTAGAACTCAACTCATGCAGCTGTAAAATATTTCACAATAAAGTTCAGCGAGCTACATGTTGGGGGCTTTGAAGCTGGTTGGACTGGAATGATTATCACGAAGCAAAGTTTAGCGTCACACCAAGTGGTTCAGGTAGCGCCGGGATCACGCTCTAAACGCCGTGAGCTAGCTAAACGTGGACGACTGGGGGTTCGCGACAGTCGGGGGAACTTTAAAGCACTTCAGGATGTCAAGGCTCGGGCATCTCGAGTCGATCCAGGTCGCACTTGAAGGCATCGTTTTTCACGTTTTGCAAATGCCCCTTCAGAGATCAGCGGTACGATTTAGCCAAAAACAATGTGTGCTAACTTCTGCAAGAGCTAACGCAACAGAACCCAGAGTAACGCAGTCACGTAAAGTGTAGTTGTGTGTAACATTCAAAAGAAAACCAAACACACAAAACAAAAACAGGCAGCAATAAATTAAAAGAAATCTTTTTACTTCCACTTGTGCCATTTTCCTTCCCTTCACATTGAGCCAGGAGGGAAGCAGAACAAAATGGCCACAAGGGGGAGCTGCGACGTCAAAAACATCATGTACGTATATTTGGTTAAAAACATCGACAAGAAACAAGAAAAAAATAAAAGGAATTTACTAAAAGTCTAACCTGAACTCGGGACCCACTGAGGGACCAGCAGCGACCTTCTGGTTCAGGTAAGTCACTGTTTCTTCTTCATCGATCAGCTGCTCCGTCTCTCCAAGAGCAGTCAAAACTCAAATCGGCCTTAAACGAAGGTCAGATGTTTCAGATTGTAAGTAAAGGCAAAGCGTGGAGATGCACCGACGGCGGGTTTGGTTACTGGGTAGAGGTTGATCAAGAGTCCACTTGGGTCGCAGTAAACCTGAGCAAGACCTAGCTGAGCGGTCTCACTGTCCTCCGCTACTAATTCTGATGCATGTCGCTTTTGGATAAAGTTTCCACAGGTCTGTTTCAGGTGAGGTTGAATATTCTGAACCCAAAGAGACCTCTGAAAGGGTTTTAACGTGGCTCCGTGTGGACTGAGATCACAGCTCGTCTTCGTCACCGTTGTCTTGTGTTTTCTAAAACGTCTTTTCCAGTGGGGATTTAAGGGGAACTCCAGTGAGTTACATGTGGTTGGACGGTTAAGGCTCCTACTTTTAAGACATAATACTGGCGAAACTCCAAAAGCCTGGATGCTACAGTTTCTGTAAAGCAACATGATTCCATCTTTCGCTAGACCCTAACCGCCCGGTGAATTCCCTGGGTTTGGTGTGTAACATAAGCCTTGGACTTTACTGGAAAGTTTAAATCTTTCTACTGACCATAAACGCTTTTATCTTAATTTCCATCATGGCTGAAAGTCCCATGAAGCAAATCAGCTGACAGATAAAAAAAACCTGCTTTACGGCTTCATTTTTGCACGACTACAAACTTTAAAACACAATCTTTAGTCAAACCTCCTCATTGAGAACTGATGCCTAAAATTCCTGCTAGACGTTCTCCTTTGCACAGATGTTTAACAAAGCCTTGACGTCTGTAGCTTTCATGTTGAACCACAGTGACCAAAACTTAAATGAACACATCTGGTGGTAGGAAAATGTTGGAAAAATGCAACAGGACTAAACCAATCAGCGAGTGCCACTTCCAGCGACACCAAGTATAAAGAATAAACTGATCTTGTGTAAAATCAGTGGAGTACCCCTTTAAATTGCATTTGTGGCAACTGGACTGTAGGGAAATTTAGACCCAGGTGTAATTAAAGCTACCTGACCACAAATACAACAGCCCACATCAACAACTAGAATGTAAATGCCTTTTCTAATCCACATTACCAACATGGTGCAAACAGAACTGGTCTACAGTCCACAAAGAGCAACTAAAGGAAAAAACAACCCGAATAATTGGCAAGCACCCCATAGACAGCTTGTTTTGTCAAAGATCGCCATTTGGAAACATGCGGAGGACTTTGTTTGCAGATTGACAAACGCTTTCCGTGATGAAGGAATCCTAGATGCCAGGCCAGAAGTCCCTGATGTCGACTGAAGGGGATCTAGGTTAAGCTAAGGCTCTAGACGTGTCCACTGTGGTTTTACATGTGAACTACCCTCAGTGGGTTTGGACCAACAGTGCAGCAGAATTGAAAAAGATGGGAATCACAATGGTAGTCCAGTCTTGGAGAAAAGGGGTGTCCTGGCTTCTGAGGTTAGAATGATTTGCCAAAGATTGTGTTGAAACCCAGGTTTGAGCTGTCTGCCTTATTTGAGTCCTGCCTCTCGAGACATTAATGCTGAGGGTGTTCCCAAAGTCTTGCTTGAGTTGGGCCAAAAGAACTCTTGATGTGGGATGGTAGTCCAATCATGAAGAAAGGGGCCATCTTAGCTTCTAAGGTTTCAATGATTTGCCAAAGCTGGAGCAAGAATGTCTGGAAGTGGGCTCAGGGCAGAGGTGGCCCAGCCCAGATTTGGGTTGTCAATTGGTCCTGATTTGAGTTTTGCCTTCTGCGATTTGGGTGTTGAGGGTAGTCCCAAAGTCTTGTTTGAGTTAGGACAAAGAACTCTAGATGTGGAAAGGACGAGGCCAGGGGGTAGTTCTGTTGTGGCGAAAGGTGTTGTCTGGGCTTCTGAGATTTGAATAGTTTGCTAAAGATTGGGACAAGTATGTCTGGATGTGGGCTGAGGGCAGGGGTGATCCAGATGTTGTGAAACCCAGAGTTGGGCTGTAAGTAGGTCCTAATTCGAGTCCTGCCCCCTAAAGACTTGGAGGTTCAGGATAGTCCGAAACTCTTGCTTGAGTTGGGCCAAAAGAACTCTCGATGTGGGAGGGCAGTCCAGTTTTGAAAAAAGGGGCAATCTGGGATTCTGAAGTTAGATAGTTTGGGATTAACATTGGGACAACTGTGCATGGATGTGGGGCAAGGGCGGTCCAGATTGTGGTGAAACACAGACTGAGGACGTACCTCTGTCCTAGTTTGACTCCCGCCACTTGAGACTTGACATGCATACTACCAAAGTCTTGATTGAATTGGGCGGACAGAACTGTGGACATGGTGAAGATGAGGTTGGGAGGGTAGTCCAGTCTTGTGGAAATAGGTTCTCTGGGTTTCTGGGGTTTGAATGATTTTCTAAAGATTGGGACAAATGTGTCTGGATGTGGGTGTTCACAGTAGTCCCCAAATCTTGCTTGTGTTGGCCAAAGAATCCCAGACATGGAAGAAACAAGGTTGGAAGGGCAGTCCAATTTTAGGAAACAGGGCTACCAAGGCTTGGGAGGTTCAAATTATTTACTAAAGATTTGAACAAGCATGTCTGGAAATCTGGATAGGTGTGGGTTTCTGATTGAGCCACAGCTTGATTGGGTGGAGGAAGGCTGAATATTGTTTTGGGTGCTGAACTGAACAAGTGGATGGACTGTGCCAGTGCTGTTAAATGTAATCCAGCTCTGGATACATCTGGTAGAGGGGGTCTCTGTCCGTCGATCTGTTCGATGGGTCTGAAGTTTCTGTCTGTGGTTAACAGCTGCAGCCCTCTTTAGCCGGCTGGCTGTCGGCGTTGAGGCGGCCTCCTTGCGGTGCCGACGGTTTGTGTTGGACTCCCGACTCTGCAGCGTTCAGGTCCAGGCTGCCATCTTGGATGTTCTGGTAGATCCTCTTCGCTGCCTCCAGGAAGGCCTCCTCTACATTCTCCCCTCTGAAGGGGAAAGGGATGGAGGTGAGAGAACCAAAATGATGTGCACATAGAATCAACAGTAAGTAAGTCTCAAAGTGCATAGCAAAGAAAATCTTTGTTTTTCAAAGTTTCTCTCAATCAATTTATCTGTTGATCTGTTGATTACTTATCTGTTTATTTAACCATTTTAACAGACATTAATCACAGTTTCCTCTTGAGATTTCTCAGTTTTCTGACAGGGGGACATATCAGGAAACTGTGACAAACCCTTTAAGTGATTAAAGGTACAAATACACAAAATCTAAATTTATTAACTCACTGATGGTAAAAAGAAAATGATACTGAAATTATTCCAATCATATAAATAATGTATGTCAGTTATATATGAAACTTTGGCTTCTAGATAAGAGACATTTTTCACTTTGGGGACTTTACAGAGAATTATTTTTTTCATTGCCACATTCCACTTCTATAAATTTGCTAATCAATCAGATGAAAACAAAAATATATTAGGAATTAAATTAAAAATCAAGAATTCTTCTTTAAATGTTCAGACATTAGAAATGCTAAATTACAACACATCATGGCACAAAGCTAACTGACTTTAAGGGGAATTAAATTCAGATTCAGTCCGGACTGATGAAGGGTTCGTACTTACGTCTTGGCGCTGGCCTCCAGAAACAGCAAACCTGACAACGACAGACAGCAGCTAGTCAGTCTGGGTCCTGTTTCAGCTGCTTCTTATATATCTGAACGTTTTGCTGCTCATGCAGACGACTCACCGTTCTCGTCGGCGAACTGTTTGGCCTCCTCGTACGTCACGTCTCTCTGAGCCTCCAGGTCGGCCTTGTTTCCGATCAGAATGATCACCTAAACACAGGACACGTGCAGAAAGACTCAGCAGCAGGATTCCATCAAGATCAATTAGAATGTAAATGATTTCATAGAGCAGGCGACAACAGCACTGTCCTGTCGTCGTGTAGAGGCTAACGCTGAAAAAACAACTGAGAAAGTAATAAACTGGGTAAAACTGCGGTCTGCAACCTGTTTTTGCACCACAGACCGGTTTCATGCAAGACGAGTTTTACGGACCAGTCACCAAGTGTGATGACGGTCCAATGAATTGAAGCATCATGATGTGAAGCACGGTGGTGGCAGCATCATGATGTGAAGCACGGTGGTGGCAGCATCATGACGTGAAGCACGGTGGTGGCAGCATCAGGATGTGAAGCACGGTGGTGGCAGCATCATGAAGTGAAGCATGGTGGTGGCAGCATCATGAAGTGAAGCATGGTGGTGGCAGAATCATGATGTGAAGCACAGTGGTGGCAGCATCATGATGTGAAGCACGGTGGTGGCAGCATCATGGTGTGAAGCACGGTGGTGGCAGCATCATGATGTGAAGCACGGTGGTGTCAGCATCATAATGTGAAGCACGGTGGTGTCAGCATCATAATGTGAAGCACGGTGGTGGCAGCATCATGAAGTGAAGCACGGTGGTGTCAGCATCATGATGTGAAGCACGGTGGTGTCAGCATCATAATGTGAAGCATGGTGGTGGCAGCATCATGATGTCAAGCACGGTGGTGGCAGCATCATGGTGTGAAGCACGGTGGTGGCAGCATCATGATGTGAAGCACGGTGGTGGCAGCATCATGAAGTGAAGCATGGTGGTGGCAGCATCATGAAGTGAAGCATGGTGGTGGCAGAATCATGATGTGAAGCACAGTGGTGGCAGCATCATGATGTGAAGCACGGTGGTGGCAGCATCATGATGTGAAGCACGGTGGTGGCAGCATCATGGTGTGAAGCACGGTGGTGGCAGCATCATGATGTGAAGCACGGTGGTGTCAGCATCATGATGTGAAGCACGGTGGTGTCAGCATCATAATGTGAAGCACGGTGGTGGCAGCATCATGATGTGAAGCACGGTGGTGGCAGCATCATGAAGTGAAGCACGGTGGTGTCAGCATCATGATGTGAAGCACGGTGGTGTCAGCATCATATTGCAGCGATGGTGGTGGCAGCATCATGATGTCAAGCACGGTGGTGGCATCATGGTGTGAAACACGGTGGTGGCAGCATCATGATGTGAAGCACGGTGGTATGTCAGCATCATAATGTGAAGCACGGTGGTGTCAGCATCATAATGTGAAGTGAAGCACGCAGTGGTGGCAGCATCATGATGTGAGCACTGGTGGCAGCATCATGGTGTGAAGCACGGTGGTGGCAGCATCATGGTGTGAAGCACGGTGGTGTCAGCATCATAATGTGAAGCACGGTGGTGTCAGCATCATAATGTGAAGCACGGTGGTGGCAGCATCATGATGTGAAGCAGGGTGGTGGCAGCATCATGAAGTGAAGCACGGTGGTGGCAGCATCATGAAGTGAAGCACGGTGGTGTCAGCATCATAATGTGAAGCATGGTGGTGGCAGAATCATGATGTGAAGCACGGTGGTGGCAGAATCATGATGTGAAGCACGGTGGTGGCAGCATTATGATGTGAAGCACGGTGGTGGCAGCATCATGATGTGAAGCACGGTGGTGGCAGCATCATGATGTGAAGCACGGTGGTGGCAGCATCATGATGTGAAGCACGGTGGTGTCAGCATCATGATGTGAAGCACGGTGGTGGCAGCATCATGATGTGAAGCATGGTGGTGGCAGCATCATGATGTGAAGCATGGTGGTGGCAGAATCATGAAGTGAAGCACGGTGGTGTCAGCATCATAATGTGAAGCATGGTGGTGGCAGAATCATGATGTGAAGCATGGTGGTGGCAGCATCATGATGTGAAGCACGGTGGTGGCAGAATCATGATGTGAAGCACGGTGGTGGCAGCATTATGATGTGAAGCACGGTGGTGGCAGCATCATGATGTGAAGCACGGTGGTGGCAGCATCATGATTGAAGCATGGTGGTGGCAGCATCATGATGTGAAGCACGGTGGTGGCAGCATCATGACGTGAAGCATGGTGGTGGCAGCATCATGACGTGAAGCATGGTGGTGTCAGCATCATGATGTGAAGCACGGTGGTGTCAGCATCATGATGTGAAGCATGGTGGTGGCAGCATCATGATGTGTGAAGCACGGTGGTGTCAGCATCATGACTGAAGCATGGTGGTGTCAGCATCATGATGTAGCGGTGGTGGCAGCATCATGATGTGAAGCATGGTGGTGGCAGCATCATGTGAAACGCGGTGGTGGCAGCATCATGACGTGAAAGCGGTGGTGGCAGCATCATGATGTGAAGCACGGTGGTGGCAGCATCATGATGTGAGCATGGTGGTGGCAGCATCGTAGTAGGCTGATGGTGGCGTATCATGATGAAACTGCGGTGGTGGCAGCATCATGATGTGAAGCATGGTGGTGGCAGCATCATTACGTGAAGCATGGTGGTGGCAGCATCATGATGTGAAGCACGGTGGTGGCAGCATCATGACGTGAAGCACGGTGGTGGCAGCATCATGTGGGGATGCTTCTTGGCAGGCCCCGGTTTCAAGTAACACAATTTTCTTCGGTCATCTCGCTCGATGACTGGTCCATAGAGAACTGTCTTGCTTGAAACCGGTCCGTGGTGCAAAATAGAAAGTACTTGAACAGAAAGTGGTATTCTGGACATAATTTACATTTAAAACCATAATGTGTCATTTACAAAGTGGTACTTTGGGTGGAATAAACCATCAGACCTCCATGTACTTGGGTAGACAGTAGTAGTACTCACTGTGTTGGGGTTGGTCAGGTTCCTGGCGTCCGTCAGCCAGCTGCTCAGGTGATTGTAGGTGCTTCTCCTGAACACACAACGTGAAAAGTTATGAGCAAACCGGCGGACGGATCCGTTGGTGATCATTATGGACAATCTCTGAATCATTCCAGATAAATTCTGGGTCTTTTTGAACAATCTTTGAATCATTTTGGGCATATTTTAGGTCATCTTTCAAGTTATTTTGTGTCAAGTGTCAAGTCATCCTGTCTTGTTAGGCTCCTCCCCTCCCCCACCTGTCCAGTACCTGGTGATGTCGTAGACCATGAGGGCCCCGGCGGCTCCTCTGTAATAAGACCTGGTGACGGCCCTGAACCTCTCCTGACCAGCCGTGTCCCAGATCTGCAGCTTCACCTTCTGGCCGTGGACCTCCATGATCCTCGTCCCAAACTCCACCCCGATGGTGTGAGGACAGTCGGCCATGACTGGACACAGGAAACAGGCATCAGAACAGAGAGCCTCGGCCGGTCACTGAGTGGATCACAGCTGAACAGTTTAAACACAAGTCGCGTTATGAAACAATGCAATTAGCAAACCGCCTGCCCTGTGCAGAGCGTCTGTTATCTCTGTGGCTTTACTAATTCCTGCCATCCTGCCAGTGCCACAGTTTAATAGTGTCACATGTGCTCACGCTCCGTCACATGTTTCACATCCGTTACAGTGAATAATGAATCGAAGCTCGACTTTGCAATGAGACGCTCTCACCAACGTAGAGCTGCCACACCAGAAGCACAAGAACAGATCAGTGGGCTGCTCGTGGTTTCAGTCGTGGCATCTGGACTTTCGTACGAAACGAAACTCAAACTAGTCCAGATGCTACGATTGAAACCACGAGGACAACCATGACCTGGACGACTGAGGATCTCCACTACTACTCTCTGCAGATTCAGGTTGCCATTATGTTTATTTTTTATGATCACATCAAGGAAAAAGTGAAAAATGAGTTCATTGTGACGCCTTAAAAAACGTGTTTTGATCGAAACAGACCAGAATTCAGCTCCTGTAATGTTTAGATTTCATATTTGTGAAACAGGGACCAGCAATATTTGGCATTTCTGCATTATTGGATTAATAAACAGTGCAGATACATGTTCTGTTGATGTCATAGATCACTGGTAATAAACCGGAACATTCATGCAGTCATCGACGTGTCTGACATCGTTGTCCAACCTGGAATGTGAAACCAGAGACAAGAGAAGGAAGAGAGACTCACATTTCTTCTCTGTGAACTGATGCAGTAGACACGACTTCCCCACTCCCATATCACCTGCAGAGGCACAGAAACATCAGACAGGTGGTCGGGAGGAAGAGTTACAGCGAATCAGACTGAATATAAATAAAAATCCACAAATCAAAGCTTAAAATGATGATTTTCCATCAAAATCTATTTATTCTATCCTCCTCGACAGGAAAACTATGACCTGGATGGTTGAGAATCTTCACAGACTGTTTACTACTATTCATTACTTCAGTTACTTCCATGTAACTAGTACTCAGAGTACTGGTTCACCTCCTTCAGCCACTCACCGATGATGATGTACTTGAAGATGTAGGAGTAGTTGTAAGGTGCAGCTGTCATCCTGAATCTGAACAAACACAGGAGAAGGTTTCCATTCAGTCTGAAGCCTCCTGAAGCCCCTGAACACAACCCCGACAGAGAGCCCACACCCAGTCCAGGAGTCCGAACAGAGTCTGACCTAGCCCCAACCTGTTTAGTACAAACCTTCAGGATCAAACAAAAGGAAGCAGCCGGCTAAGCTAGCCCGCAGCTAGGCTAAACCCCGAGCCCAGCGTTAGCTTCGACCGTTAAACACAGTGACAGTCCTGCGGGTGAACAGCGGTCATCTTTAGCAGAAGTGTTAAACTAAATCAGCTGACTTCCTTCTCCGGGAAAACCTCTGAATTCCTGCTGTTAGCTTAGCTCCGTAGCTAACCGGCTAACAGCTGCAGCTCAGTCTACGCCTTGCTAACAGCTAACAGCTAACAGCAGGAGGCCACTGTTCATCAACAAAAAACATCAAATAATAACCCGGACAGGCGGAGTGTGTAATAAATCCCGTTGTTTTACCTTCGTCCGGGCGTCTATCCAACCTGTAAACCTGGTTAAGCTGCTGGTTAGTCGGATAGTTGTCTTAGTTAGCTGGTTAGCCTGCTGAGCCGTCAGGAAGCCTTTCCTACTCTTCCGCAACTCTTCCTCTCCTGCGAGAAAACGGCTAACATCGCGAGACTTGAAGGTTTCTACTGCCAACCAGTGGTCAAAACGCATTTACTTTGCACGATAATCACGTCTGTAGTCTGTTTATGTTTACATTGTTTTAAAAATGAACGACGCCGATTTAGTTATTAGCAGCTCTTGTTTTATATATGTCTTTACAAGCACCGATAAATATTGCTGAATCATTTCTTTACCAAATAAATCTTAAAAACGTGAGAATTCTTAAAGAGGTTCTGCAGTCATAAGGACCATTTTTGTTTCTTTATTTCTTATAGGTGTCTATGGATTTTTATGGATTTAATTAAGTCATCTGAAAGTGTAATTACACTTAATCTAAAATAATAAAGAACCGGGCCCATGTGTTTAGATATAAAGTCATTACTTATTACTTATTTAAGTGCAGACTGCTGCATCAGGTGCTAATACTTTGTGAAGCAGTCTTCCTGGTGGACACCTGTCTGCTTGTTTTTATGTTCATTGTCAATTTCTGCACAAAAAGTGTCATGGAACAACAGGGGGGGAAAATAATATGCAAAAATGTCATAAAATACATTCATAACTCTTTGTCTTGGGATGATCTCTGATGGTCTGAATACAAATGATGCTCACCTCCTTCAGATTTTGCTGCAGCCAGTAAAAAACATCATCAGAAAACATTGGCTCCAGAAAAGCTGTCCAACCACAGCCCTCTTTGTCAACACTGTTAAGCAGGTGCATACTCTGGAGAAAATGAGCGGCTCTATAAGACCAAGGAGAACAGCGATGGAGGACATAGTGTGTGTAATTAGCAACGGAAACATGAACATTACCGACCACTGACAATGTGACGCCCTGTTACTGTGATGCTCCGACTTACATTTCATTCCGAGATCCCACCTCCCATCTTTATTTTTTATTTATTTATTTCTAATTTATTTTATTATTATTCTCCTTTTTTATTTGTTTTTGTATTTATTAACCTATTTATTTATTCTTAATTTATTTTATTATTATTCTACTTTTTTAAAAATTGTATTTATTTACTTATTTATTGATTTTTAATTTATTCTATTATTCTTCTTTTTAAATTTTTTGTATTTATTTATTAATTTATTTTTTATAAATTTATTTATTTTTTATTGTTCTCCTTTTTAAAATATTTCTTTATTTATTTGCTTATTAATTTATTTTTTCTCATTTTAATTATCATTTTATTGATTTCATTCTCTTTTTTGTCATTATTAATCTTGCTGATGTTGGGAATATGGTTTATAAAAAGTTTTTTGTTTTTTTTTTTAAAACTCACATCACAAAATGGTGTCATACCCGGCCGGGGTGGGAAAGTTAAAAGCACCAGTGAATGCAAAATAACAATAGTGGATGGATTAAATAAAAACTATATGAATTGTTCTGATGCAAACGACATATACCATCAAAATGTCATCAGAACAACAGCTAAATCATCTAAATGTAAGCACACAGAGTCGACCCGACCCAACATGGAGCCCGAGGCCAGATTTTATATGGTGGCCCTCCTCCATCGGCGATTTACATACACTTGTCTGTAAAGATTCTCAATCATCCAGGTCATGGTTGTCTAATGTGGCTAACATTAGCATTAGTCACAACTATAGGAGAATCCTTAGTGTTAGCACATTGTAGGCTACGGTGGCTAACATTAGTATTAGCTACAACTATAGGACAGTCCTTAGTGTTAACATATTATAGGCTAATGTGGATAACATTAGCATTAGCGACAATGATAGGAGGATCCTTTGTGTTAGCATGTTGTACAGCTGATGTGGCTAACATTAGCATTAGCCACAACTATGGGAGAGTCCTTAGTGTTAGCATATTGTGAAGCTAATGTGGCTAGCATTAGCATTAGCCACAACTATAGGAGAATCCTTAGTGTTAGTTAGCATGTTGTGCAGCTAATGTGGCTAACATTAGCATTAGCCACAACTACAGAAGAATCCTTAGTGTTAGCACATTGTAGGCTAATGTGGCTAATATTAGCATTAGACACAACTATTGAAGGATCCTTTGTCTTAGCATGTTGTGTAGCTAATGTAGCTAATATTATCATTAGCCACAACAATAGGAGAGTCCTTAGTGTTAGCGTGTTGTGCAGGTAATGTGGCTAGCATTAGCATTAGCCACAACTATAGGAGAATCCTTAGTGTTAGTTAGCATGTTGTGTAGCTAATGTAGCTAATATTATCATTAGCCACAACAATAGGAGAGTCCTTAGTGTTAGCATATTGTGAAGCTAATGTGGCTAGCATTAGCATTAGCCACAACTATAGGAGAATCCTTAGTGTTAGTTAGCATGTTGTGTAGCTAATGTAGCTAATATTATCATTAGCCACAACAATAGGAGAGTCCTTAGTGTTAGCGTGTTGTGCAGGTAATGCGGCTAACGTTACCATCCAAGACGAGAAGTGAAACGTCTTTGACAAACTCAAGCGAGTCCAGATGCTACGATTTAAACTACTAGGATTTACAAACGTTTACAAAAGAAATGGAACAGCATTGTTTTGTAGTGATGTTAACTGGACATTGCTTTACATTCGAATCGATGTGAGCTTTTCCATTTTAAGAGTTAACAGTAATAACTAGTTTCAATGTAATTATATTGAAGATGAATTTGTTCCTGATTTCGTGGCGCCCCCTGGAGGCCACAACGCCCTCAGCATTCACCTATATATAAACTTAAACTACTCCACATGTGCTGCATACATGTGGAGGTTCTCTGAAGGGACTCTGCTGGCTGTGGTTCCACGTTAAGAGGACTTCTGTTGTTTCTGACTTGAGCGCTGGTCCGTCCTCCTCCTCCTCCTCCTCCTCCTCTTCCTCCTCCTCCTCCTCCTCCTCCTCCTCCTCCTCCTCCTCCTCCTCCTCCCTCATGCTGAGGTCACACGGAGGCAGGACTCGGCTGTCAGACCTCGGACTGCTTCACACCGAGCAGACAGCAGCTGAAGCAGCAGCGAGGAGGAGGACGACATCTGTCTGTTTGGATTCTTCAGCTGAGATATGAGCCTGAACAGCGGCAGCCTCTGAGACGGACGGCAGACATGGACAAACAGAAAGGTACTGTTCTCATCCTCGTTGTTCTCAGATACAGAAACGCTGATGATGACGAATGAAGTCTTCACAGAGTGGAGGAGCCTGGAGTTTTATGATAAGATGAACGAAGTTAAAACAACAGCAGATTGATATGATTAACATGAGAAAAGCTTTTCAGATGTGAACGTTTCAGACCAACAGGAGCTTCAGAAATGTTTGCTAATCTCATGTCATACAGTGAGGACAGACCTGGACGATATCACCTAAAAGTAAAACGACTCTCAGTTGAATCCAGCCAAAGTAATCAGATTACATCGAAGGTGAACAGCAGCGGATTTGCTCTGATGTCAGATTACAAACCACCAGTTTAGACGTCTGATATTAAAGATACACTAAAGTCAACCAGAGTGAGTCCATCTTCCATGAGGGTCTCTGGTCCTCCAGTCCTTCCTATGTCCCCCTTCACTCCTGATGACAGACTCAGTCCTCCTCAGCATGGAGGAAACCAGAGTCCATCATTGCTGCTTCTCTGTTGGATTCAGCTCAGGTGTTGCTCTACCTTCCTCTGCTGGTTTCAGGTCCTGGCTCCTCTTAGTTCTGGTCTAGAAGCTCTGGTGTGATGTTGTTCTCTGGTTCTATTCCTCTTCTTCACCTGGTTCCTCCTCAGACCCTCATGGAGCATCTCTAAACGTCATCACCACCTTTATCTACAATCACACTCCACCTCCGTGCTTCACTGTCAGGACTATGATCCGCTGTGGTGGTCCTGGTCAGGTTCTGGACTCCATCTGAGCCCAACTCATTGATCTTCATGTGACCAAACAATGTTCTCCAGCATCCATCAGGCTTCTCTTCATCTTCTTTAGCTCCATCTGGAAGTTTAGTTGTGAGCAGCAGCCAGGTTTAGTTGTGGTCCTCCGTCCATAGAGGTTGATGTTCTCCAGGCTCCTCCACACTGTCTGAGCTCCACACTAACTCTGGTCTCCATTGATCAGCCCTGGTCCAAGTGTGAAGCAGCTGCCGTCTGTTGTCCACAGCTAGATAGTTAAAATAGTTCCCTGTCCGTGGAGTCATTGTAGGAGCTCTGATCAGTGCTACTATGGCTCCTTCTAGACCTCCTGGTTCCTGCTGACACTGGGCTTCACTGGTTCTTAGTGGATCACTGGTCTTCCTGGATCCTTTTCCATCTTTGTCCAGTCTCACAGTCACATTGTTCACTTCCTCTGTTCACTTCTTCTCCATGTGGAGCCATGATGCAGACATAGATAGACCCAGTCCACAGGTCCAGACCTGGTCCATAGATAGACCCAGTCCACAGGTCCAGACCTGGTCCATAGATAGACCCAGTCCACAGGTCCAGACCTGGTCCATAGATAGACCCAGTCCATAGGTCCAGACCTGGTCCATAGATAGACCCAGTCCATAGGTCCAGACCTGGTCCATACATAGACCCAGTCCATAGGTCCAGACCTGGTCCATAGATAGACCCAGTCCACAGGTCCAGACCTGGTCCATAGATAGACCCAGTCCATAGGTCCAGACCTGGTCCATAGATAGACCCAGTCCACAGGTCCAGACTCACTTCTTGTTCGTCACATTCGGTTTCAAACAGCTAAGATGACGACAGCTGAACTCCAAACTCAAACCAGTGGGTGACGTCACAGCAGCTACGTCCATCTTTCACTGCATTAACATCGTGACAGTATGATTCCATTTTAAGGCTCTAAAGACTTGCTAGCGCCCCCTAAAGGCTGCGGTGTTCATGGCAGCCACTTCATCAGACAGCATCTTGGTGATTTACTGTGAACTGTATAGGAGCTGCTGCCTTTATCACACTGATGGTATGTTAACTACAGCCACACAACAATCGGAAACACCCGTCGGTCCTCCTCCATCATCCTTCCTCCTCCGGCTGCTCTCAGGAGACCGAGCTAATAGACTGTTTAGACTCAGCTGTGTATTTGTGTTGTTAAACCCTCCAAACCGACAATCTTAGCATGTTTCTGCCGTCACCGCTGGTCGTTGTGTGCTAAACACCACCCTACACTCATGACTAACTCAAACAGACGCTTCTGTCAGTGAAAAGTCTTCAAACTCAAAGCAGACTCTTGTATCAGACGTCTGTTTTTACTGCTCTCCTCTCCCATTAATCATCTCATGACCCCTCGGCTTTATCAGGCGACCCTTCCGAGGGGCCCGACCCTATTTAAAAACCACTAACTGACTGTACATAAAGTAGAAAAGCACTACTACAGGAAGATACCGCCAGCTCTTCTTATGTAGAGTAAGTTTTTCTGGTGATGCTACACTCTAAAAAGTACTTGAGGAAGCCTGTTCAGGAATTCACATGTGTTGGTTTTGATCAACGTTTTGAGCTGTTAGCATCATTTTAATGAGTTGTATTGACAAAGTAGTGTTGATAATAACATCGTGTGTGATTCACACTGAAATTTCAGCGTTAATTGTTTTCAAACAAAGCTCAAGCTCTGGTAAAATACTTAAATTGGCTTCATGACTTCATTTTTCTTCTGTTTATGCTACCGATTACATTTAAAATGCTGCTGGCTGTAAAAGAAATGTTAATTCTCTTCAATTCTATTCTAGAGATTGTCAAACAAACTGATGCAAACTGTTGTTGTTGTTGACTGTAAACATTTGTTTTTACACTGCAGTGTTGTTGCTTTACTGGATTAGACTTTATTAGTTTTACACTCTACTATGTTCGTCTGATTATGACTATAAAGTGGAATGAATCAACTGAAGTCACTGTTTTCTTGATAAAAACACAATCGTGTGGCTGAACTGGGTGCAGGTACTGGTTAGTGACTGGTTAGTGGTGGTTGGGTCGGTCAGAGCAGTCACTTTGAGGAAGCAGCGGCTCGGTAATGTAAACGTTTCTGCTCTCCTATATTTACCAGCCAGCAGATGAAAGGAAGCTGCTCCACACCCTGCAACACACTCGCGATGTACTGCTGTCTCTGTGAGGACCCTCAGTGACACAACGAGGCCCCAAACCCCAACCTGAGTCTGATCTGAACCCTTAAACTCAGTCTGGACCCACAAACGTCCCCGTGGAGCCAAGACGTCCTCACAAGGCAGCAGTGTCCTCACGAGGGCCAAAAACCACAAAGGTCCCCACAAAGATAGCTGCACAAACACACACACACACACACACACACACACACACACACACACACACACAGTGAAATCCCATCTTCGGCCTAATTTAAGGGTTTGGTTTTCATGGTAAAGCAGCTTAAATCACTTTCAACTTTTTCTAAACTTTTCAACTTTGGCCAATTACAGGAGCAGCGTGGCCTTTTTCCTTCTGCCGCCACAGTTTCTTTCATTTTCAAGCTGCTTTTGGCTCAAACGCCACAAATAAACAAACCCACTGGTCCTTGGTTGGACCTGATTGTGGATCCCTGCTGTATGATGCTGTCAGGACTTCATTGTTATGATGTTAGGACCGTTTTACATCACTGTTACTGTGAAGTGTTCACTGTATCTGGAGCTGTCGGTGGTTTAATGCAGATTATTTGACTTTGCTGTTGAGTCACTCTTCAATATAAAAGAGAGATAAGAGTTGAGGGTCTGTCTTTTATTAAAGTGATGTTGGAGGTGAAACAGCATCTCCGGGATGTTTATCAGAGCTACAGACCCGCTAGTCGTTTAATAAATAAAGACAAATTTATGCTATTTTGGTCAATCTGGAGTAATTTTGGTCAAATTCTCAGCTGTTTTGAACATGTTTTGAGTAGTTCCGGTAAAGTTTTAAAGTCATTCTGGACATTTACAGCCATTTCGGACAGTTCTTCAGTAGATTTGTGGATATTATGACTCATTTTTAACAAATCAACTCATTTTGAACAAGTTTAGAATCACTGTGGATGTGTTTTTGCGTCAAGTTCAACACATTTTCAGTCATTATCACGAGCAAGTTAACTTTGGATTGATTCTGAATCATGTTTTTGTCATTTTGGATGGTTTTTGAGTTACTTTGGACAAATTATGAATTGTATTGTTGGACAAGTTTACCTTATTGTGTAAAAATTTTAAATCGTCAGACATTTTGGACAAATTCTGAATAATTAACATAATTTTCAACAGGTTTGGGTCCTTTGTAACACATCTTGGGTCATTATGGACAAACTGAGTTCTTTTGCACAAATTGTGAATCATTTTTGACAATATTTTTATCTATTTTGGCAATTTGTTATAATTGTAGACAACTTTGGAGCCATTTTAAACACTTTCTAAGTTATTTTTGGATAGCTTCTGGTCATTTGGAACCATGTTGGAGTCATTTTGCATAAATCTGTTTGCATGAGTCGTTGACAGACAAAAGACATATTAGCATTGAGATAAATGGTAGCATCAGCACTGGTCTCTACCTGCAGCATCTCCTAAATGGACTTAAGTCAGCTGAACGTGGCAGTGCTGGTTGAACTAGCAGTTAGCATTAGCCTTTAGCAGTTAGCTAAATGATAGCATTGGCGCTGGTCTCTACCTGCAGCATCTCCTAAATGGACTTAGGTCAGTTGAACGTGGCAGTGCTGGTCAAATTAGCAGTTAGCATTAGCATTTAGCAGCTAGTTAAATGGTAGCTTTGGTCATGAGGAAGGCTTTTTTAGGTATGTTGGTGTGGTTATTTGTGAAAATGCTCATTTTTAAAAGGCTGTTTAAATGTGAAATGTTAAAAAAAAACCATTATTTTACAGTTAAAATTAGTTAAAATCAACAACAACGTGCAAATCTGGCAGCAAGGGTGGCAGAAAAGAATGGTGGACTACTGTAACATTCAAAGATGATAAGAAAAACACTGAAAGTAACAGCAATTTTAAAATGTTATTTGGTTTTACCTGGTTTAAATAGAATAAATGTGTGTAATTTTGGGCAGTTTGGGCCTGTTTTTTTTTTGAGGGGTAAAGGGTAATGTTGGAGCTATTTGTTATTTTTGTGATATTTTACAATAAGATACTTAGTTATTTATTTTTGTTGTTTTCCTTGATGAATGCATCTTTAGTTGATAGTGAGTGGTATGAGTATTTGTTAATGCTTTTATTTTGACACTTTGGCACACTGGGTGAATCTATATATATGGGCATGTAGACGTAGGTGAGGCAGGCACCTGGAGGGGTTCATGGTTTTTTACCAGGGCGAGACACAAAGGAAAGAGGTTTTTGTTCTGTTTGTTGCTACGCCAGTGGAATAAACCATCATCAAATGTAAGTTTTGCCTGGACAATGGATTCATTTCCCCTGCGTAAAATAGTTCCCTGGGTGCCAGAGTGACTGGTTTGATTTTGATTGTTAGACAAATAGTCACTACACAAGTAAAAAACCACCCCTAAAGTGAACATTTTGTGGATGGACTTTGTGGAAGCTTGGATTGCTTTGTCGGCGTCAGATGTCGAAGGAGGAACGCTGGATTCTGACAGACACGGCGGTGTTTGGAAAGTGAGTAACCTGTGGACATCGCGCAAACTACCCAACAGCATCGGTATGTGAAAGCATTGCTTTGAAGGCTGTATTGGAAAACGGCTTATGTATTGGAGTGTTGAGTTATTCCACTGAGCGAGTATTGGGAGTTTTGATAGTTTGAAGAAGTTTGGATGGATGCGTAGCATCACGCAATACAGCCACGCCTACTTTCATTCATAAAATGTGACGTGGAACCGTGTGTGCGTGACAGAGGGTTTCCCCGTATCTCCTGTCATTATAAATAAAGAGTGTGGAAATTAAGACACAATGTCCGAAGTTGCACCAAAGGCTAAGAGTGACACTGCGTCGGTGCTCTCAAAGCGGAGCGTTAAGTTCACAGCAAAGGGCTTGGCATATTATCTAAAAACGTGTCAGGAAAAGCGATCTCTGAAATGCAAACA
The DNA here is from genome assembly GCA_024666655.1 of Dascyllus trimaculatus. Classification (NCBI taxonomy): domain Eukaryota; kingdom Metazoa; phylum Chordata; class Actinopteri; family Pomacentridae; genus Dascyllus; species Dascyllus trimaculatus. The sequence goes on from CM045449.1 coordinate 916,899, forward strand.
AGCAAAGAGGAACATGGAGGAAATGCGTGTCTTGATGGAATCCACTGACAATGTGGACTCAGTGCAGTCTCTGCTGAGTAAATTCATTAAATGTTGTGAGGAAGCTGAGAACATGCACCAAGCCATCATAGAGCTGAATTTGCCCGAGGATGAAGTTGAACGGCAAAGTACATATTTTCACGCAAAAAGGACCGTGTTTTGTGATTTCATCAAAAATGTGAAGTGTTGGTTATCTGATGCTGGTCTCCCATATATACAATCAACTGACAATGATACTGAACAGGCTGATAACCTAAGTGTTGTTTCTGATGAAATTAACCCTGAAGACAGTGCTTCAAACATTTCATATCAACAGGAGAATCATTCCAGAGCACATTCCCAGTCATCTAAGGTGTCATCCACTTCATCTGCAAGAATAAAGGCAGAAGCTGATAAGGCAGCACTTATGGAGCGCTTGGCTGCATTGAAAAGGAAACACCTATTGGAAGCCAAAGAGGAGGAACTTAGAAAGGAAAAGGAACAGTTGGCTTTGGAAACTGAGCTTGCCGCTGCTAATGCAAAACTACATGTGCTGGAAATCAATTCAAAGTGTGGTTCTAAAGGATCTGATGGAATGAACTCATACTTTGAAAGGAATGGGAATGGTGTTCAAGGAGCCAGCCAGCTGAGTCCTCATGCTGATGATTTTGTTCCACAAAAGGAGGCTCACACTGTTATTGTTAGGCCTAAACAAGTGGCAGTAACACAAACTGACATCAACCCAATGATAGTAAACACTCAGGTGAGAACAACACAAATGGCCTCTACAGGACGTGAATCGTATAGTGTCAGGCCCAAGCAAGCAGCAGTGACACAAACGGACAGTAGCCCAATAATGAGTCAAACACAAACACAAGTGGCTCATGATATTCGACGAACAGGAGGTGAATCCTATCTAACACGCAATGATAACACCTGTAATGATATTGTGAACATCATGCAACGACAGAATGATATAACTGCATTGTTGGTTCAGCAAAATTTGGCATCTGCTCTGCCAATGAGAAGTATTCCTGTGTTTGATGGTGACCCTCTTCAGTTTCAGTCGTTCATGAGAGCTTTTGAAAACTGCGTTGAAGTGAAAACCAACAATTTCAGTGATTGCTTGACATTTTTGGAACAGCACACCAGGGGGCAGCCAAGAGACCTCGTCAAGAGTTGTCAGCATCTACCTTCAATTATGGGATATCAAAGAGCTAAGGCCCTTCTTGTTGAACATTTTGGCAACGAACATAAAATTGCTTCT
>CM045449.1:918283-1058283 GCA_024666655.1 Dascyllus trimaculatus
TGTCTAAAATAGGTCAAAAATTATTTAAAATAATGACAAAAAATTCAATATTCGTCAAAAAATGTTTGTTTTGGTGCAAAGTGATAAAAAAATATGTCAATTATTGTCCAAAATAACTAAAAAATATATATATGTATTCGTCAAACAATGTTCATAATTAATCAAAAAATATTTTTTTTGTGCAAAATGACAAAAATATTTACAGAATATGTAAATTATTATCCAAATTAATTTAAAAAATTGTGTGAAATATGTCAGAAATGATTTAAAATAATGAAAAAATTTAATATTCGTCAAAAAATGTTTGTTTTTGGGCAAAATGACAAAAATATTTCCAAAAATATGTCAATTATTGTCCAAAATAATTCAAAGATTGTGTGAAATATGTCAAAAATGGTTTAAAATGCCAAAAAAAAATATTTGTCAAAAAATGTTCAAAATTTATTTTAAAAAATGTTTGTTTTGGTGCAAAATGATTAAAAAATGTCCAAAGTAACTAAAAAAAAACCTATATACTTAAAAAAATGCTCAAAATTAATAAAAAAAAATTTTGTGCAAAGTGACAAAAATATTTCCAAAAATATGTCAATTATTGTCCAAAATTATTCAAAGATTGTGTGAAATATGTCAAAATGGTTCAAAATAACAACAAAAAAATCAATAGTCATCAAAATGTTTGATTCTATGCAAAATGATTTTTATGATATTTGTAAAACATTTCAATTATTGTCCAAAATAATGAAAAAAATTGTGTAAAATATGTCAAAAATGATTTAAAATAATGAAAAGAAACTATATTAATTAAAAAATGTTTAAAATGAATCAAAAAATGTTTGTTTTGGTGCAAAATGACAAAAAAATATTTCTATAATATGTAAATTATTGTCCAAAACAATTCAGAACTTGTGTAAAATATCTCAAAAAAGGTTTAAAATAACTTTAAAAAGTTCAATATTAGTCACAAAATGTTCAAAATAAGACCTGATTTGTCCAAATCGTGTCAGAATGAGTCAGAAGTTTCTTGAACTGTGTCGTCTGGGTTCATCCTGGGGTCCTGATGTGTCTCAGAGGGTCTTCAGGTCGTCTTCTGCTGGTCTGTCGGTTGTTCTGTGACCTTCAGCTGATAAACTGACGGAGCTTCAGAGTCAAACTCCTGCTGGATCTTCAGACTCTGAGCTGCTGTTGTTTAATTGAAGCTCTGAAATGACGACGTGTTGATGGAGCAGGTGAACGGAGGCGGACAAGGTGTGGAGGTTCTGCAGGAACCAACAGGATAAACTGCTCCTGTGTTCCTGGAGGTTCTGGAGGGTCTCAGAGGTCCAGGGGGTCCAGATGATTGTCTTCAGAGTCTCTGCTCGCTAACGTTTCTTCCTCCAGGTGATCAAACCTGCTTCTGTCTGTTTCCTCCTCAGGCTGAACTCAGCGTCTCATCGCGTCCAGCAGCTCCAGGCGTTAGTCTGCACCGGCCTGAATGCAGCCTGTCCGGGGCCCGGACTAATTCCTGGTGCTCCTTCTCTCTCCCTCCTCTCCCTCCCCCCCTCTCCTGCCCCCTCCCTCCGTCCTCACCCTCCGTCCTCCCCCCTCCTCGGACTCCCCAGACTCCAGCGATTAGCCTGGACCGGCTGCCGCCCCCCTACAGGTGGATGAATGAAGACCCCCTTCAAGAGCCCAGCGGCCCCCCGGCCCCGAGCCGACGGAGGTCAGTACCAGGAGGGTTTTAGTTTCAAGTCCTTCTGGGTGCTTTGTTTGTATTTTGGGACAAAGTTTAGTCACTTTGGACGAATTCAAGTCTTTGAACAAGTTTGTAGAATCTTCCAGACAAGTGTAGAGCAACAAAAAGCCTCCTAGTCACCGCTAAAAGTTTCCAGGATTAGAACTGTATGAACTTCAGAGTCTGCACCTTGTGTAGAGCTTCTCCTCCTGGTGGCGTGTCCTTGAACGCACCACGTGTCCGTTTATCAGTGTTACGGCTGCCGGAGTCTCTGGATGTGTGTTTGTGTTTCAGGACATTCAGGAGTTTCTGCAAACATGATGAAGAAAAAGAACTCGCACAAGTAAGTCAGACACGTTTTTACTGAAGCGTGAAGTCGGGATGTTGGTGATGAACGATCGACTCCTGGTCACGATTCAACCAGTTAGAAGTTCATGAAGCAAAAACTCTCCATAGATCAGCTGTAGTACCTGGTTGTTCCAGCAGGGGGAGCATCTCACTGTTTAATACTGTGGAGACCAGAGGAGGCGTCACTCAGACTACAAGCAGAGAGCATTGTGGGAGTTTAGCTAGCAACGGGCACCATGACAAAGACTCTAGTGGTGGTTAATGACCTCCAACCAGAGTTAATGTGTTCAGAACAAACTCGGATAAACCAGAGTTCCTGTTTCCCATAAAGCAGCAATATCAGCACAGGACTGATTACCACTGTGCTCCTTTGTGTTATTGGTCAGTGATTGATAACATGATTGGTTACTGATTATGAAAATTATTCCAGATTGGTATCTCTAGCATCCTGACACACATTCCTCTTTTCCTTTACGACGTCTTTGTGACAGCAGATGTAAACAAAGATCAGGCTGGTCGCTATGATGCTAATTAGTTAGGTTTAGCTAGCAACGGGCACCATGACAAGGAGTCCTGAGGAGGTTAATGACCTCCAACCAGCAGGATGCAGCTGGACGACCTGTTTAGTCAAAGCACTTCAATAATGTCGACTGTACTTGAATTGTTTTTATGATTGATTGATTGATTGATTGATTATTGATCGATAACCTGCTGACTTCTTTTCTCAGTTTACTCACTTCCTGTTGTCTTGTTTGCCGTTTCCTGCTCCAGGAAACAGAGGACCAGCGTTGGTCCCAGTAAGACTCTGGCTCAGCCCAGAAGGAACATCGTGGGCTGCAGGATCCAGCACATCTGGAAGGAGGGCAGTAAGTCACATCTGTACAGGTGGATGCTACACCTGTCTGTACACCTCTAGGTTTAGTGGTCAGACTAACCCGTGTCTCCCTCCAGGTAAATCCTCTCAGTGGAAGGGGACGGTGCTGGACCAGGTTCCTGTCAACCCGTCTCTCTACCTGATCAAGTACGACGGCTTCGACTGCATCTACGGTCTGGAGCTGTACAGCGACGAGCGAGTGGTCGGCCTGGAGGTTCTGCCCGACAGAGTGGGTGAGGACTGGACCCCGATCAGAATAAAACTCTCTGAACCTGCTGGGTTTATGGAAGTCTCAGCTCAGATGGAACCAGATTAAATAAATCCTCGTAGCTTCAGTCGTAGCATCTGGACTAGCTGGAGTTCATCGAAGACGTTTCACCTCTCGTCTTGGATGAACTCAAGCTAGTCCAGATGCTACGATTGAAGCTACGAGGCTAACTGTGACCTGGACGACTGAGAACCTTCACAGGCGGATTAAATAAATCTACTTCCTGTTGTTTCATCTAAAACCCAGTTCACTGTGTCGCTGCCTGATGATGTAACCGCTGTGCCTGTCTGTGATTGGTCAGCTCCGGCCCGTGTGAGCGACTCGCTGCTGGCCGAGACGATGATCGGTAAAGCTGTGGAGCACATGTTCGAGACGGAGGACGGACCCAAGGAGGAGTGGAGGGGGATGGTTCTGGCCCGGGCCCCCATCATGACGTCCTGGTTCTACATCACCTACGAGAAAGACCCGGTTCTGTACATGTACCAGCTGCTGGACGACTACAAGGAGGGAGACCTGCGCATCATGCCCGACTCCAGTCAGTCTCAGCTGATCACATTCCTTCAGAGTCTAAAAGAACCTTTCAGTCTGGGTTTCCTCGTTACTTTCTTCGTTACTACTTCTGCTAATTCTCTCTCTAATGAACCAAAGATGTTAGCTAGCATCACTGACAAACAAAACTGTACGTAGCATTTTTACCCTTCAGTGTTTCAAAGTACATTTACTCGCCTACTGCACTTAACTACAGTTTCTATTCTGCTCTACACATATCTACGTTCTAGCATAGTCACTAGCCTCCCTGAGATAGCAACAAGCATCCTCATGCTAATGACTAGCATCTCTAGACTAGCAATTCCTTTCTTAGATTAGCCACTAACATCCCTAAGCTGGCAGCGAGATGCTAGTGATGGGCATCCCCAAGATACTGACTGACATTTTTAGGATGTGCTAGCATGTTTAGGCTAGCAGCTAGCATTCCTAGACTACTGAAGGGCATCTCTAGGCAAGAGAACAACATTCGTCAGCAAGCAAATCATTCCCAGGCTAACAACTACCACCCACAGGACAGTGACGAGCATTTCTACATAGGAACAAACATTCCTAGACTAGTAATTATCATCTATCAGATGGCAGCTTGCATTGACAGGCCTGTCCCTAGCATCTCTAAGCTAGCGATTAGCATTCCCCAGACTTTAAAATAAGTTAATGTATACTGCATTGCTCCGAAATGGTAATTTGCCTCTGAATGCTAGTAGCTAGCATGTCTAGACTAGCCACTAGCATTGTAGGCAGGTGACTAACATTCCTAGAGACTGACATCCATGGAATGCAAGGGCTTCCATCTTTAGGCGAGTAACTAGCGTTCATCAGCAAGCAAATACCCAGGCTAGTGACCAGCATCATTAGGCTAGCCGTTTGCATCTTTAGGTAAGCAGCTAGCATTGTTTTGCTAAACTGTAACATCTTCAGGCTGACAGTTAACTTTCCAAGGGCGGTGGTTAGCATCTCTAAACTAGCAACTAGCATGTCTGTGCTAACCATTTGCATTTAACATAAAGGAACATTTAAATGTGCGCTGCTGATGACTGCAGCTGAGAAGACTGTTGTTGCTTTCCCTTAAAAATCCAAAGTGAAGGTTTATAATGATGAGAAAGAGACGCTGACGTTAACGTCGGTGATGTGAAGATCTGTTCATTGGAGGTTTAGAGTCGATGTTTGCCTCCACAGGTCAGACTGACAGCGAGACTCCACAGTTAAAAGGCTGCTAGCGTGAAGAGACGACATGTTTTAGTTTAAATAGCAGAAAATAAAATGTGAGGTTTAGTTTTGTGTTTGATCTCAGGTCTGAAGCAGAAAAATGAGTGTCTGACAGGAAAAAGTTGACTGAACAGGAAGTGACATCGTCTGTTTGTTCTGCAGACGACAGCGTGGCGGCGGAGCGAGAGCCCGGCGAGGTGGTCGACAGTCTGGTGGGGAAGCAGGTGGAGTACGCCAAAGAGGACGGCGGGAAGCGCTCGGGGATGGTGATCCACCAGGTGGAGGCCAAGCCCTCCGTCTACTTCATCAAGTTCGACGACGACTTCCACATCTACGTGTACGACCTGGTCAAGACCTCCTAAGACCAGACAGAGACTCATGAGAACGTCCACCAGAACCCGCCCAGAGAAGAAGAACCGCCTGGTTCCTGAGACAGAACAGACCAACCAGTTCTTTACTTTGATGAACCGCCTTAAAACAGGGCAGACAGAACCTTCAGAGCAGCTCCACTCATCCTTCACTCCTTAGTTCTTCTAGGACCCCTCCTCTGAAAACCACGTCGGTCCCACGTTCTGGAACATTTGTGGTGAAACACCTCCAAGAAGTTTTAATCTCCTCAGACCCTGCAGATGAAGGTCCTCTGTCCAGAAGAACCTCGTCTGTTTCCTGAAACCCCGTCGGAGCTTCGTTACCTGAGGAGAAGGGGGCGGAGTCTGTGGGGTTAATGAAGGGACAATCAGCAGCCTCCACCTGCACAAGGTGGATCCCAGAGCATTTCCTGGCCACGCCCCCCCCAGAGGTCACCTGATGGCTGAAGATGCTGGAGGAGGAAACAGACCGAACTCCTTTTCTTTCTGTTCTTTTGTTTTTTGTGTGACTTGAGTTTTTCTGTCGTCGGTGTTTCGCTGCATCAGAACCTCCTGATGGATCCAGAACCAGCTGCTGCTCCAGAGTTCACCTTTTTATCACTTAGAGGCAGAACGAGAACATTTAGTGCTTCATAACTCACTGTAATGTAGCTGTTAGCTCATCCAAGGACGTCTGAGGTGTTAATTAATGTAACGTGATATTTATATTTTACTGCAGCTCTGCTCTGCTACACCGTCATTCATCTGTTTGTAGCACAGTGGAGAAAAACGTCCTGACGTCAGCCTCCAGCTGCATTACAGTGTTAAAATGAACTGGTCCTGATGATGTTCTTGAATGCTAATCACCTAGCTGTCAACTGCTACACTGACCGCTAACCATGTGACCAGGCTAAGCACTAGCATCTCCAGCTATTAGCATTTGTTGTCTGGTTGCTTGCACACCAAAGTTGCCAACTAGACGCTAGCATTCCTGAGATAGCATTCCCAGGCTAGCAGTTAGCATTCCCTATGCTAGTCATTAGCATCCCAAGGTTAGCAACTGGACACTAGTAACTAGCATTCCTGTCTAGGCTAGTGATTAACTTTTCATGACGTAATTAGCATCTTAGGGCTAGTGGTTAGCATCCTTAGCCTTGTGGTGTGCATCTTCAAGCAAGCAACTAGCATTATTTGGCTAGTCGCTAGCATCTCTAAGCTAGCATTAGCATTCCTTGCCCGGTCACTGGTTATTAGAAGGAGAACGAGAACATCTAGTGCTTCATGACCCGCTGTAATGTAGCTGTTAGCTCATCCAAGGACGTCTGAGGTGTTAATTAATGTAACGTGATATTTATATTTTACTGCAGCTGTGCTCTGCTACACCGTCATTCATCATCTGTTTGTAGCACAGTGGAGAAAAACGTCCTGACGTCAGCCTCCAGCTGCATTACAGTGTTTAAATGAACTGAGCTGTTTTCATTTTGCTCTGAGTCGTTTTAAGGATCAGATGTTCTGAGTTCTGGCTGCAGCGTCTCACACGTGAACATGTTCTGGACGTCATCTGTCATGTCGGACTTTGGGGAACATCTTTCAGACCAAACGTCATCAATTATTGGAGAGAATTACTGTTAAACTCCTGTTTTATCTCCTCTAAAATGTGTTGAAGCTCCTAAATGATTCTGTTCGTCGTTGATCCGATCAAACCCAATCGATCAGGCCGGAGGTTTGGTAGCGGTTGGTTCTGTGTTTTTATAACGTTCTCCTCCCTGCAGAGCTGACGGACTTCCTCTGCGCTGTACAGTCACTTCCTGTCTATATGTTAATATCAGCTGGCACATACAGAACGCCTGTTTCCTTTGTACATGACCGGTCCTTTGGTTTCTGCTCGGTTCTGTGTGTTTAGAGCCCAGCTAGCTGTAGGTGGTTTTCTACGACTGAGGAACTTCACTTCAGCGTCCACAGGCCTGAGTTCTCAGCTGGTGTAGCTCCGCCCACCACGGCAGGTGAGCTACAGGTGTTCATCCTCGTAGCATCTGGACTAGCTGGAGTCCATCGAAGACGAGAGGTGGAACGTCTTCGATGGACTCCAGCAAGTCCAGATGCTCCGTTTTAAGGAAGGTCGGAGTTCTCTTTGTGGTTCCGAACCAGAACATTCCTGGTTCTAGAACCTGCTGCTGTTTCCAGAACGTTGAGGCTCTGGTTTTAACGCGTTGGGACATGTTCCGAGTCCAGAACCGGGATCCCGCGTTGATCCGTTGGCTTGTTCCGACTCTGGAACCTGCCGCTCAAATCTGTCTGAACCTTCGCGTTCTGGTTCTGGAGCTCCGTCGTCGCTGTTCTAGAACCCGCTGTTTTTGTCCAATCAGGCCGCGTGGAGAACCCGGAGGTTCCAGAGCAAGTTCTGGTTCTGGGACCTCAGCGCCGATTGTTTTACCACATTCCAATTGGTCGATGAGCCGAAACGTTTTCTAGATTTCACTTTCTGAGGCGCGGCTTTAGAACCTAGAACACTTTGGAACCCAACACCCTCTGGTTCTAGAACTTACGCGTAGATTTCAAGACCTGCTGTTCCAGAACCTGCATGTCTAAGCTCCAGGGTCCAGTTTGGACGTGTTCCGAGTCCAGAATCGGGATCCTGCGTTGATCTGTTGGCTTGTTCCGACTCTGGAACCTGTCGCTCAAATCTGTCTGAACCTTCGCGTTCTGGTTCTGGAGCACGGACCGGTTTGGTGTTTTGGCTTTCGGCACCTTCGTTGCTGTTCTAGAGCCCGTTTTTCTAGTCGTGGAGCGTGGCCCATCAGGCCGCGTGGAGAACCCGGAGAGTTCTGGTTCAGTGCTGATTGTTTTACCGCATTCCGTTTGGTCGATGAGCCGAAACGTTTTCTAGCTTTTACTTTCTGAGGCGCGGCTTAAATACGAGAACGCTTTGGAACCCAACCCCTCTGGTTCCAGAACAGATCAAACACCTGCTGTTCCAGAACCTGCATGTTCAAACTCCAGAACACGGACGTTTGGACCTCTCGTTCGCTTCTGTTCCAGGTGTCCTGTCCCGGTTCTTCCACGGCCGCTCTGTGGTCGGTGGTCTTCGTCCCGGAACCCGTCCCGCTGACGCGTTTTATCGAAGACGCGCGGGAAAGTTCTGGTTCTAGAACACTTCGGTTTCATCCGCTCGTTCTGATTCTAGGACCCAGAACGGTTTAATCAGGTCCGAGTCGCTGGTTCTGGTTCTGGATTCTAGAACACCCGGCTCAGTTTTAAATCACCGACTCTGGAATTCGTTGTTCGACGTCGCAGAACGTTTCCCGTCTCGTGCTCTCAGACTTGAACACTCTCAGAACACGCCTGGTTCTGATCCGTTGGTCGTCGCTGCAGCAGGTCCTGCTCAGATCGAAATCTCTGGTTCTGGTTCTGGTCCTAGAACCCGACACGCGGTCAGCCGGATGTTGCTGCCGTTGATGCTCCAGGCTGATGGATTCTGGGATGTGGAGGCTGCAGAGAGTCCTGGTGGTCGGTGTGTGTGTGCGTGTGTGTGTGAGTGTGTGTGTGTGTGTTTGAATGCGTGAGTGTGAGTGTGTGTGTGAATGTGTGTGTGTGTTGTGTTTGAATGCGTGAGTGTGAGTGTGTGTGTGAATGTGTGTGTGTGTGTTGTGTTTGCATGCCTATCTAGCTCCTGTAAATCGATGTCAGTTGCATGTTCCTGTGTAGTTTTCGGTTGTTCGGCTGATTCTGTCCGTCGTGGCTTCGGGTGCCTTCGTTTCGTTCCGTTTCTGTTTTTTATTTTATTTTCTACTGTGTGTCCCAGAGGCCGACGGGTTTTTGGGATTATCGATCAAAAAAATTAAAAAAAGAAGAATCCTCCGACAAACAGGGCTGACGGCGGCCGTCCTGCTGACCTGACGGCGGCTGTGAGTCCTGTTTTCGGCGGGTCGTCCCTTTAAGAGTGCCAACTACAGATGCCAGTGTTGTACAGCCGTGAAAAGCTCACACTATTTACTAAATAAACCATGTCTCTGTTTTTCACTCCGAGTCCATCACTTCCTGTTCTTATCCTCAACACCAGATTCATCCTGAGCTGAAGCTGCAAGGAGAAGACGATGGATCCGACAGACGCCTAGAATTTTACCTCCTGAATCACTTTAGAGATAAATGAGGTCTGATCAGAGACTACTACTACTAAATGCTAACTGCTAATCCAACCAGCACTGCCACGTTCAACTGACCCAGGCCCGTTTAGGAGATGCTCCAGGTAGTGACCAGTGCCGATGCTACCATTTAGCTAGCTGCTAAATGCTAATGCTAACTGCTAATCCAACCAGCACTGCCATGTTCAACTGACCCAGGCCTATTTTCAACATGCTCCAGGTAGTGACCAGCATAGACATACATTGTACCGATGCTACCATTTAGCTAGCTGCTAACTACTAAATGCTAACTGCTAACTTAACTAACATTGGCACATTCAACTGACCCCTTTAGGAGATGCTCCAGGTAGCGACCAGCATAGACATACATAGTACCGATGCTACCATTTAGCTAGCTGCTAACTACTAAATGCTAACTGCTAACTTAACTAACATTGCCACATTCGCTGACCCCTTTAGGAGATACTCAGGTAGCGACCAGTGCTGGTGCTTCCATTTAGCTAGCTGATAAATACTAATGGTAACTACTAATCCAACCAGCACTGCCACGTTCAACTGACCCAGGCCTGTTTAGGAGATACTCCAGGTAGTGACCAGTGCCAAATATACCATGTAGCTAGCAGCTAAATAATAATGCTAACTGCTGATTCAACTAACATTGCCACGTTTGACTTACCCGTTTAGGAGATGCTCCAGGTAGTGCCCAGTGCTGAATCTACCATTTAGCTAGCTGCTAAATTGTAATGCTAACTGCTAATTCAAGCAGCATGGCAACATTCAACTGACCCAGGCCTGTTTAGGAGATGCTCCAGGTAGTGACCAGTGCTGATGCTACCATTTAGCTAACTAATTGCTGACTCCTAAGTCAACTAACATTGCCACGTTTAGCTGACCTGTTCAGGAGATGCTCCAAGTAGCAACCAGTGCCAATGCTACCATTTAGCTTGCTGCTAATGCTAATTGCTAATCCAACCAGCACTGCCACTTTCAACTGACCCAGGCTCATTTAGTAGATGATCCAGGTAGCAACCAGTGCTGATGCTACCATTTAGCTAGCTGCTAAATGCTAATGCTAACTGCTAATCCAAACTTTAATCAGGACCAACAGTAATAATCATACATTTTTATCAAAAGTGTTAAATTTTTAGATTTGGGATTTAGTTTCTTGATATATTTTATGATTATTTTTCACGTTTTAGTCATAAGTTTCTGACATTTTGAAACATTTCCTGAATACTTTTGGACATTTTCTTTCATTCATCCAGGTCATAGTTATTCTGGACAGTCCAGCTCCCTTCGACTGAACTCCCCAGACTGAGATCACAACTTTCTGCACATGTATTCTAATATTGAAGTAAAGTTCTGAACAGTATTTATCCTCATGTCAGTAATAAACTCAGGAGACTGAAGGTATATTTCTACAAATACGCGCTTGATTTGTTCGTGTTGCCTTCACGTTCTTCGTATTTCTCCTTATCTACTTCCATGCTACGTTCAGGGTCCTCGGTTCAGGTCAGACGGTTTGAGGCACAGAGCGTAACAAGTTTGGGCTGCGCCTGTCACGGAGGGACCGTGAACGAACCAATCATCACGCTCATGAACCGAAGGATCAGGGTGACGTCATGTCGCTGAGAGGACATGTAGCGCTGACGTCGCTCCTTAAGTGACGGTGTGTAAAACTTAGTCATGGTTTTTATCGTCTTTATCAGCGCAGAGAACAAAACTATAGGCGACCACATCAGATTAGTTCGGTTTTAAGAGCCGGTAAAGTCACTACGGCAGCGTTCTGTAGCCTCTGAGCAGCGGTGCATTGTGGGAATGACCCGGAAACACGGAGCTGCAGCGACACCTGCGGCTGCGGAGGGAAACTGCAGCTCAATAGTAATAATCAGAGTCAGATGTTTTCATTCAAAGTCAGAAATATGAACAGGACAACAGCTATAGATAAACATGAGTAGAAAATGTAACTAAAATATAAACACGAGTAGAAACAGTACAACCATAAAACGTGTAATACGTTATTTATCGTTCAATCAGCTGGAATAAAACACAAAAACTGAGCTCAGTTTGATCAAAATACACAATTAAAATGAAAATTTCTGAGGTAAGAAACCAGTAGTAGTAATTATAAAACGTTATTTATAGAGCACTTTTCAAAATCCAACTTGGAAGGGCTTCACATGGGCAGCAAAATAAAACAGACACGTCATAAAATTCGATTTTAAAAATAAGTAAGTAGGTTTTATTTATATGGCACATTTAAACACAGTACACACTAACCAAAGTGCTTTACAAAGTTTAAAATACAGTAAAAAACAAACATTACTTTGTATGTGTTAACAGTATTCTTTAATTTGTATTAACTGTGACTCATTTCACTTGTTGGTTCTGATTGATTGATCGATTTAAATAAGTAAATAATTTCTGTTATTACTGTTATGTTATTGCTATTATAAGTAGTAGTACTAATAATAATCATAACAACAACAAAACAACAATAATAATAATAATAGAAGCTTCCGTTCTCTTACAAGTATCGCGATACTTCGTCCCGTTGACCCCCGAGATCTCTGAGCGAGATTTCCGTCCCCAAACAAAGATGGCGGCTCCCTGATCCTCCATGTGGCTCCTGCGTTAGAAAAACTGCTTCATATCGTGAAAGTAACGTGTTAAATTTAGTCGGAACAATCTGCGGAGTCTTCAGTGAAGCTGTGAGAGGATTTAAAGATGCAGCACGACGACGTAAGTGTCAGAAATCCACCAGAAGCTGCTGACGTGCTCTGCTAAGTGTCCGTGCTAACGTTAGCTGACCGGTAACTCTTTAAATAAGGATACATTCTGGTTATTTTTTACTAGTGATCGTTATATTCTAATAACCAAATTATTTACTGAAGTATAATTATGGCTATGAGTCAGGTCTGGATCTAAATGTGATGTTCAGTCAGCATGTGAAGCACATGATGCTAAGCTAAATGGATCCTCTTTCAAAGATCTGTCTTTCTAAAGGTTCCCAGGCTTTTCTGAAAAACAACCGTTAGAACATGAGTCAAACACAGATCCTTAGATTAGTTTGGGCTTCATCCTCTGTGTGTTCTCAACATTCTGCTCACTGCTGTATTAAAGGTCTTCAAACCCTAAAATACTGGCAGCTCATCAGTGATAATAATGACACAGATTCATTTCCTGTGTTGGTTCTTGGTGTGTAACTGTTAAGTTTGACCTTCGTTCTGCTCCTTTTTACCAGTTTCTTCAGATGTATAAGTTCACGTATGAAATATGCCTCTAATTGTGATCCTTGGCAGATGTTTGAAGTGTGTTAAATCTGTTTCCTGCAGGTGATCTGGGACATCATAGGAAACAAGCAGTTCTGCTCCTTCAAAGTCAAGTAAGTGTCCAACTCAAGCTGCTCTTCGTCTTTTAATTCAGGTTCTTCTGCAGCAGTTTTTACGTCTCGGCTCTGAGTTCAGTAAAATCCTGAAATGTTCAGACATCTTCCTCCTGTCGACCATCACAGCGGGTTTGAACTGAAACGGTGAAGACGAGTGAAGTTTTTAATTAAGGAGCTGAAGTGTCGAACCTCTGGTCGTTTATTCCGGTTCCTACCAGTGAGTCCACGTCAATGTTTAGTCTAAGCATCTAGAGCCTCAACAGGTGGTGAAATGTCCGAGTACAACCATGGATCCATCCATAGATCTACACTTACAGGACCTTTATGGAGACACTAGACCAGCCTGGGTTGGAGATTTTGCACTTCTTTCCGTTTCCGAGGCTCTGTGATTATTCGTTATTGTCATTTTAGGAAATTTGGAGTCATTTTGGTTCCGCAAAATTAAATAATTTTGGACAAATTCCAGGGGTTGTGATGAATCTTTGTTATTCTGGGTCAACGTTGAGTCACTGTGGACAAGTTTTGAGTCACTTTTGATCCAATTTGACTCATTTTGGACAAAGTTCAAGTATTTTTGGACAAATTTTGAGTCATTTTGAACAGATTTCAAGTCAAAACAGCAAAAAAATGGATCCTTGTCTGGTCAAACTTTCCTGTTGGAGCCTCAACAGTTGGTGAGATGTTTCAGTAGAACCATGGATCCATCCATAGATCTACACTTAGAGGACCTTCATGGAGACTCTAGACCAGCCTGGGTTGAACATTCTGCACTGTTTGTCCATTTTTAAAGTCCAGTCATTAAAGGGTGAATGATTAAAACTGGGTCCTCTGTTGGATCCAGTCGGTCTTTCTGATCTGATGAATCTACTCTGTTCTCACCTCATTTCATGGCTGTGGGAGTTAAACTGAAGGTTTAAAATGTCCCTGCACTAACTAACGAACTGTCCCTCTTTTGAGACTCTTCCTCCAACATTTGGTTCAGACGTTCCTCAGCGGCTGAGATGTGAACCGGTTCCTCCATCAGAGAAGACTCACTGTTGGTTTTTGTGTCCAGGACCAAGAGTCAGAACTTCTGTCGGAATGAGTTCAACATCACCGGCTTGTGCAACCGCTCGTCCTGCCCGCTGGCCAACAGCCAGTACGCCACCATCAGGGAGGAGAAAGGTAATGCCCCTTAACCTTCAGCTGACCATCGGGTCCAGACGTGATGACTGACGAGTGTTTTCTGCTGCAGGTCAGTGTTTCCTCTACATGAAGGTGATCGAGAGAGCAGCGTTTCCTGCCAAGATGTGGGAGAAGGTGAGTCGGACGCTGTAACCTTTAATTAGCGTCTCTGTTTTAAGATCCACAAACTTTAACGTCCGAATCCTGGAGCCGAGTCTGAGCAGAGACAAAGAAACGCCTCGTTTTAACTCACTGGGGCTCATTTTACAGCCTGAAGTCCTGCAGCTCCATGGAAGCAGAACAACAAGGAGAAGGAGAGAGAACCAGACATGTCTTCTGTCAGAACAGAATTATAACTAGAAAAGCCCTCAGAGATCTCATACCTCCACCAAGGAGCTTCAGTCCACCCCCAACACAATCTCCCAGTTCACATATTTTCTATGGAACGTTACAGATACAAATGTAATTACAGACAGTTCAAATGTCCTACCAACAATGCGGCCTTCACCCCATCCGACCTAATGAACAGGCGCGGCCTCTAGCGCGGCAGCTCCTAACAGCCTCCCAGCTTCTTAGACAACCGGAGATAAGAATGCCGACCCAACCGTGTGTATGTCGCTCAGGAAGGAAAGAGAACTCTGTCACTGTCGCTGTCTGTCGCGTGGAGCCCCAAAATGTCATGTGGTCAGAGGGGGTCACCCCAAAAACAAGAGTGCCCTCTGGTGGCTTTTAGAGTAAACCGCATTTAATTATACACCTGGTTACACTTAGATTAAAAACATCCTGGATCCAGACGGTGATCCGGATCAGTCCCAACATGTCATCATCTGTTCTTTGTCTCATTTCACACATTTCTTGAAAGTTTCATCCAAATCCGTCCATGAGTTTTAGAGTTATTTTAAACACAAACTAACTAACGCCGGCCACCACATAACCTCCTTGGCGAAGGTAATGATACTTATTTGTCTATTTATTAATCTATATTTATATTAATTTAAGACTTGGAATACAAACATGTTTCTCTTATTATAATTAATCTACTGCAGAAGTTTAGTTTTGATGTATTTCATCCAGTGTTTCACCTTCAGGTGCATTTTAAGCTGCTGATGTGAAGCGTCCACTGCAAAAAACGACAAACCCAACTGGACAAAACACCTCAACGATCAGGAGTCATTAGATTTACTGCAGCCGGTTCCTCAGATTTAACAGAGAAATGTGCTGAAATATTTAGGAAACATTAAAGAAAGTTAACGTCTGAATGTCTCAGACTGAATGTGTCGAGATCAAAGCCACATGCAGCCTCCAGCTTTATTAACCGGTTTGTCTGCAGAGTGTTAATAAAGTTTAAAATGCTGTTTGGTCACTTTATCGACTGGTTCTGTTGGTGAGAAGCTGCTTTAAGACGTGTTGATGTTTAGTTTAGTCTCTCTGGTCCTGAACCCTGCTGCCCTCATTGACGTCGGTTCCTCTGGTTCCTGCTTGTTTCAGGTGAAGCTCAGTAAGAACTACGAGAAAGCTCTGGAGCAGATCGACGAGAACCTGATCTACTGGCCCCGCTTCATCCGACACAAGTGCAAACAGAGATTCACCAAAATCACCCAGTACCTGATCCGCATGCGCAAACTGGTGCTCAAGAGACAGTGAGTCCTGCAGTACCGTGAAATATACTGAAGTACTGCCAATTATACTGCAGTACTGTTAATTATCCTGCGTTACAGTAAAATATACTGCAGTACTGTTAATTGTACTGCGTTAATGTAAGGAATACTGCATCATGTGTAAAATACTGTGGTAACATAAAATATACTGCAGTACTGTAAAGTAACTGGATGAAGATGAAACATCCTGGAGTAGTATAAAGTGAACTTTGTTAGTATGAAATACGCTAGACTACTATAAAAGTACTCGTTAGTCTGAAGTAAACTCGCTGGATGACCTGATGTCACTTCCTGTGTTTCAGGAGGAAGCTGGTTCCTCTCAGCAGGAAGGTGGAGAGCAGAGAGAAGAGGAAGGAGGTGAGTTCACCTGGACAGTCACATGACCACCGAATGTGCTGCTGTTATCTGACCACTATCCACTAGGCAGAAGAAGAAGAAGGTCGTGCATGTCAGTGACTGTAGACCAGCTGTAGTACCTGGTTGTTCCACCAGGTGGAGCCTCTCACCGTTTAATCCTGTAGAGACCAGAGGAGGCGTCACTCAGACTACAGTTCATGTTGGAAACAGAGAGCATTGTGGGAGTTTAGCTAGCAACGGGCACCATGAGGCAACAACCACTGTACCCAATCAATATTATTGATTAATCGATTAAGTCAGAAAACACTTCAGGTGAGCATCAAAACCTTTCAAAGAAATCAAGAATGTCTTTTTGTTTTCATGAACTTTTGTAATTTAATATTTACCAGTAATGACCAGTAACACTTAATTGATTTATTGACGCTAATACTTCAGCCTCACAAAGAAGAAGGTCGTGCATGTCAGTGAATATAGATCAGCTGTAGTTCCTGGTTGTTCCACCAGGTGGAGCCTCTCACTGTTTAACACTGTAGAGACCAGAGGAGTAGCAGTGCCTGTTGCTAGGTAAACTCCCACAATGCTCTCTGCTCACAGTCTAAGTGAGTCATGCCAAAGAAGTAGGATACTGTTAGCATTGCTAGCTCTGAGGCCTGACGTGGCTCCTTCTTGTTCTGCAGGAGAAAGCTCTGATCGCCGCCCAGCTGGACAACGCCATCGAGAAGGAGCTGCTGGAGCGTCTCAAGCAGGGAACGGTACGACTGTTAGCAGCCACGGCTTCGGTACAGCGGCCGGTTCGGGTCGTCTCACCTGTTCTTGTGTTTTCAGTACGGAGACATCTACAACTTCCCGGTCCACGCCTTCGACAGAGCCCTGGAGCAGCAGGACGAAGAGTCTGAGGAGGAGGAGGAGGAGGAGGAGGAAGAGGAGGACGACGAGGTGAGGAAGGAAGCTTTCATCCCTCAGTGTTAAATGAGAACCAGGAGGGAGCTTTATTCTGAAAACCCGTCGTCTGTGTGCAGGATGTTGGGCAGAGGGAGTTTGTAGCAGAAGAGGAAGTGGAGGAAAGCGACCTGAGCGACTTCGAGGTGAGAGAACAGGTTTAGGAACCGTTCATCCTCGTAGTTTCAATCGTACGAAACGTCTTCGAGGAACTAAAGCGAGTCCAGACGCTACAAGGGTCAAACCTGCATTAGCTGTTAGCTCATCGCTAACGTTGCTAACGTGTGTGTTTCCTGTCAGGACATGAACAAGCTGAAGACGAGCAGCGACGAGGAGGAGGAGCAGGACGAGTCCAGCGAAGAAGAGGAGGAGGATGAGGAGGAGATGGAGGTGCAGACGAAGGCCTCCGGGTCTAAAGGAAAGTCTCCGGCTAACGGCTCGGCGGCGAGGAAGAAGCGAGCGTACGTGGAGATCGAGTACGAGACAGAGCCGGCCGCCAAGAGCCGAGCGACGTCGTGACCCACGGCTGTCAATCAAACCTGGGACTGCTGAGGACACGCCCCCCTCTGTTACCACGGCAACGGGCGGGGTGTTTGTCCATGACACTGTTCTATTTGTGTTTTTTTTAATGAGCTGGTTTCACTCACCTGGACGACTCCTGATCACCTTTATCAATCACCAACAGATCGATCGGTTGTTGCGCAGCTTGTTTTCCAATAACTGATCAGCAGTTTGATCCATCAGATGTCAGACGGGGTCGATCACAGCTCCCTAGAATCTAAAACCTTTCGACTGTTTTGCTGAAGAAGACGTCAACAAGCAGCTGATCAGTCAAATCAATCCAGCAGGAAACAAACATTCACTCTAAGAACAGATCAATATTCATCAATATTCCCAGAGGAGGTCTTCAGCGTTGAACTCACCTGGAACCAGCTTCCTGTCGGACCACCTGACCCCTCCTCAAACAACACTCTTGTTTTTTCTGCTCTGTTGCAGACGAACACGTAGAAATTAATACTCCTGAACTCTAAATGTTTTTATGTTCAAGCTAAAGGGGACAAATAAAAATCAACCTTGTTAAAATCTTCTGTCATGTTTTCTTTAAACGGACAATTAAACCAAAGTTCATAATGTTTTAGCAGCAGTGAGGAAATTATTCACATCATGAAACACAGGAACACTGACCCCTACAGGTAAAGACAGGAACTACAGGAACACTGACCCCTACAGGTAAAGACAGGAACTACAGGTACACTGACCTCTACAGGTAAAGACAGGAACTACAGGAACACTGAACTCTACAGGTAAAGACAGGAACTACAGGAACACTGTCCTCTACAGGTAAAGACAGGAACTACAGGAACACTGACCCCTACAGGTAAAGACAGGAACTACAGGAACACTGTCCTCTACAGGTAAAGACAGGAACTACAGGAACACTGTCCTCTACAGGTAAAGACAGGAACTACAGGAACACTGACCCCTACAGGTAAAGACAGGAACTACAGGAACACTGACCTCTACAGGTAAAGACAGGAACTACAGGAACACTGACCTCTACAGGTAAAGACAGGAACTACAGGAACACTGACCTCTACAGGTAAAGACAGGAACTACAGGAACACTGACCCCTACAGGTAAAGACAGGAACTACAGGAACACTGACCCCTACAGGTAAAGACAGGAACTACAGGAACACTGACCCCTACAGGTAAAGACAGGAACTACAGGTACACTGAACCCTACAGGTAAAGACAGGAACTACAGGAACACTGACCCCTACAGGTAAAGACAGGAACTACAGGAACACTGACCCCTACAGGTAAAGACAGGAACTACAGGAACACTGACCCCTACAGGTAAAGACAGGAACTACAGGAACACTGACCTCTACAGGTAAAGACAGGAACTACAGGAACACTGACCTCTACAGGTAAAGACAGGAACTACAGGTACACTGAACCCTACAGGTAAAGACAGGAACCACAGGAACACTGACCTCTACAGGTAAAGACAGGAACTACAGGAACACTGACCTCTACAGGTAAAGACAGGAACTACAGGTACACTGACCCCTACAGGTAAAGACAGGAACTACAAATAAAGACAGGAACCACAGGAACACTGACCTCTACAGGTAAAGACAGGAACCACAGGAACACTGACCTCTACAGGTAAAGACAGGAACTACAGGAACACTGTCCTCTACAGGTAAAGACAGGAACCACAGGAACACTGACCCCTACAGGTAAAGACAGGAACTACAGGAACACTGACCTCTACAGGTAAAGACAGGAACTACAGGAACACTGACCCCTACAGGTAAAGACAGGAACTACAGGAACACTGACCTCTACAGGTAAAGACGGGAACTACAGGAACACTGACCTCTACAGGTAAAGACGGGAACTACAGGAACACTGACCTCTACAGGTAAAGACGGGAACTACAGGAACACTGACCTCTACAGGTAAAGACGGGAACTACAGGAACACTGTCCTCTACAGGTAAAGACGGGAACTACAGGAACACTGACCTCTACAGGTAAAGACGGGAACTACAGGAACACTGACCTCTACAGGTAAAGACAGGAACTACAGGAACACTGTCCTCTACAGGTAAAGACAGGAACTACAGGAACACCGTCCTCTACAGGTAAAGACAGGAACTACAGAAACACTGACCTCTACAGGTAAAGACAGGAACTACAGGAACACTGACCTCTACAGGTAAAGACAGGAACTACAGGAACACTGACCTCTACAGGTAAAGACAGGAACTACAGGAACACTGACCCCTACAGGTAAAGACAGGAACTACAGGAACACTGACCTCTACAGGTAAAGACAGGAACTACAGGAACACTGACCCCTACAGGTAAAGACAGGAACTACAGGAACACTGACCTCTACAGGTAAAGACAGGAACTACAGGAACACTGTCCTCTACAGGTAAAGACAGGAACTACAGGAACACTGTCCTCTACAGGTAAAGACAGGAACTACAGGAACACTGTCCTCTACAGGTAAAGACAGGAACTACAGAAACACTGACCTCTACAGGTAAAGACAGGAACTACAGGAACACTGACCTCTACAGGTAAAGACAGGAACTACAGGAACACTGTCCTCTACAGGCAGTGAAGGGAACCACAGGAGCTGTTGAAGACAAACTTGCTGCACAGTCATCATAGTATATACAGTATATATACTTTATTTACAAATAACTGAGTCCCCATGGTTGAACAATTTGAAGTACAGCTGAAGAAAATCATTACAGATTAAGAATATAAATAGTCAAAGAATCATCAGTGTCTTTGTTACTTTACCAGACAGAGAATCAACATGTTACAGAAATAAAAGAATAAATGTACAGAGCATGTTACGGCCAGTGAGCGGGGATAAAACTGGACTTTTGTCACTGTAATTTGTGATATTAGAGCTGTTGATAGTCAAAGTTAAAACTGCTTCAGCCATCAAATGCTAATTATTTAAAATGACTTAAGTCAGTAGCTCTGATTTCTTTGTTGTTACAAATTAATTTGCCATTTCATTGACGTAAAGGTGAACTTAAATCTTCGTTGTAATATCATCCCGGGTTATAGTTGTTATATAAAACGTAGGTATTTGTGAACACTAACAAAATCAAGGAGCCAATGTTTAAACTCTTCCAGTTTAAAGACGATGATGCTGCAACGCTGCCACCTGCTGGCCGCCTGCAGAGTCTCCTACTTTCTGACTTTGAAATATTTTTGTAAGTTACATGCTTGTATTTTCCTTTGGCAGGGGAAGCTTAAGGCGAAGGTCCCAACAGAACTTTGGGTTCTTCTTTTGGGGATTCAGTGACTCCTTGTTGACCTCTTTGACTCTTTGGTCCCTGCAAACTGTCGGAGTACAATTTCAAAAATGCACAAAACGTCAACGAAGAAATAAAAAAGGCTTTTCCCTGCGAACGGGTAAAAAATAAAGAGCCGGCATGTTTTGTTTTACAGTCGAGGGGCTTCGTTCATAAATAAGCATCGCAGATAAAGAAGGCTGCTGTCCACCAATCAGAGGACAGCGAGTAGAGTCACATGACCCCTCCCCATACAGACGGATGTGGGCCGGATTCTGTGGTGGTTTTGGTCCAGATCGGCTCCATTAGCATGAGGCTCCTTAACAATGGATGTGCACACGTGGCCTCGACAAGACCGGCAGACCAGAACCAGAACCACCACAGAGGACGGCAAGAACCACAGCAGTACGGAGTCCCAGAGGCGACAAACTTCACCAGCAGATTATCTTTAAAAACAGATGTTCAGTGCGATGTGACAAATGATCAGAGGACACAAATAATACGAATTTTCTGCATTAAAACTAGAAAACCTTGACTCATTTAAAAATAGTTTTACGTTTCTGAATTAATCATCGAATTTAAAATACAAATCAACAAACTTTGACCTGTTATTTTATCGAGTCAGTGGTTAAAACTAGTTTCTACATTATCAAAATTTGTCCTGCAAATTCAAAAAACCCAAACTATTATTGCTTTCTTTACCTTCAAACTAGTTTAGCATGTATTTACTGCAACGAACAACAGACTGACATAAAAATAATGTATTTGTAAAATGTAATTTGGCCAATAAAGGAAAAAACTTGAATAATTTGAATCTAATTTTAATCATTATTGAGTCACCAGGAAACAAATCAGAGTGGAAAAAAAAATCAATGAAGGGTAAAAATAATTAAAGGCACATTTCTTTTGTGAGTGTCGAAACTTAATTAACGGAAAATAATTTATAATACTCTTTTAGAAAAACAAAGAATTTAAAAAGATGTTTGTGCTTAGAAAGTAAAAACTGTCGTGACTTAACATTAGTATTTTAATTATTCTGATTTTTTTTTTTGTGTTCTGTCTCAAATTATTACGTTACATTTGGTTATTTTACATTTTCTATCCTGAGCTCCAACCACTTTAAAAAAGTATTTATCTTATTTTGATGGGAAAAAACAAAGGAAACGGCAACAGAAGTGTGATTTAATGTACAAAACGCAATTTTATTCACTCAACGCAGGAAATTACAAAACGTCGTTAAAGTAATTTCACCACTAGGAGGCGGCTGTCGCTTCAGGGACTTGGTACAAAAGGAAACTCCTCTCGGGTTTTTATCTCCACTCTCTTCCCGCTGATTCAGCAACCGTGAATCTGAAGCTAATCAAAGGTTAAAGCTGCACTGATCGATGTTAACAGTCGTCATGCATCCGTCTGCCTGTTGTGTTTCGACTCTAGTGACGGCAGACCTCAACTCATGCAGCTGTAAAATATTTCACAATAAAGTTCAGCGAGCTACATGTTGGGGGCTTTGAAGCTGGTTGGACTGGAATGATTATCACGAAGCAAAGTTTAGCGTCACACCAAGTGGTTCTGGTAGCGCCGGGATCACGCTCTAAACGCCGTGAGCTAGCTAAACGTGGACGACTGGGGGTTCGCGACAGTCGGGGGAACTTTAAAGCACTTCAGGATGTCAAGGCTCGGGCATCTCGAGTCGATCCAGGTCGCACTTGAAGGCATCGTTTTTCACGTTTTGCAAATGCCCCTTCAGAGATCAGCGGTAGGATTTAGCCAAAAACAATGTGTGCTAACTTCTGCAAGAGCTAACGCAACAGAACCCAGAGTAACGCAGTCACGTAAAGTGTAGTTGTGTGTAACATTCAAAAGAAAACCAAACACACAAAACAAAAACAGGCAGCAATAAATTAAAAGAAATCTTTTTACTTCCACTTGTGCCATTTTCCTTCCCTTCACACTGAGCCAGGAGGGAAGCAGAACAAAATGGCCACAAGGGGGAGCTGCGACGTCAAAAACATCATGTACGTATATTTGGTTAAAAACATCGACAAGAAACAAGAAAAAAATAAAAGGAATTTACTAAAAGTCTAACCTGAACTCGGGACCCACTGAGGGACCAGCAGCGACCTTCTGGTTCAGGTAAGTCATTGTTTCTTCTTCATCGATCAGCTGCTCCGTCTCTCCAAGAGCAGTCAAAACTCAAATCGGCCTTAAACGAAGGTCAGATGTTTCAGATTGTAAGTAAAGGCAAAGCGTGGAGATGCACCGACGGCGGGTTTGGTTACTGGGTAGAGGTTGATCAAGAGTCCACTTGGGTCGCAGTAAACCTGAGCAAGACCTAGCTGAGCGGTCTCACTGTCCCCCCGCTTCTAATTCTGATGCATGTCGCTTTTGGATAAAGTTTCCACAGGTCTGTTTCAGGTGAGGTTGAATATTCTGAACCCAAAGAGACCTCTGAAAGGGTTTTAACGTGGCTCCATGTGGACTGAGATCACAGCTCGTCTTCGTCACATTTGTCTTGTGTTTTCTAAAACGTCTTTCCAGGTGGGATTTAAGGGGAACTCCAGTGAGTTACATGTGGTTGGACGGTTAAGGCTCCTACTTTTAACACATAATACTGGTGAAACTCCAAAAGCCTGGATGCTACAGTTTCTGTAAAGCAACATGATTCCATCTTTCGCTAGACCCTAACCGCCCGGTTAATTCCCTGGGTTTGGTGTGTAACATAAGCCTTGGACTTTACTGGAAAGTTTAAATCTTTCTACTGACCATAAACGCTTTTATCTTAATTTCCATCATGGCTGAAAGTCCCATGAAGCAAATCAGCTGACAGATAAAAAAAACCTGCTTTACGGCTTCATTTTTGCACGACTACAAACTTTAAAACACAATCTTTAGTCAAACCTCCTCATTGAGAACTGATGCCTAAAATTCCTGCTAGATGTTCTCCTTTGCACAGATGTTTAACAAAGCCTTGACGTCTGTAGCTTTCATGTTGAACCACAGTGACCAAAACTTAAATGAACACATCTGGTGGTAGGAAAATGTTGGAAAAATACAACAGGACTAAACCAATCAGCAAGTGCCACTTCCAGCGACACCAAGTATAAAGAATAAACTGATCTTGTGTAAAATCAGTGGAGTACCCCTTTAAATTGCATTTGTGGCAACTGGACTGTAGGGAAATTTAGACCCAGGTGTAATTAAAGCTATCTGACCAGAAATACAACAGCCCACATCAACAACTAGAATGTAAATGCCTTTTCTAATCCACATTACCAACATGGTGCAAACAGAACTGGTCTACAGTCCACAAAGAGCAACTAAAGGAAAAAACAACCCGAATAATTGGCAAGCACCCAATAGACAGCTTGTTTTGTCAAAGATCGCCATTTGGAAACATGCGGAGGACTTTGTTTGCAGATTGACAAACGCTTTCCGTGATGAAGGAATCCTAGATGCCAGGCCAGAAGTCCCTGATGTCGACTGAAGGTGATCTAGGTCAAGCTAAGGCTCTGGACGTGTCCACTGTGGTATTACATGTGAACTACCCTCAGTGGGTTTGGACCAACAGTGCAGCAGAATTGAAAAAGATGGGAATCACAATGGTAGTCCAGTCTTGGAGAAAAGGGGTGTCCTGGCTTCTGAGGTTAGAACGATTTGCCAAAGATTGTGTTGAAACCCAGGTTTGAGCTGTCGGCCTTATTTGAGTCCTGCCTCTCGAGACATTAATGCTGAGGGTGTTCCCAAAGTCTTGCTTGAGTTGGGCCAAAAGAACTCTTGATGTGGGATGGTAGTCCAATCATGAAGAAAGGGGCCATCTTAGCTTCTAAGGTTTCAATGATTTGCCAAAGCTGGAGCAAGTATGTCTGGAAGTGGGCTCAGGGCAGAGGTGGCCCAGCCCAGATTTGGGTTGTCAATTGGTCCTGATTTGAGTTTTGCCTTCTGCGATTTGGGTGTTGAGGGTAGTCCCAAAGTCTTGTTTGAGTTAGGACAAAGAACTCTAGATGTGGAAAGGACGAGGCCAGGGGGTAGTTCTGTTGTGGCGAAAGGTGTTGTCTGGGCTTCTGAGATTTGAATAGTTTGCTAAAGATTGGGACAAGTATGTCTGGATGTGGGCTGAGGGCAGGGGTGATCCAGATGTTGTGAAACCCAGAGTTGGGCTGTAAGTAGGTCCTAATTCGAGTCCTGCCCCCTAAAGACTTGGAGGTTCAGGATAGTCCGAAACTCTTGCTTGAGTTGGGCCAAAAGAACTCTCGATGTGGGAGGGCAGTCCAGTTTTGAAAAAAGGGGCAATCTGGGATTCTGAAGTTAGATAGTTTGGGATTAACATTGGGACAACTGTGCATGGATGTGGGGCAAGGGCGGTCCAGATTGTGGTGAAACACAGACTGAGGACGTACCTCTGTCCTAGTTTGACTCCCGCCACTTGAGACTTGACATGCATACTACCAAAGTCTTGATTGAATTGGGCGGACAGAACTGTGGACATGGTGAAGATGAGGTTGGGAGGGTAGTCCAGTCTTGTGGAAATAGGTTCTCTGGGCTTCTGGGGTTTGAATGATTTTCTAAAGATTGGGACAAATGTGTCTGGATGTGGGTGTTCACAGTAGTCCCCAAATCTTGCTTGTGTTGGCCAAAGAATCCCAGACATGGAAGAAACAAGGTTGGAAGGGCAGTCCAATTTTAGGAAACAGGGCTACCAAGGCTTGGGAGGTTCAAATTATTTACTAAAGATTTGAACAAGCATGTCTGGAAGTCTGGATAGGTGTGGGTTTCTGATTGAGCCACAGCTTGATTGGGTGGAGGAAGGCTGAATATTGTTTTGGGTGCTGAACTGAACAAGTGGATGGACTGTGCCAGTGCTGTTAAATGTAATCCAGCTCTGGATACATCTGGTAGAGGGGGTCTCTGTCCGTCGATCTGTTCGATGGGTCTGAAGTTTCTGTCTGTGGTTAACAGCTGCAGCCCTCTTTAGCCGGCTGGCTGTCGGCGTTGAGGCGGCCTCCTTGCGGTGCCGACGGTTTGTGTTGGACTCCCGACTCTGCAGCGTTCAGGTCCAGGCTGCCATCTTGGATGTTCTGGTAGATCCTCTTCGCTGCCTCCAGGAAGGCCTCCTCTACATTCTCCCCTCTGAAGGGGAAAGGGATGGAGGTCAGAGAACCAAAATGATGTGCAAATAGAATCAAAGGTAAGTAAGTCTCAAAGTGCATAGCAAAGAAGATCTTTGTTTTTCAAAGTTTCTCTGGATCAATTTATCTGTTGATCTGTTGATTATTTATCTGTATATTTAACCATTTTAACAGACATTAATCACAGTTTCCTCTTGAGATTTCTCAGTTTTCTGACACGGAGACATATCAGGAAACTGTGACAAAACCTTTAAGTATACACGTGACATTTTTCACTTTGGGGACTTTACAGAGAATTATTTTTTTCATTGCCACATTCCACTTCTATAAATTTGCTAATCAATCAGATGAAAACAAAACTATATTAGGAATTAAATTAAAAATCAACAGTTCTTCTTTAAATGTTCAGACATTAGAAATGCTAAATTACAACACATCATGGCACAAAGCTAACTGACTTTAAGGGGCATTAAATTCAGATTCAGTCCGGACTGATGAAGGGTTCGTACTTACGTCTTGGCGCTGGCCTCCAGAAACAGCAAACCTGACAACGACAGACAGCAGCTAGTCAGTCTGGGTCCTGTTTCAGCTGCTTCTTATATATCTGAACGTTTTGCTGCTCATGCAGACGACTCACCGTTCTCGTCAGCGAACTGTTTGGCCTCCTCGTACGTCACGTCTCTCTGAGCCTCCAGGTCGGCCTTGTTTCCGATCAGAATGATCACCTAAACACAGGACACGTGCAAAAAGACTCAGCAGCAGGATTCCATCAAGATCAATTAGAATGTAAATGATTTCAAAGAGCAGGCGACAACAGCACTGTCCTGTCGTCGTGTAGAGGCTAACGCTGAAAAAACAACTGAGAAAGTAATAAACTGGGTAAAACAGCGGTCTGCAACCTGTTTTTGCACCACAGACCGGTTTCATGCAAGACGAGTTTTACGGACCAGTCACCAAGTGTGATGACGGTCCAATGAATTGAAGCATCATGATGTGAAGCACGGTGGCGGCAGCATCATGATGTGAAGCACGGTGGTGGCAGCATCATGACGTGAAGCATGGTGGTGGCAGCATCATGACGTGAAGCACGGTGGCGGCAGCATCATGATGTGAAGCACGGTGGTGGCAGCATCATGATGTGAAGCACGGGGGTGGCAGCATCATGATGTGAAGCACGGTGGTGGCAGCATCATGATGTGAAGCACGGTGGTGGCAGCATCGTGATGCGTGAAGCATGGTGGTGGCAGCATCATGATGTGAAGCACAGTGGTGGCAGCATCATGATTGAAGCACGGTGGTAGCAGCATCATGACATGAAGCACGGTGGTGGCAGCATCATGATGTGAAGCACGGTGGTGGCAGTATCATGACGTGAAGCATGGTGGTGGCAGCATCATGACGTGAAGCATGGTGGTGGCAGCATCATGACGTGAAGCATGGTGGTGGCAGCATCATGATGCGAAGCATGGTGGTGGCAGCATCATGTGAAGCACGTGGTGGCAGCATCATGACGTGAAGCACGGTGGTGGCAGTATCATGACGTGAAGCACGTGGTGGGTACATCATGAGGTGGAAGCAACGGTGGTGGCAGCATCGCGAGGTGGCACGCGTGGTGCGCATCATGATGTGAAGCACGGTGGTGGCAGCATCATGATGTGAAGCACGGTGGTGGCAGCATCATGATGTGAAGCACGGTGGTGGCAGATCGTGAAGCACGCAGTGGTGGCAGCATCATGACGTGAAGCACGGTGGTGGCAGCATCATGACGTGAAGCACGGTGGTGGCAGCATCATGATGTGAAGCATGGTGGTGGCAGCATCATGATGTGAAGCATGGTGGTGGCAGCATCATGACGTGAAGCACGGTGGTGGCAGCATCATGATGTGAAGCATGGTGGTGGCAGCATCATGATGTGAAGCATGGTGGTGGCAGCATCATGACGTGAAGCACGGTGGTGGCAGCATCATGTGGGGATGCTTCTTGGCAGGCCCCGGTTTCAAGCAACACAATTTTCTTCGGTCATCTCGCTCGATGACTGGTCCATAGAGAACTGTCTTGCTTGAAACCGGTCCGTGGTGCAAAATAGAAAGTACTTGAACAGAAAGTGGTATTCTGGACATAATTTACATTTAAAACCATAATGTGTCATTTACAAAGTGGTACTTTGGGTGGAATAAACCATCAGAACTCCATGTACTTGGGTAGACAGTAGTAGTACTCACTGTGTTGGGGTTGGTCAGGTTCCTGGCGTCCGTCAGCCAGCTGCTCAGGTGATTGTAGGTGCTTCTCCTGAACACACAACGTGAAAAGTTATGAGCAAACCGGCGGACGGATCCGTTGGTGATCATTATGGACAATCTCTGAATCATTCCAGATAAATTCTGGGTCTTTTGAACAATCTTTGAATCATTTTGGGCATATTTTAGGTCATCTTTCAAGTTATTTTGTGTCAAGTGTCAAGTCATCCTGTCCTGTTAGGCTCCTCCCCTCCCCCACCTGTCCAGTACCTGGTGATGTCGTAGACCATGAGGGCCCCGGCGGCTCCTCTGTAATAAGACCTGGTGACGGCCCTGAACCTCTCCTGACCAGCCGTGTCCCAGATCTGCAGCTTCACCTTCTGGCCGTGGACCTCCATGATCCTCGTCCCAAACTCCACCCCGATGGTGTGAGGACAGTCGGCCATGACTGGACACAGGAAACAGGCATCAGAACAGAGAGCCTCGGCCGGTCACTGAGTGGATCACAGCTGAACAGTTTAAACACAAGTCGCGTTATGAAACAATGCAATTAGCAAACCGCCTGCCCTGTGCAGAGCGTCTGTTATCTCTGTGGCTTTACTAATTCCTGCCATCCTGCCAGTGCCACAGTTTAATGGTGTCACATGTGCTCACGCTCCGTCACATGTTTCACATCCGTTACAGTGAATAATGAATCGAAGCTCGACTTTGCACTGAGACACTCTCACCAACGTAGAGCTGCCACACCAGAAACACAAGAACAGATCAGTGGGCTCCTCGTGGTTTCAGTCGTGGCATCTGGACTTTCGTACGAAACGAAACTCAAACTAGTCCAGATGCTACAATTGAAACCACGAGGACAACCATGACCTGGACGACTGAGGATCTCCACTACTACTCTCTGCAGATTCAGGTTGCCATTATGTTTATTTTTTATGATCACATCAAGGAAAAAGTGAAAAATGAGTTCATTGTGACGCCTTAAAAAACGTGTTTTGATAGAAACAGACCAGAATCCAGTTTCCTGTAATGTTTAGATTTCATATTTGTGAAACAGGGACCAGCAATATTTGGCATTTCTGCATTATTGGATTAATAAACAGTGCAGATACATGTTCTGTTGATGTCATAGATCACTGGTAATAAACCAGAACATTGCTGCAGTCATCGACGTGTCTGACATCGTTGTCCAACCTGGAATGTGAAACCAGAGACAAGAGAAGGAAGAGAGACTCACATTTCTTCTCTGTGAACTGATGCAGTAGACACGACTTCCCCACTCCCATATCACCTGCAGAGGCACAGAAACATCAGACAGGTGGTCGGGAGGAAGAGTTACAGCGAGTCAGACTGAATATAAATAAAA
Source organism: Dascyllus trimaculatus (assembly GCA_024666655.1). Lineage (NCBI taxonomy): Eukaryota > Metazoa > Chordata > Actinopteri > Pomacentridae > Dascyllus > Dascyllus trimaculatus. The sequence continues at coordinate 947,798 of CM045449.1, forward strand.
ATCCACAAATCAAAGGTTAAAATGGTGATTTTCCATCAAAATCTATTTATTCTATCCTCCTCGACAGGACAACTATGACCTGGATGGTTGAGAATCTTCACAGACTGTTTACTACTATTCATTACTTCAGTTCCTTCCATGTAACTAGTACTCAGAGTACTGGTTCACCTCCTTCAGCCACTCACCGATGATGATGTACTTGAAGATGTAGGAGTAGTTGTAAGGTGCAGCTGTCATCCTGAATCTGAACAAACACAGGAGAAGGTTTCCATTCAGTCTGAAGCCTCCTGAAGCCCCTGAACACAGCCCCGACAGAGAGCCCACACCCAGTCCAGGAGTCCGAACAGAGTCTGACCTAGCCCCAACCTGTTTAGTACAAACCTTCAGGATCAAACAAAAGGAAGCAGCCGGCTAAGCTAGCCCGCAGCTAGGCTAAACCCCGAGCCCAGCGTTAGCTTCGACCGTTAAACACCGTGACAGTCCTGCGGGTGAACAGCGGTCATCTTTAGCAGAAGTGTTAAACTAAATCAGCTGACTTCCTTCTCCGGGAAAACCTCTGAATTCCTGCTGTTAGCTTAGCTCCGTAGCTAACCGGCTAACAGCTGCAGCTCTGTCTACGCCTTGCTAACAGCTAACAGCTAACAGCAGGAGGCCACTGTTCATCAACAAAAAACATCAAATAATAACCCGGACAGGCGGAGTGTGTAATAAATCCCGTTGTTTTACCTTCGTCCGGGCGTCTATCCAACCTGTAAACCTGGTTAAGCTGCTAGTTAGTCGGATAGTTGTCTTAGTTAGCTGGTTAGCCTGCTGAGCCGTCAGGAAGCCTTTCCTACTCTTCCGCAACTCTTGCTCTCCTGCGAGAAAACGGCTAACATCGCGAGACTTGAAGGTTTCTACTGCCAACCAGTGGTCAAAACGAATTTACTTTGCATGATAATCACGTCTGTAGTCTGTTTATGTTTACATTGTTTTAAAAATGAACTACGCCGATTTAGTTATTAGCAGCTCTTGTTTTGTATATGTCTTTACAAGCACCGATAAATATTGCTGAATCATTTCTTTACCAAATAAATCTTAAAAACGTGAGAATTCTTAAAGAGGTTCTGCAGTCATAAGGACCATTTTTGTTTCTTTATTTCTTATAGGTGTTTATGGATTTTTATGGATTTAATGAAGTCATCTGAAAGTGTAATCTAAAATAATAAAGAATCGTGCCCGTGTGTTTTAGATATAAAGTCATTACTTATTACTTATTTAAGTGCAGACTGCTGCATCAGGTGCTAATACTTTGTGAAGCAGTCTTCCTGGTGGACACCTGTCTGCTTGTTTTTATGTTCATTGTCAATTTCTGCACAAAAAGTGTCATGGAACAACAGGGGGGGAAAATAATATGCAAAAATGTCATAAAATACATTCATAACTCTTTGTCTTGGGATGATCTCTGATGGTCTGAATACAAATGATGCTCACCTCCTTCAGATTTTGCTGCAGCCAGTAAAAAACATCATCAGAAAACATTGGCTCCAGAAAAGCTGTCCAACCACAGCCCTCTTTGTCAACACTGTTAAGCAGGTGCATACTCTGGAGAAAATGAGCGGCTCTATAAGACCAAGGAGAACAGCGATGGAGGACATAGTGTGTGTAATTAGCAACGGAAACATGAACATTACCGACCACTGACAATGTGACGCCCTGTTACTGTGATGCTCCGACTTACATTTCATTCCGAGATCCCACCTCCCATCTTTATTTTTTATTTATTTATTTCTAATTTATTTTATTATTATTCTCCTTTTTTATTTGTTTTTGTATTTATTAACCTATTTATTTATTCTTAATTTATTTTATTATTATTCTACTTTTTTAAAAATTGTATTTATTTACTTATTTATTGATTTTTAATTTATTCTATTATTCTTCTTTTTAAATTTTTTGTATTTATTTATTAATTTATTTTTTATAAATTTATTTATTTTTTATTGTTCTCCTTTTTAAAATATTTCTTTATTTATTTGCTTATTAATTTATTTTTTCTCATTTTAATTATCATTTTATTGATTTCATTCTCTTTTTTGTCATTATTAATCTTGCTGATGTTGGGAATATGGTTTATAAAAAGTTTTTTGTTTTTTTTTTTAAAACTCACATCACAAAATGGTGTCATACCCGGCCGGGGTGGGAAAGTTAAAAGCACCAGTGAATGCAAAATAACAATAGTGGATGGATTAAATAAAAACTATATGAATTGTTCTGATGCAAACGACATATACCATCAAAATGTCATCAGAACAACAGCTAAATCATCTAAATGTAAACACACAGAGTCGACCCAACCCAACATGGAGCCCGAGGCCAGATTTTATATGACGCCCCTCCTCCATCGGCGATTTATATACACTTGTCTGTAAAGATTCTCAATCATCCAGGTCATGGTTGTCTAATGTGGCTAACGCTAATGTTAGCCACAACTATAGGAGAATCCTTAGTGTTAGCACATTGTAGGCTACTGTGGCTAACATTAGTATTAGCTACAACTATAGGAGAGTCCTTAGTGTTAGCATATTATAGGCTAATGTGGATAACATTAGCATTAGCCACAATGATAGGAGGATCCTTTGTGTTAGCATGTTGTACACCTGATGTGGCTAACATTAGCATTAGCCACAACTATGGGAGAGTCCTTAGTGTTAGCATATTGTGCAGCTAATGTGGCTAGCATTAGCATTAGCCACAACTATAGGAGAATCCTTAGTGTTAGTTAGCATGTTGTGCAGCTAATGTGGCTAACATTAGCATTAGCCACAACTATAGAAGAATCCTTAGTGTTAGCACATTGTAGGCTAATGTGGCTAATATTAGCATTAGATACATCTATTGAAGGATCTTTTGTCTTAGCATGTTGTGTAGCTAATGTGGCTCATATTAGCATTAGCCACAACAGTAGGAGAGTCCTTAGTGTTAGCGTGTTGTGCAGGTAATGTGGCTAGCATTAGCATTAGCCACAACTATAGGAGAATCCTTAGTGTTAGTTAGCATGTTGTGTAGCTAATGTAGCTAACATTATCATTAGCCACAACTGTAGGAGAGTCCTTAGTGTTAGCATGTTGTGCAGGTAATGTGGCTAACGTTACCATCCAAGACGAGAAGTGAAACGTCTTTGACAAACTCAAGCGAGTCCAGATGCTACGATTTAAACTACGAGGATTTACAAACGTTTACAAAAGAAATGGAACAGCATTGTTTTGTAGTGATGTTAACTGGACATTGCTTTATATTCGAACCGATGTGAGCTTTTCCATTTTAAGAGTTAATATTAATAACTAGTTTCAATGTAATTATATTGAAGATGAATTTGTTCCTGATTTCGTGGCGCCCCCTGGAGGCCACGATGCCCTCAGCATTCGCCTATATATAAACTTAAACTACTCCACATGTGCTGCATACATGTGGAGGTTCTCTGGAGGGACTCTGCTGGCTGTGGTTCCACGTTAAGAGGACTTCTGTTGTTTCTGACTTGAGCGCTGGTCCGTCCTCCTCCTCCTCCTCCTCCTCCTCCTCCTCCTCCTCCCTCATGCTGAGGTCACACGGAGGCAGGATTCGGCTGTCAGACCTCGGACTGCTTCACACCCGAGCAGACAGCAGCTGAAGCAGCAGCGAGGAGGAGGACGACATCTGTCTGTTTGGATTCTTCAGCTGAGATATGAGCGTGAACAGCAGCAGCCTCTGAGACGGACGGCAGACATGGACAAACAGAAAGGTACTGTTCTCATCCTGGTTGTTCTCAGATACAGAAACGCTGATGATGACGAATGAAGTCTTCACAGAGTGGAGGAGCGTGGAGTTTTATGATAAGATGAACGAGGTTAAAACAGCAGATTGATATGATCAACATGAGAAAAGCTTTTCAGATGTGAACGTTTCAGACCAACAGGAGCTTCAGAAATGTTTGCTAATCTCATGTCATACAGTGAGGACAGACCTGGACGATATTACTGAAAAGTAAAACGACTCTCAGTTGAATCCAGCCAAAGTAATCAGATTACATCGAAGGTGAACAGCAGCGGATTTGCTCTGATGTCAGATTACAAACCACCAGTTTAGACGTCTGATATTAAAGATACACTAAAGTCAACCAGAGTGAGTCCATCTTCCATGAGGGTCTCTGGTCCTCCAGTCCTTCCTATGTCCCCCTTTACTCCTGATGACAGACTCAGTCCCCCTCAGCATGGAGGAAACCAGAGTCCACTCAGTTCTGCTTCTCTGTTGGATTCAGCTCAGGTGTTGCTCTACCTTCCTCTGCTGGTTTCAGGTCCTGGCTCCTCTTAGTTCTGGTCTAGAAGCTCTGGTGTGATGTTGTTCTCTGGTTCTATTCCTCTTCTCCATCTGGTTCCTCCTCAGACCTTCATCTCTAAACGTCATCAGCACCTTTATCTACCATCACACTCCACCTCCGTGCTTCACTGTCAGGACTATGATCCACTGTGGTGGTCCTGGTCAGGTTCTGGACTCCATCTGAGCCCAACTCATTGATCTTCATGTGACCAAACAATGTTCTCCAGCATCCATCAGGCTTCTCTTCATCTTCTTTAGCTCCATGTGGAAGTTTAGTTGTGAGCAGCAGCCAGGTTTAGTTGTGGTCCTCCGTCCATAGAGGTTGATGTTCTCCAGGCTCCTCCACACTGTCTGAGCTCCACACTAACTCTGGTCTCCATTGATCAGCCCTGGTCCAAGTGTGAAGCAGCTGCCGTCTGTTGTCCACAGCTAGATAGTGAAAGTAGTTCCCTGTCCGTGGAGTCATTGTAGGAGCTCTGATCAGTGCTACTATGGCTCCTTCTAGACCTCCTGGTTCCTGCTGACACTGGGCTTCACTGGTTCTTAGTGGATCACTGGTCTTCCTGGATCCTTTTCCATCTTTGTCCAGTCTCACAGTCACATTGTTCACTTCCTCTGTTCACTTCTTCTCCATGTGGAGCCATGATGCAGACATAGATAGACCCAGTCCATAGGTCCAGACCTGGTCCATAGATAGACCCAGTCCATAGGTCCAGACCTGGTCCATAGATAGACCCAGTCCACAGGTCCAGACTCACTTCTTGTTCGTCACATTCGGTTTCAAACAGCTAAGATGACGACAGCTGAACTCCAAACTCAAACCAGTGGGTGACGTCACAGCGGCTACGTCCATCTTTAGCTGCATTAACATCGTGACAGTATGATTCCATTTTAAGGCTCTAAAGACTTGCTAGCGCCCCCTAAAGGCTGCGGTGTTCATGGCAGCCACTTCATCAGACAGCATCTTGGTGATTTACTGTGAACTGTATAGGAGCTGCTGCCTTTATCACACTGATGGTATGTTAACTACAGCCACACAACAATCGGAAACACCCGTCGGTCCTCCTCCATCATCCTTCCTCCTCCGGCTGCTCTCAGGAGACCGAGCTAATAGACTGTTTAGACTCAGCTGTGTATTTGTGTTGTTAAACCCTCCAAACCGACAATCTTAGCATGTTTCTGCCGTCACCGCTGGTCGTTGTGTGCTAAACACCACCCTACACTCATGACTAACTCAAACAGACGCTTCTGTCAGTGAAAAGTCTTCAAACTCAAAGCAGACTCTTGTATCAGACGTCTGTTTTTACTGCTCTCCTCTCCCATTAATCATCTCACGACCCCTCGGCTTTATCAGGCGACCCTTCGGAGGGGCCCGACCCTATTTAAAAACCACTAACTGACTGTACATAAAGTAGAAAAGTACTACTACAGGAAGATACCGCCAGCTCTTCTTATGTAGAGTAAGTTTTTCTGATGATGCTACGCTTTAAAAAGTACTTGAGGAGGCCTGTTCAAGAATTCACATGTGTTGGTTTTGATCAACGTTTTGAGCTGCTAGCGTCGTTATATTGACAAAGTAGTGTTGATAATCACATCGTGTGTGATTTACACTGAAATTTCAGCATTAATTGTTTTCAAACAAAGCTCAAGCTCTGGTAAAATACTTAAATTGGCTTCATGACTTCATTTTTCTTCTGTTTATGCTACCGATTACATTTAAAATACTACTGGCTGTAAAAGAAATGTTAATTCTCTTCAATTCTATTCTAGAGATTGTCAAACAAACTGATGCAAACTGTTGTTGTTGTTGACTGTAAACATACACTGCAGTGTTGTTGCTTTACTGGAGTAGACTTTATTAGTTTTACACTCTACTGTGTCCGTCTGATTATGACTATAAAGTGGAATGAATCAACTGAAGTCACTGTTTCCTTGATAAAAACACAATTGTGTGGCTGAACTGGGTGCAGGTACTGGTTAGTGACTGGTTAGTGGTGGTTGGGTCGGTCAGAGCAGTCACTTTGAGGAAGCAGCGGCTCGGTAATGTAAACGTTTCTGCTCTCCTATATTTACCAGCCAGCAGATGAAAGGAAGCTGCTCCACACCCTGCAACACACTCGCGATGTACTGCTGTCTCTGTGAGGACCCTCGGTGACACAACGAGGCCCCAAACCCCAACCTGAGTCTGATCTGAACCCTTAAACTCAGTCTGGACCCACAAACGTCCCCGTGGAGCCAAGACGTCCTCACAAGGCAGCAGTGTCCTCACGAGGGCCAAAAACCACAAAGGTCCCCACAAAGATAGCTGCACAAACACACACACACACACACACACACACACACACACACACACACACACACACACACAGTGAAATCCCATCTTCGGCCTAATTTAAGGGTTTGGTTTTCATGGTAAAGCAGCTTAAATCACTTTCAACTTTTTCTAAACTTTTCAACTTTGGCCAATTACAGGAGCAGCGTGGCCTTTTTCCTTCTGCCGCCACAGTTTCTTTCATTTTCAAGCTGCTTTTGGCTCAAACGCCACAAATAAACAAACCCACTGGTCCTTGGTTGGACCTGATTGTGGATCCCTGCTGTATGATGCTGTCAGGACTTCATTGTTACGGCGTTGGGACCGTTTTACATCACTGTTACTGTGAAGTGTTCACTGTATCTGGAGCTGTCGGTGGTTTAATGGAGATTATTTGACTTTGCTGTTGAGTCACTCTTCAATCTAAAAGAGAGATAAGAGTTGAGGGTCTGTCTTTTATTAAAGTGATGTTGGAGGTGAAACAGCATCTCCAGGATGTTTATCAGAGCTACAGACCCACTAGTCGTTTAATAAATGCAGACAAATTTATGCTATTTTGGTCAATTTGGAGTCATTTGGTCAAATTCTCAGCTGTTTTGAACATGTTTTGAGTAGTTCCGGTAAAGTTTTAAAGTCATTCTGGACATTTACGACCATTTCGGACAGTTCTTCAGTAGATTTGTGGATATTATGACTCATTTTTAACAAATCAACTCATTTTGAACAAGTTTAGAATCACTGTGGATGTATTTTTGCGTCAAGTTCAACACATTTTCAGTCATTATCACGAGCAAGTTAACTCTGGATTGATTCTGAATCATGTTTTTGTCATTTTGGATGGTTTTTGAGCTACTTTGGACAAATTATGAATTGTATTGTTGGACAAGTTTACCTTATTGTATAAAAATTTTAAATCGTCAGACATTTTGGACAAATTCTGAATAATTAACATAATTTTCAACAGGTTTGGGTCCTTTGTAACACATCTTGGGTCATTATGGACAAACCGATCTCTTTTGCTCAAATTGTGAATCATTTTTGACAATTTTTTTTACCTATTTTGGCAATTTGTTATAAATGTAGACAACTTTGGAGCCATTTTAAACACTTTCTAAGTTATTTTTGGATAGCTTCTGGTCATTTGGAACCATGTTGGAGTCATTTTGCATAAATCTGTTTGCATGAGTCATTGACACACAAAAGACATATTAGCATTGAGATAAATGGTAGCATCAGCACTGGTCACTACCTGGAGCATCTCCTAAACGGACTTAGGTCAGTTGAACGTGGCAGTGCTGGTTAAACTAGCAGTTAGCGTTAGCCTTTAGCAGTTAGCTAAATGATAGCATTGGCGCTGGTCTCTACCTGCAGCATCTCCTAAATGGACTTAGGTCAGTTGAACGTGGCAGTGCTGGTCAAATTAGCAGTTAGCATTAGCATTTAGCAGCTAGTTAAATGGTAGCATTGGTCATGAGGAAGGCTTTTTTAGGTATGTTGTTGTGGTTATTTGTGAAAATGCTCATTTTTAAAAGGCTGTTTAAATGTGAAATGTTAAAAAAAACATTATTTTACAGTTAAAATTAGTTAAAATCAACAACAACGTGCAAATCTGGCAGCAAGGGTGGCAGAAAAGAATGGTGGAGTACTGTAACATTCAAAGATGATAAGAAAAACACTGAAAGTAACAGCAATTTTAAAATGTTATTTGGTTTTAATTGGGTTAAATAGAATAAATTTGTGTAATTTTGGGCAATTTGGGCCTGTTTTTTGAGGGGTAAAGAATAAATTAACATATTTTTCTGTGATTTTTACAAGTTATTAACAGTAAAACTATAAAAATAAGACACTCAAAGACCACTGTGTTGACTCATCTGGTGACAGACAGTGGCTTAACAGACATTAGGTTTAGGGAAAATCTCCAGGAAATGAATGTAAGTCCATGTAATGTCCAGTAAACAGAACTGTATGTGAGTCCTGCAGCTTCAAAGCCAGAGACAGGAAGTAATGCTGATGGTCAGATAAGCTGCGTTCAGCAACACAAACTCTTTCCTCCTCAGCAGCAGCACATCGTGGCGGTGGGTGGGTGGTGGGTGGGTGAGGTATGTGCAGCTCGACGTTTAAAACAGCGGCGGGTCGATAAGCAGCGCTTCGGCATCCTTAAAGTCAGCAGAGAGGAGTTAATCAGAAACTCCATCTCCCACTCAGCTCAGAGCCTGAATGGACTCAGTCTGTGAGCATGAATGGAGCTGCAGGACAATCGCTGCTGTTCTCTGCATGTTTTTAACGTGTTCGCCTCCAGACGGTCGGAACTCACACTGTTCTGAGGCTCGTTCAGCAGAGTCTGGTTCAAAACAACAACAGAAAATAACTAATCTACCTTCTATGAGCGGCGAAACATCTTCACAGACATATGAGAGTCCAGCTGCCTTCGACTGAATTACCCAGAATGACTACGACCTGGACGATTATGAATATGAATGGATTTTAGTGCACGTATTGGAAGCTGAGTGACAACTACAGAGCGAGTAATGCACCTTTAATTAGTTCATTTCTAAGATATTTATGGAGCACAAAAACAATAACGTACAAGAAGCTTACTCACTAATACCAAAATACACTTAACTCAATTGTCACCTGAGTTCTTTTGTAAAGTTCAGGAGGCCTTTTGAGAGGTTTAGGGTTCTAGTCTTCTCTGAGGAGGTCCTGCAGGTTCTCTAGGAGGTTCTAGTTGTCCTTTACGAGGTTCCTTGCAAATCTGTTTGTATAAGTCATTGACACACAAAAGAAATATTAGCAGTTAGCTAAATGGTAGCATCGGCACCGGTCATTACCTGGAGCATCTCCTAAATGGGCCTGGGTCAGTTGAACGTGGCAGTGCTGGTTGGATTAGCAGTTAGCATTAGCATTTAGCAGCTAGCTAAATGTTAGCATCGGCACCGGTCATTACCTGGAGCATCTCCTAAACGGGCCTGGCTCAGTTGAACTGGACAAGAAGCTTACTCACCAATACCAAAATGCACTTAACTTAATTGTCACCTCAGTTTTTTTGTAAAATTCAAGTGGACCTTTGAGAGGTTTAGGGTTCTAGTCTTCTCTGAGGAGGTCCTGCAGGTTCTCTAGGAGGTTTCTAGTGGTCCTTTCCTTGGTCACTGAGGAGGGTCTAGGGTCTTTAAGGTGGTTCCAGTCTTGTTTTGGGTGTCTGATGTGGTCAACAAGAATGTTCTAGGGGTCTATTAGGTTGGTGTACTCAACTTTTAAGAAGTTCTTAAAGGTTCTAATGGTCCGCTACTGGCATTTTATGGAACTTCTGTTGGTAAATAAAGAAGTCTTACAGCTTCTTTTGATGGTTTTACTGGTAACTGATGAGGTTCTACTGTTTTTTCAGATGGTTCAAGCACTTGATCAGTCAGGCAGTAGATAATGAGGAGGTTCTAGGGGTCTTTTAGGGGGTTTTAATCGTCCTTTAGGGAGTTTTTTTAGGTCTTTCAAGAATTTATAATTATATGCATCATTACAGAGATTTTAGAGTTCTAGTGACCATAAATGAGGCGCTCTTACATGTTTTCTAGAAGGTTCTAGTGGTTCTTCAGAAGGTCCTGTAGGTTCTTTAGCCGGTTGAGGTGTACACAAAGGAGGTTCAGGGGTTTTAGGGTGGTTGTAGCCATCCATTAGGACTTCCTGGTGGTAACTAAAGAGGACCTACAGGTTCTTTAGAAGGTTCTAGTGGTCCTTTATGAGGTCCCTTGGTCACTGAGGAGGGTCTAGGGTTTTTAAGAAGTTCTTCAAGGTTCTTAGGAGATTCTGTTCATCACAGAGATTCTAGACCTCATTAAGGAGGTTCTAATGGTCTGTTACTGGTATTTCACGGAAGTCTTGTTGGTAAATAAAGAAGTCTTACAGCTTCTGAGGACCTACAGGTTCTTTACCTGGTTGTCACCATTCTAGGAGGTTCTCGTGGTCATTCAGGGGTTCTGGGAGGTTCTCTAGGTCATGGTAATGGTCAGGATGTGTTTCAGTTCCTAAGAAGGTTCCATGAAGCCTTCAGGTTGTTCAAGTGACCACAAAGAGCTTCTTGGAGTCCTTAAGGTGGTTCTAGTCATTCATTACAGAGTTCAGGTCGGAAGTGAGGAGGTCCTATAGGGGCGTTACTTGGTTGTAAGTTGCTGAGGTGGTCCAATAGATTGTTTACATGGTTCAAGTCGCCCCTGAGAAGTTTCCATGGATCCTTTATGTGGTTGAAGGGAACACTGAGGAATCTCTCATGGTTTCTTAGAGGTTTTGGATGCCATTAAAGAAGTTCTAGTTGTCCTTTAGGAGGGGCCTGTGGTCAGTAAGGAGCCGAATGACCTAAAACATGTTGGCTAATAGGAAACAAGAAATTACAAAGATAACAACTTAGCAGGGACTTCAGGTTTTGTGGTTGGACTGCAGGATTTTTCAGTGATGTAACAGCAAAGTCTTTATTCTGTGTTAAACATTAGCAGCAACCGGTAGCTTATCACTGTTTATCCTGTCATCAGTTAGAATGTGAAGGTCGGAACATCTGAACGTCTGTGAAGGAAACTGTTATGTGAACAGGTGCAGTCATGTCTGTGTCCCACATCATTTAGCCGTTACCAGGATAAATAACCTAGAGTGGTGTGAGCATCATGTAAACGTATCGCAAAGTTGTGAGGTTTCCCATTTACTTTAATACAATAAAGTTGTGATCAGCTGAGAAGGACATAAAACACAGATAGCAACAGAAGGCTAACATGTTTTCATACTGCGGTTGATAATCTGTGTCCTGTTTTGCTGTCTTTTGGAGATTTCAGCTCTTCTGAAGTGAAACAGAGTCGGTATTCATTCCCAGAGGGAGACAACAGCTTCATTCACAGCACAAACACAGACTGACTTCATGACAGTTTACATTTTTATCAACCTGCTGATGACAAACTGAACTTTGAGTTTGTCTGTAAAAGTCTGATTAAAAGAATAAAGAAAAACTTTTAGTAAAATGCTACAATGCTAATATGTAAAAACCACCAACATGCTAAATGTTACATGCTATAACTGCATGCTATATACATATGATAACATGCTAGCATTCTCTTGAGCTCAAATGCTAACACATATGCTCACATGTCAGTAAATAGTGTCAACAGTATGATAGATACCTACAGAAAAATATTAACATGCTGTTCACATGTTAGCATGAAGCTCAGTTAGCATTCAGCAGTTACTGTTGCATGCCCTGAATGTTAATATGGCTATGTTAGCATGTAAATGTTTTTATGTATGCTAGGAACTTTTTCCTGATAATTTGCTTAATGTACGTCTGATAAGTTAACATTCTGAAAGCCATCATAATAATTATTACATACTAAATGATAACATGTTGCTGTACATAGTATTACCATGTTACCATGGCTAGGTTTGGATGCTCAATGTTTCACGTCTACTTGGTGTTTTTGCTTCATAATTTGCTTAAACTGAAAAGCTGATAAGTTCAACCATACAAGCCAAATGTTAGCATGTTAACATACCATAAACATATTACTGTTAGCAGCATGGTAAGGGGTGTAAATGCTAAATGCTACACGCTAACATGTCAGTAAGTTAAGATGCAATAACACTATAACATGAATTGTAGCTGTAAGCATGGTAGCATTTTAACAAGCAAACAAAATTTAATTTAATACTAAATGTTAATATGGCTATGTTAGCATAGATGCTAAATGTTTCACATAAGGTCCTTTTGGTGATAATGTGCTTCATAAGTTAGCATGATAACACATGGTAAAAGTTAGCATGCAAATGTTGGCATGTTAACATGCCAATGATAGCATGCTAAAATGCTACAAATGTGTGTTAGCATGTCAGTAAATAAATTCAACAGGAAACATGTTATTGTATCTAAGTTTTAGGTATAATAACATGCTAGCAGCCTGAAAATGTAACATGATAAATATTACATAATAAGTGCTAGCATGTTAATAGCATGCTAAGACACTGATAATATGTGTTAGGATGTCACTAACATGCCTGATTGTTAATTGTAACAAGTTAGCATTCTGAAAGCTAATATGATACATGTTATACACTAAATGTTAGCATATTAGCATGCTATAAACCTGTTATTATGCTAGGATGCTAGGATAATGAAAGTGAAATAGTAAATAGATCTTCTAAGATGCTGCTAAGTTGGTAGATTTGCAGTTTTGTTTTATTTTTGCAGTGAATGTGTTGAAGAGTTAAACATTAAAGGAATGAGGAGGGAAACACAAAGACAGTGTGTCTGTTTCAGAGTAAACACTGATGGACAGATACCGAACATGAGTCAGTGTTTCACAGATAAAGTCTGGACACTGGTCGTTTCACTGGAGATTACATCCTGTTAATGAGGACAGACAGGCGTCCAGCTCCTCACCTGTCTGTCTGTCTGTCCGTCTGTAGTTCTGGCTAAGCTGATCTGGGACCTGCAGTCCTTCCTGTCTGTTCTGGACTCGGAGAACCTGAGTTACATCGCTCAGGCTCAGAAGAAATCCATCTCAGAGCTGCTGTCCAAACTGCAGCCTCCCGACACTCCAGGTGACTCACTACTGCAGGATCAGTACTACATAAAGTACCACCAGTACCACAGGGGAGGCTCTGACTGTGTTTGCTGTGTTTTCAGTGGAAGATGCTGAGTACATGATCATGAGCTGTCCATCATCGTCTCATAGCAACGAGCTGGCAGACACACCTGGGACAGGTAGAGGCTGAAGCTGCAGAGTTACATAATGAATAATTAATTATGTTTTACTGATAGGAACATGCCAGAAAAGCAATAAGGTACATATATATCAATATATACTAATACACAGATGGATAAGTGCTGTGTCTTAATAATATGTTAGCGTGCAGACAGCTAACAAGTTAGCATGCATGTCATTTAAAGACAGTTTGGCATCAGATGTTTGTGTGTTTGTTTACTTGTGTGTTTGTTTGTCCAGAAGGCGTCCGTACCTCTGAGCTGGTCTCAGATCAGGACTCACCCGCGTGGCTGAGGAATGGGGTGAGTCAACACACACCAAACTGGTCAGACTGGTTTCACTCCCACAAGCTACAGATACCTGAACGAGACACATAAGAAAATAATAACTAAAAAAAACCAACAACACAGGAACAAGACGTGGAATAAATGACAGTAATTTATGATTAAAATATTCAAGAAATAAAAATGTAAATTAATACATTTCAAATACATATAAAAGAAACAAATAAATTAACTTAAATGATTAAATGAACATATAAAATAAAAACTATAGAAAAATAGACGTAATGAAAACAGAAAATGCATTTTAAAATAAATTATTATTTAAAAAATATTTAAATATAAATGACATAATTAAAAAATATAAAATAATGATAAATAAATATTAATAATTTTTTTAAAAAAAACATAATAAACCCTAACCCGAATGAAATAAAAATAAATTGTGAAATAACATAAAATAAATGTAATTGTTTATAAATACATCTACATGTTTATTGCCTCCTCAGAAAGTCCTTTAACAGGCTAAACTGAAAGAACAACAGATGAAACTTCTAGGTGTTGTCTTTTCTTATTACCTGTGGTTACCATGGAAACACAGGAGCATCCTTACTGTACGAGAAAGAGAGACAGCGTCCAATCAGAGCTCTGCCTCCGTCCTCCTGAACCCCCTCACCTCCAGACTCTTTTTACTCTGAGGTCAGAGGAAAGTGGAGGGAAAAGGGCTTCTAGGAGGAAGAGGAGGAAGAGGAGGAGGAGCAGCTCTGTGATGTGGGTCAGTAATGACAGACTGAGGCCTCCTGAGGTTTGGGAGGAGACGGCAGCGTTACAGCGTGTGTGTGTGTGTGTGAGGGAGTGACAGGAACTTGTGTGTTTACATTTGAGGCCATCTCCCCTCTATCTGCCGTCCTATTGGCTGAGAGCGCTGCAGAGGGAGGAAGTGGTCAGTGATGGCGGCCGATTAGCATCTGGTCTACGTGATGGATGGACACACACACACACACACACACACACACACACGATAAGTTAAGCTGGGTTCTATACAGGAATGTTTTTAAATCTTTCTGAGCTGCTTCTTTTCTCCCTGACAGACGTTCTGATAATGATAATCCTGTTTTTCAGTCGTCTGTTTTGAACTCGAACCATTTCCATCGTCACTTTGGGCGACAGGTTTCTGCCTTAAGGCGAGGAAATAACAATAAAATCAAAACCCATGAAGTTAAAACACATACATCTTCCTGACGCCAACAACTTTCCACCCTCCCTGCCACGCCAAGGAGCCGAGGCCTGTAGAAGAAGTGGACTGAAACATTTTACAATGAAAACATCTCAGTGGCCCACATAAATAAACAGCTGGGCTCATAAATGAGACTCGAAGCTTAAATCCCCCATATAGTGTATTTAACAAGATGTACATATGTGTGTATATATGGATTTAAAATATCAGAAAGAGTAAAAACCCTCCTGCAGTTGGAGTTTTTAGTTATTTTAGTTGCAGTACCGTGAGTGACCACCAGGGCAAAGCAGTAGCAGGCTGAGAGGAGGTGCAGTATCTAAAGGCCGGCACACATCACAGGATCCTTCAAACCTTCTCAGACTTAGAGACCAAACACTGGATGATAACAAAAGACAGATCACACAGGATCTCTCTCCTCTGATCTTATAGTGTGGTGTTAGCGAACCAAACGCTAACTGATCCCTCAGCAGACTATCAGGTTCTCCACGCTCAATATTCCAAATCTCTCGTAGTCAAACGTGACTTCAGTGTAAACAAACATTATGGAATAACGGCGTTCCTTTCTTCAGTGACCAGTAATCTAATTGATTACTCCTCCCATCATTATAACATTGTTACTGTTACTAGAATTGAAGCTGTTTTTCCATCAGACCATCCAGATCTCTGAGCCGAGGGGCAGAGATTCTTCAGGGCTGTCAAAACTGACGCGTTAATGCGGATTAATCCATCATCATGATCAATCGGATTAAAGTTTTTAGCGGCGGTAACTCTACTAGTTTGTTTTTACTTCCTGTTCCGTCAGTCAGCTGACTCAGCTCGCGTTTTGATTGGCTTAAATCTGCTGACATCACACACTGAGCGTGCTCGCCCCACACACTACAGGGTTTATAGTCGCTAATATTAAACATGTTCATTATCTACGATCTCTCCTTCTGAGCAGATCAAACCGGACAAAATCACTCTGAACACCACAGGAACATCAGACAATCGGACCTTTGCTGGGTTTGATCATAAGGAGATCGGGTTAAGAATCGGCCAATTACCCTGTAGTGTGTACCGGCAAAGTAACAGAAAACCTCCAAACCTCCCCAAAAACGTCCCGAAAAGCAGCCGAATGCTAGCGATTTAGCGCTAGCAGCAGAGCTAGCGGCACCACAAGGTCCCTCCAAAGGGACAAATAAACCCCACACTGGTGAAAAGTCCACTGTGAAATAGTGAACAATGTGAGCCAAGCAACGTTTGGACCCCACAGTGGGTCTTCATCAGGCCACGGCACACAGCAAGGTCTGCTAACAGTGAGCTAACACTGGAGCTTTAGATACCAGATCCTTCCTCATCGAAGTCAGACGGGTCACGGAGCCAAAACCAACAGGAAGTAGAGAAATAAGTTTTCCACGGGTGTATTTTAATTTTAATTTCCATTTAAAAACACATTTAATTAAATCGGATAATGGATAATGGGTAATGGATTAGGGCCTGTTTTCCGTTTTTCATTTTGTATTATCACTGAAAAAAACAGGAAACAGTTTTTCGTTATTATTTTGAAATCTCAAAATAAGAAAACGAATGGCCGTGACGTACACGGACCAATCTGTCTCCCATCACTCGTCTGACAAACCTCACATTTTAAATCCAACTCTCTGTTCTTTCAGATGCAGGGCCCCACGGTGCCTCCTCTTCCTCCAGGAGGTCTGGGAGGTGATGAAGATGAAGACACGTACGAGGAGGCTGAGCCGTACGTAGCGGCCGACGCCACCGTGTCCAACGCCGGTATGTTAACAGAGAAAACACAGAGCGTGGAGTGAAAACGAAGGAAAACATGAGGCATTTCTCTTCTCCAGAGAAGTCGGACAGCAGCCACTACGAGTCGTACGGCGAGGAGGACGACGACGACGAGGAGGGGGAGGAGCTCGTGAAGGACAGGGCCCACTACATCCACTGGAGCGCCTCGCAGCCCTGCCTGAGGCCCGTCCCCGAGTCCCGCCTCTGTGGCTACCTGTGGAGGAGGAAGTGGCTCGGACAGTGGAGCAAACAGCTGTTCATCATCAGGAACGACGTGCTGCTGGTGAGGCCGGAAATCAACTGATTCACTGTCTCCTGACCAATCAGAGACGAGCTTCACACCTGCAGCTCCTCTTATGTCCACTAGATGGTGCTGTAACCAAACTGGTTTTCTGTCTCTGACCAGTGAGCTTAATTTTACATCCATAGTTGCTCTAAAATCTACTAGATGTCGCAGTAATCCCAACTATTCTCTCTCCTGACAACCAGAAGCCTCCACAGCTGAGTTTTACACCTGTAGTTCCTCTCATGTCCACCAGGTGCTGCTGTAGTCAAACTGCTTTTCTGTCAGGAGCCAGTTTTACATAAGCAGCTGTCGGGCTGCACTATCAGGACCCTTGTTTACTACTTTATGCCCACGTATTGGTAGTTTTAAAGGATTATTCCATCCAAATATTATGTTCTAACTGACAAAATATGAGTCTTCTCCATCCAAAACTGTACATAGCTCTTATTTGTGAGTGTCTGTAAGCTAGAAAGACTAGCTCCTCTTGAAAGTAAACAAAATAAAACACTTCTCTTCATTAAGAACAAGCGTCCACCTGCAGTTCCTCCAGTGTCCACTAGATACTGCTATAATCAATCTGTTGCTCTGTTAGCCAATCAGCAGCCCTCACAGCTAATTTTTACTGCTGCAGTTCCTCTGATGCCCACTAGAGGCTGCTGTAAGCACTAGTTTTCTGTCCCCTGACCCTGATTGGCTGAGTTTTACACTTGCAAGTCCTCTAACGTCCACTAGATGCTGCAGTAATCAGACTTCTGATCAGATCTTTCTGTCTTTGGACTAATGAGCAGCAGCCACAGCTCCATCTGCAGTTCCTCCTACGTCCACTAGATGTTGCTGTAACAACAGTTTTTCTGTCTCTAACCAATCAGCAGCCTCGTCCACTCACCACAGGGCAGATTTGCTTAAAAGCAGACGCCAACAGTCTTCTAAATGGCGTCCACCCACCAGGGGGCGCTGCAGTAATCATGTGTTCCTGTCTGCTCTGGTGCAGTGTTATAAGTGCGCTCGGGACCTGCTGCCTCAGATGGAGCTGAACCTTCGCGGCTGTCAGCTCGTCTACAAGTCAAAAACCAACAGGAAGATCCAGCACCAGCTCAAACTGGTGCCGCTGGGATCCGAGTCGCTGGTTCTGGGCTACAGCAGCTTCCAGCAGGCCGACGAGTGGAGGAAGGTAACAGGTCGACCACGACTTCACAGTAACACGTCGTCTTCAGAGGGCACTGCCACTCATACTTACATTTCAAAGCTAGCCTGACCTCAGAGGTACGACAGATGTGTTGTTCTGATTCTGTCGCTGTACCTGTGCAGGTGATGGAGGAGCTGAGCGTCGGAGGTGAGCTGGAGACTCACAGCTTCTCTTCTCTGGTTAAATCAGACCAGCTGCTGTCCTGCAGGGTGAGACACCGTTAGCATGTTATCTGATGTTACGACTGGAATTAGCTGAGCACTGCTGAAATCACTCAGTTTATTAAACAGCAAATCCTCGTAGTCTCAATCGTAGCATCTGGACAGGCATGAGTTTGTCTGATGTGGCTAACATTAGCATTAGCCACAACTATAGGAGAATCCTTAGTGTTACACATTTTAGGCTAATGTGACTAACATGACCATTAGCCACGACTATAGGAGAGTCTTTAGTGTTAGCATGTTGTGTAGCTAATGGTGCTACATTTTTAGATGAGAGGTGAAACATCTGATGTGGCTAACATTAGCATTAGCCACAACTATAGAAGAATCTTTAGTGTTAGCATGTTGTGTTGCTTATGTGGCTAATATTAGCATTAACCAAAACTGTAGGAGAATCTTTAGTGTTGGCAAGTTGTGCAGCTAATGTGGCTAATGTTAGCATGAGCCACAACTATAGGAGGATTCTTCGTGTTAGCATGTTGCGCAGCTGATGTGGCCAGAATTGTCATTAGCCAAAACTATAGGAGAATCCTTAGTGTTAGCACATTGTAGGCTAATGTGGCTAACATGACCATTAGCCACAACTATAGGAGAGTCCTTAGTGTTAGCATGTTGTGCAGCTAATGTAGCTAACATTTCAATCGTAGCATCTGGACTTGCTTTAGTTTCTTGAGAGGTGAAACATCTGCCACAACTATAGGAGGATTCTTCATGTTAGCATGTTGTATAGCTGATGTGACTAACATTAGCATTAGCCAGAACTATAGAAGGATCCTAAGTGCTAGTAAGTTGTGTAGCATGTTGCGTAAGCCACAACTATAGGAGAGTCCTTAGTGTTAGCATGTTGTGCAGCTAATGTGGCTAACATTTCAATCTGGGAAACATGTCGGATATACTGAGTCCAGGTTATTCATTTATTTACTTATTTAAACAGCTTCTGAGCTCCACTAAAGTGACTCTAATATAACTTCCTGTGTGTTTTGTGTTTTCAGTCCAGTACAGTTCAGACCGACTCTGATGATGAGGAGAAACCTTCAGTTCGCTGCAGCAAAGACAAAGGTAGTGGAACTACATTATGAAGCCCATCATTGTTCAAAACAGGCCTAAGTGCTGCTTGTATCTTCAACACGAAGAGCAAAGTAGAAACAAAATCCACTTTTTAAAAATTTAAATGTCCGTTCTCTTCCATTATTTTATGGAAAATGTGAATAAAAACAGGTGAATGGAAGCTTCATGTAAACACAGATCTCAGACTTATTACCTCTGACCTCTGACCTCTGACCTCCAGGCTTCCTCAACGTGCTGATGAACTGTCAGTGGCAGAGTTTACTGTGTCAGGTGGAGGCCGGGCTGCTCAACATGTTTGCTGAGGAGGAGGAGGAGGAGGGTGAAGAGAAGACGAAGAGGGATCGGTCGCCTCAGTACACCGTCCAGCTCAGAGGCTGCGAGGTCCGAGCCGGGCCGGACACCGAGCGCTCCCACAGGATCACACTGAGCATGCTCGGTGACCAGGTGGCCGTGCTGGAGGTGAGCAGGCGGGTCAGGAGGTCGTTCTTCTCAGCTCAGTTCTGGTTACAAACCTTGTCCTCCTCCAGGTGAGCAGCTCGGAGGAGAAGCAGCGATGGATGAAGCTGCTGCAGGACGGAGCTGCCAGTCACAGTCGCCATGACAACAGCACACAGGAGCCCACAGGTGGCGCTCTCAGGTGAGTCTGATAAACAAACACATTTACACCTCCTGAATCAGCCTCCTGACCTGGTGTTGGCGACCTTCTCTCCTCAGTGGGCTTCAGACTCGCAGGTTTCCCACCTCCAACACCTACATGGATGACCCGTTCCACCTGGGCGGAGCCAGCCGAGACCCGCCCATCTACTCCAACACCTCCATCCTGGAGCACATGGTACGAATAATAAACACCAGATAGTTTCCCAGGTATCGGTGGAAATCTGAAGAAGCAGAAATGATAATTTAATTAAAACGGCTGTAGCTGGTGACTGAGACTGAAATAAAACAGGGCAGCAACGAAGCCTGAATAGTCGCTAATAAATGCTAAGCTAAAAACAATCGATGACATCATCAGCTAAAAGTACTGGATCAAATGGTGGGAGGGAGGTAATGAAGAGTTAGCCTGAAATAATGAATTAAACTGTTAGAAGAAGGAATAAACAGCTGAAAGTAATACACAGATGAATCATAAGTTATTAAATGGTTAGCTAAAAATCACAGTTAAAAAAGGTAAAAAAAAAGTTAGCTAATTGGCTAAAAGCAATCAATAGTGAAGTAACATATAGCTTAAAGTAGTCGATAGCTAAAATGTATAGTTTGCTCAAAATAAATGTTTGAATGATTCAGAAAACAGTTTAAAGTAATGGATTAAATGTTAGCTATAACTAATAAAAGTTATGTATTAGTTAAACAATATATATAAAAAATGTCAGTTAAAAGGATTCAATTAAAAGGTGAGCTACAATAAATAGTTAGCTAAACTTAATCAATTAAAATAATAGGTATTTAGTCGAAAGCTAGAAGTTACATGGCTAGCTTAAAATCATAAATAGCTAGCTAAAAATGATCAGTTAAATGATAAATGATAAAGATAAGCTAAAGATAAACACGCTAAAAAAAGAAGAAATGAATGGCTCGCGAAAACCAATGGATAGTTAGCTAAAGGTGACACAATACATGATTTGATTAGCTTTTAAACTCAAATTCAAAATTCAAATTCAAATGTAAGGTTTAGCTATAAACGGTTAGCTTGTAATGCTAACTTATTCTGATGTATGCTGAGCTCAGACTGGAGCTAACTGACCTCTGAATGCTGCATCTTTAGCAGCTGGTTGTTTCTGCGACGCGTCTTTGATAAAGCTTGTCGGGTTTGTTTCAGCTCCACAGCTCTCAGGATTCGGTTCGCTGCAGCTCGGTGTCGTCCAAAGACTCGGTGACCTACAGCAACACGGTCCTCAGCAGCCACAGTGAGTCACGACTGTAATAAAAAACTCATTATAAACCTCGAGACATAACATCACCATAACGTCTGGTCATTAACGGCCATCAGTCCTCTGATTTGGGGTGAACGTAAATAAACATGAATACCTGCAGCTCCCCACCTTTCATTTAGAACTGAGGAAGACTCCTGGATGAAGGAGAAACACCTACAAGTACCAAGGTTACAGCTTTTCAGTGGACTGGTCCTTTAAGAGAGGAGGGGAATTAGCTCAGATGGTAGAGCGCTCGCTTAGCATGCGAGAGGTAGCGGGATCGATGCCCGCATTCTCCAGCAAACATTTAGCCCTCTCCAGTCCTGAGATCCCTCCTCAGGCAGTTTCACCACCATGGGAACCTTGAGGTGTTCCTCACTGTGTAGTTTCACCACCATTAACACCTTCAGTCAACCCTCCCACACTAGAGACAGACAAGTCATGTGATTTGACGCCGTTTAGTAGATACTTATATTTTAGACCTGGGATTCATCCCCAGGCAGTTTTACCACCACTAACATAGTAAGTCCTCCCTCACCGGGCAGTTAGTCACCATTAACACTCTGAGTCATCAGTCAGCAGACAGTGGACAGGTAGAGCACAACCTGGGAAATAGCTCAAATGGTAGCGATAACGGTAGCTATTGCCATGGTTGACACTTTGAGTCTTCCCTCACCAGACGGTGGTAAAGGATTCCTCATCAACAGATCTTTAGTTGAGCAGGTGGTCAGCAACACCACCTATCAGGTACTTATACTGCAGTCTTGACATCCCTGGTCAGGTGGAGGAGCAACAGGGGAATTAGCTCAAATGGTAGAGCGCTCGCTTAGCATGCGAGAGGTAGCGGGATCGATGGCCGCATTCTCCAGAAGGTACTTATTATGTAGTCCTGAGATCCCTTCCCAGGCAGTTTTACCTGAAGCCATTCCTACCATTAACACCTTGAACCATCCCTTACCAGGCAGCGGTGAGGCCTCTCTGCTGTCAGATATGACCAAGGAAAGCAACAAATCTCCAGACTAGAGAAAGTAGAAGCACAGAACAAAAGGCAGATCACAGCAGGGACCGCCTCAGTGAAAATGCTTTGTCTGCTTCTTGTTTCAGACAAGAAGGCGGCTGAAGTCCAGCGAGGCGTTCAGAAGCTGGAGCTCACTGGGAGGAGCCCCGTGCAGCTGAGGGCGGGGTCAGAGATCAACCTGGCGTCCGCCGGAAGACAAAACAAGCGCACCTCTTTTAGACAGTCGCTGGCCGTCTGCACTGAGCGCGCTCAGGTACGACAAACTGCTCCCACTGGTCAACACATGATGTTTAAAAAGGCTGCTGATTACATTCAGAACATTTCAGTGTCGTCTGGAGTGAGTCAGTAGCTGCTCACTGGTTTCACTGGTTTCAATGGTTTCTGCTGCTCCAGGCGAGTTTTCTGAACCCTCTGCTGCGACGGACGGCCTCGGCTAAAAACTCTCTGAGACGAGCTCCTTCAGCACTGTTCATCGAACATGGAAAGGTCTTCCAGAGGAGGAAGGTGAGACTCAAACACACTGATGCTACCTGAGTCTACAGCGAGGAACCACAGAGAACACGACCCTGTTCTTCAGCTCCACCTGGAAGTTTAGTTGTGAGCAGCAGCCAGGTTTAGTTGTGGTCCTCCGTCCATAGAGGTTGATGTTCTCCAGGCTCCTCCACACTGTCTGAGCTCCACACTAACTCTGGTCTCCATTGATCAGCCCTGGTCCAAGTGTGAAGCAGCTGCCGTCTGTTGTCCACAGCTAGATAGTGAAAGTAGTTCCCTGTCCGTGGAGTCATTGTAGGAGCTCTGATCAGTGCTACTATGGCTCCTTCTAGACCTCCTGGTTCCTGCTGACACTGGGCTTCACTGGTTCTTAGTGGATCACTGGTCTTCCTGGATCCTTTTCCATCTTTGTCCAGTCTCACAGTCACATTGTTCACTTCCTCTGTTCACTTCTTCTCCATGTGGAGCCATGATGCAGACAATGATTTAACTGATCTAATGTTACTGTTTCTACAGGAATGGGAGACCAAAGCTGCTGCTTGACACCAGCTGTCCAATCAATCAGCTAATCAATCACTCACATCCCATCAACTGCTGTGGACCTCAACAAACAGACACTTTAAAAACAAAGGATCCATCCTCCATGAAGGACCTAGGACCCCTAATCTGTCTCTATAGCTACCAGTAGCAGTGATTCCTAACACATCTCTGGGGGTCATCAGGTGGAAACCTCCCTTCAATGCTGTTCCTCCTACTTAGTCCCACGACACCTCCAGGAGGCTAGGAGGTGAACTCTGGGGTCCCAGAGTCGCCCCCCCTAGTGCCGGTTCACACTGCTGCTACACAATCCAACCAGCACTGCCACGTTCAACTGACCCAGGCCTGTTTAGGAGATGCTCCAGGTAGTGACCAGTGTCGATGCTACCATTTAGCTAACTGCTAAATGCTAATGCTAGCTGCTAATTCAACCAGCATGGCTACATTCAACTGACCCAGGCCCATTTAGGAGATGCTCCAGGTAGTGACCAGTGTCGATGCTACCATTTAGCTAACTGCTAACTGCGAATGCTAGCTGCTAATTCAACCAGCACGGCTACATTCAACTGACCCAGGCCCATTTAGGAGATGCTCCAGATAGTGACCAGTGTCGATGCTATCATTTAGCTAACTGCTAAATGCTAATGGTAACTGCTAATCCAACTAGCACTGCCACGATCAACTGACCCAGGCCCATTTAGGAGAAGCTCCAGATAGTGACCAATGTTGATGCTACCATTTAGCTAACTGCTAAATGCTAATGCTAGCTGCTAATTCAACCAGCACGGCTACATTCAACTGACCCAGGCCCATTTACGAGATGCTCCAGATAGTGACCAATGTTGTTGCTACCATTTAACTCGAAAAAGAAATTGTTAAATTATGTTTTACAGTAATTATTTTAATGAGCTTTAATAATCATTTTTAAAAACTAAAGGCTCTTTTCTGGATGTTTATGTTGCTATTTAAGTCTTACTGGTCTCTGTTGTAACCATGGCAACAGCAGTAAATCGTCGCTAACTGTGGTGCTAACGAATGTTTCCTCAAATAATAGCACGGGCCATTATTTACCTCAACAGGTAACAGGGCAGAGAACGTTCCCACAACATCAGCTAACGTTAGCTACAAGCTCTAATCATATTTTTAAGTTTTAGTCTAATCATCAGTTCGCATTTTCAGGATGTTTATCATTTCCAACAGTGTTCTAACGTTCACTCGGATGTTTAGGGAACGCTGTCAGAGAACGTTCCTGTGATGTGACGCATTGACAAAGGCGGGACGTTCTGCCTGCAGTGTTCTGAGGATGTTTGGGGAAGCTGTTGAGGAAACACATTATAGAACGTTCTCCTTTCAGACATTCTGACAACGTTCCACGATAACAAAGGAAGAACGTCTCCAGGTGTTAGCCTCAGATGATATGACTTCCTTGTGTGTCATGACATATTAAAGGTACAGCATTCAGCCTTTTGGTTGGAGGAACACGTTTATCTTCTGTGGAAAGTTTTTCCACTAAAAAACAAAGGAAAGTTTTTAATGCAAAATTAGGAAAACATTTTATAGATGTTACGGAGGCCTCAGATGACAGAACGGTATTGATAAGATGTTCTACAAGCTGGGAGGCCTTCGTGTCCAGTTCCTGCTGACTGATCAGTGGAATTGATTATGACAGAGTGAGCAGCGTCTGGATATGCCACACCCATGGACTGAATGGAATTAATGCGTCACTGAGGCAGTGGTGGACTCAAATTTGGGACATTAATCAAGAGAAACATCCATTTAGTCCAAGTACCAGACAGTATACGCTCACTTTGGGTGGTGCACTTCATGTGGCATCAATATTTCACATGGGGCCTTTATATTTTTGTTCAGTGTAGTTGGCCGTTGGGTCCGTGTACGTCGCGGCCATTCGTTTTCTTATTTTGAGATTTCAAAATAAAAATGAGAAATAAAGCTAGCTCCGCCGCTAGCGCTAAATCGCTACTTTGCTTTCTGGCAAAGCTAAAGTAACAGAAAACCTCCAAACCTCCCCAAAAACGTCCAGAAAAGCAGCCGAACGCTAGCGATTTAGCGCTAGCGGCAGAGCTAGCGGCACCACAAGGTCCCTCCAAAGGGACAAATAAACCCCACGCTGGTGAAAAGTCCACTGTGAAATAGTGAACAATGTGAGCCAAGCAACGTTTGGACCCCACAGTGGGTCTTCATCAGGCCACGGCACACAGCAAGGTCTGCTAACAGTGAGCTAACACTGGAGCTTTAGATACCAGATCCTTCCTCATCAGAAGTCAGACGGGTCACGGAGCCAAAACCAACAGGAAGTAGTGAAATAAGTTTTCCACGGGTGTATTTTAATTTTAATTTCCATTTACAAACACATCTAATTAAATCAGATAATGGATAAAGGATAATGGATTATCACTAAAAAAACGGGAAACGGTTTATTTTTTGTTTTTATTTTGAAATCTCAAAATAAGAAAATGAATGGCTGCGACGTGCACGGATCCCGTTACTTTACATTTAAATCAATGTGAGCTTTTCCATTATAAGAGTTAATATTAATAACTAGTTTTAAGTTAATTATATTGAAGGTGACATTTTTCTCCATTTTGTGGCGCCCCCTGGAGGCCACGGCGCCCTGAGCACCTGCCTATACTGCCTAAAGGCCGAGCCGACCGTGACCACTAAAAATGGCGAGCTCCCTGCATAGTGCACGTTTCTAATAAACCGACAACTAGAGCAACGACCGCTGATGACCAGAGGGGTCGCCAGAGTCCAGACAGCCGGTCTCCTGTGTGGCGTCACTTCAGAGGAATATTCTTCATTTGTTCCACGTCAGCTTTGAAACTAAAAAAGTTTAATTTTACGTTTTTTTAGCGAACGTTTCCGTGTCCATCGTCCTGTTGCTGTCCAGCGAGGGAACACACGTCATAAATATTAGTTTGTCATCCACAGAGAGGCGTGTGTTTCCATGGTAACGGTAGCGTCCCAACTGCCAGGAGCGCCTTTACTTTGAAAGGGGTTCATTTGAAGGTGTGTTTTTAGTCTTTAGTTATCCAGGACTGTGTAAATGTGTAGCTGAATTAGTGTTTCTCACCCTGTACTGACCAGCACAGTGATTTATGATTTTCCACTTCCTGTAGCATTTTTCTATTTACTGTATTTTGTACTCAGGAGAACGTTTTTGACTAAACACTGACTTTTAAAATGATATTAAAGAATGTTTTTTACATATTACTGCTCTTGTTTGTCTCTCTGGGTTATTTTGGGCGTATTTACTGGCATATGTTAAGGAATATTTTGATCTTTATTGGTGTATAATCTAAATTAAAGTATTTGTTTTGTTGTTGATGATGTTTAGTTGGTCTCTCCTCATCAGATTAAAACTATTCTGAGGTTTGAAAGATGCTTTTATAAATTGCAAAACAGCAGCAGCATCTATAAACTTCTAACTCTATGTATTTGTAGCTTATAGTACTTCTGAGAGCTGCGTAGTTTGATACAGTCTGTAGTTTAATACATAAATACAGCAGAGGAAAAGGCACTTCAATTAATGAAACTAATTATAATAATACAGGAAACACTTATTCTTAGACTCACAGTGACTCACCTCCTCCGTAGACGTCCAGATATTCGGTGCCCATCGATGGCAAACGTCCATGAATCTGTTCAGAAGTCTTCCTGTTTTAGGTTCCCTTCAGGTCATCACTGATCCACCACCTCTCGTCTGTTCATTTAATGAATTCGACCAGTTTTAAGGCGGTAATTTGCCAGAATGTGAGCGAACGGAGACTCAACAAAACATGAAGCCCACCGCTGGCTTCAGGGCAACTTTACACTTCCTGCTTACGTCCCTCAAAGCATCATGGAACCTGTAGTTCAGAGGCGGAGCTTTCCAAATACCAGTGAGGTGAAAGAAGCTGAACACATTTCATCAACAATGAAACAGACCGTGTCACTGGAACCGGATCACCGGATTGGATGTTGCTGTTCTGGATCTAATCGGTTATATCTGCCCTCCATTGATTCATGTCATCCATAGTTCCATCGTAACTCAAACAAAACAAACAAACAAACAAACACAGAGAGAATCTAAAAATGAAAATCAATCCAGCACAGTGTCTTTCAGTTTTCTGGAGGTAAATATTGTTAACTAGACTTGTTCTGCAGGTTTTCTTGAGCTTGTTTTCCTCATTCATTGATGTGAAACTGAATCAACGACCACAGCGATGAACACACAGAGTCTCCTGAAGCTGATAGAAATGCTCTTTATTGTAACTCCTGGTTAATCATTCACGTCACCATTCATCTGTTACAGCAGCAACGCGTGAAAACGACAACAGCAACTGGAATATAGAATCATTCAGTGTTCAGCAGGTACAGCAGCAGGACGGCTCCAGGGCACAGAGGTCAGAGGTCGGCCACGCCCACCTCTGACCTCTGACCTCAGTCTGACCTCTGACCTCAGTCTGACCTTTGACCTCAGTCTGACCTCTGACCTCAATCTGACCTTTGACCTCAATCTGACCTCTGACCTCAATCTGACCTCAGTCTGATCTTGATTTAAACTCAATCTGACCTCATTCTGACCTTTACTTCAGTCTGACCTTTGACCTCAATCAGGCCTCTGACCTCAATCTGACCTCAGTGTGACCTTGGTCTTAACACAGTCTGACCTTAGTCTGACCTCAATCTGACCTTGATCTAAACTCAGTCTGGCCTTGGTCTGAACTCTGACCTCAATCTGACCTTTGACCTCAATCTGACCTTGACTTCAGTCTGACCTTTGACCTCAATCTCACCTCTGACCTCAATTTGACCTCTGACCTCTGACCTTTGGGCTCGTATTTATCAAACTATAAAAAGTAAAAACTGTGGATTGAAATGTAAAAGATGAAACTTCAATCCCACATTTGACTCACAAATTTAGAATTTAAACAATTAATCAAACTTTGTTTTTTTTACTTCCTTCATAAGAAAACACATTCACTGAAGCAGCCACCTTAAAAACAGAGTTCATTTCTCTATTTAAACATTTGGCATCTATCAGACTGCAAACAAACAAACAACCAGAATAAATCTGGCATTTTAATTTACAATCACTTGCTTTTGCTCATTCCTGATGTCAGTGTTGTGATTCTGACCAGTCAGAAACATCTGTAACTCATCTGGACCACAGAGGCAGATAAGACGGATCAGACTCTCAGAATCCCGACTCGGACAGGTCAACTCTGTGGCAGCTGAGTGTGACTGTCAGGAATTAGAAGTACAGACATGAACAGCGTCTTTATATGTGTGAGATCTCTGTGACGTCGTCCTCAGCGGTCAAATAAACCCAACTTATTATGTGTAGAATAAAGAAGCACTCAGGGAGGAAGCACATGGTTGATTTGTTTCCTTTTAGTTTTACCTGATACATGTTTGTTTGATAAATACGAACACAGAGTCCATCCTCTGAACCACAGACCTGTAACTGCCTGCGTCGTTTAAATAAAGGTTGAATAAAAATGTGACATCATCACCGTGACGCCGGCAGTTAAAGGCGATCGGTTGCGCTGAAGCCGCCCTGCGAGTCGAAACAGTTCAACAGAAACAGAAAAAGAAACACCTCAAGATGTAGAAAAAGAAAAACAATCTTTGTGTCTTCATGGCGTCAGTCGGTCACAGCAACTCGCTTCCTGCTTCTAACCACACCAACCAATCAGAACAAAGCTCTCAGTATCAGGAAGCGGCGTCAGAATCATTCCTCGGATAAGAACAAAGAAGGAAACAAACAGGAAATCATCTCAACGTAAAGTGGCCGATGCTCTTCGCCCTGACGAGCCTCCATCCAGCTGTTTCTATGGGTTTCAGTCTTTTGTCTTCCACAGACACAGGAAGCGGCGGGCGTGCGGTGGATGTGGCGGCGGTGAGTTTTAAAATCGATGCAGTGAGGGTGAATCGACTCTGGGTTTAAACCTCGCACAGGTCTGAGCGGCTGGACTCGGATTTAAAGGTAATGCTGGAAAGAAACCAGGTCGGATCTGAAGTAAAGTTCTAGTGGTTTCAGTTGTAGCACCTGGACATGCTCGAGTCCATCGAAGACCTGGACATGCTCGAGTCCATCGAAGACCTGGACATGCTCGAGTCCATCGAAGACCTTCCACCTCTTGTCCACGACAAGAGGTGGAAGGTCTTCGATGGACTCGAGCATGTCCAGGTGCTACGAGGATTAGATTGAAATTGAAACTTTTAATTATGCAATTCAATTTCGAGGGAAAACTTCCTGCTGAAGTCATTAACAGACGTCTGCAGAACAACTTCCTCATTTCCTGTTCGGGAAGAGGGCTGATGGGAAATGCGGTCAAATGTGGAGCAGGTTGGAGGAGCCTCGAATAACTGAAAACAGGCTTTGTTTCTAGAGTCGTGTGTCGACCCTTCACGCGCCACTAGAAAGTGAAACTAAATCTGAATCTGAATTACTCAAACCGACCAACAGGGATGAAATTTGGATTATCAGGCTCTGAGCACCAACGGTGTAGAACTCTGTTGTTGTTCTAAAGACTATTATTATTTGTCAGCGGACTTTTAAATCGCAATTATGAGGCCATAAAAATACTCAAAACGCGTATAACTTGGCACGGGTATCGAACGTGGTGAAAAACTTTATATTTTGTGGGAATTACACATGTGAATGGCAAAAAGACTCAATAGCGCCCCCTAGATTTTTAAAAAAAAAGGGTTTAGGGTCAGTTAGTTTCATCTACAGCTATGAAATTTGGCACACACATGTGTCACGACAGGACGCAAAAAGACCCCCTCAACAACCCATACCCACAATGCAACAGGAAGTCGGCCATTTTGGATTTACTGTCAGATTTTTTTGGCAGTTTTGGCAAAAATTTTCTAATTTTCTAGAGCGAACTCGTCCTACGGGGGTAACTCCTACAGATCTCAAATTTGGTCGGCATATACTACAGGTAGGGGTGAGCAAAATTTATTAAAATGTTCTGCAAAAGTATGAAGGCGTGGCCGTGGCGGCCCGCGGCGTTTTTGACCTCTTGCCACGAAATAAACAGGAAGTGATGTCTAACTAGCCTGGACGTTCTCCAATCGGCCTCAAACTTCACAGGTGTGATCAGAGTCCAGGCTTCATAACAGTCACATGACCATATAAGGATAGCTCAGTCGCAGGCCTGCTCTGATGCTCGCAATGAAACAGGAAGTGATGTCTAACTAGATTGAACGTGCTCCAATCGGCCTCAAACTTCACATTCATGATCAAAGTCCGGCCCTGATGACATCCATATGGGGATGTCCAGTCTCAGTCGTTGACCAGCACGAAGCGAGGACCCGTCCAACGCTGCTCACAGCTTAAAGTTTAATTTGAATTTGTATTGTTTAATATAAATATCTAGAAATGAATTTGTATCCTATAAACTGAAGGTCTTCTACAGCCACCACACCGAGCTGCATGTATTGATCAGCTCTGACTTATCCACACATGAAGTCATCAATAAACCACCTTTAGATCCGGTTCAGACGCCTGTGTGGGTTTAAACAGTGAAAGGTGTTAAATATTCACATGTCGCGGTGCAGATTAAGGTTGGACCTGTCGCTGGTGGATGCTAATACTGAACTATGACGTCGGTACAAACACTGAAGTGGAGATCAGGAAAACGTCCCGTCATTCCTTCTGTCGTCTTTTGGTTCAAAATCCTCCCAACAGTTCGGCGAGATTCTCCTCCGCCCGTCGTTTTCTGTCCAACGTCCACGTCCTGAACTGGATTATGTAATTAATAACAACATGCCACGTCTCTATAGAGGTTAAAAAATAGCTGCACATCATTTGGTCACTAAGCAACGCTGGCCGACGCCCACAACCTGCTGACGGAGGAGAGTCCGACTCCACCGCTGCAAACATCCGTCAGCCGTGTGTGTGTGTGTGTGTGTGTGTGTGTGTGTGTGGCAGTGGCTTCTGCTGAACTAGAAGAACACACAAGGAGGAGGCGGTTTGATCGCAGCCAATTATTGACGAGTGATCGGTAATCTGTGTGGAAGAAGATTCAGATGAAAGAGTCCAGATAAATCCAGGTCAGTCCCACTGTGGGCCTCTGGTCTCACGTTAAATCAGAACATGATGCATCGTACTCGGAGCCGTCGCTGGTAAAAGCCTCTAATATTTTCTGTCATGACTAAACGATTAGAATAAATTATCCGAATCCCAAACCTGAAATGATTAAAAGTAAACTGTGACCATGAGAAGAGCTGCAACGTAGCATGAAATAGGTCAAATAAATAGTAAATATTTAATGTCGGTGCACATCAGCCTCATCGTCAGCCTTCCTCTAACGTTAATCCAGTATGATGCACTGCCTCAGAGCCACCATCAATACAAACAGCTGGTTAATACTGATCATTACTGTTTCCATCCTGGATCGTCCTTCTAACACGTTACATGTAGTTGAACCCAGTGGCGGCTGGCCAGTAGAGGGCGCCACTCACCAGTAAAATAAGATATAAAATAAATAATAAAAATGAAATAATAAAATACAAATATTACCAAATAAATGTTTATCTATTTTAAGATGAGAAAAATAAATATTATATAGGTAATGATGGTGAGTAAAGTTGTTTCGTTCATCTGCGTTGTCTGATTGGTGACGTGTTAAAATCTTTGACCATAGACTCTCGTTAAAAGTTGTACATGTGCAGTAGCTCCTCTTCAATACAAGCGATAGGGCCAAGTTGGATGTAGCTGGATTATCTAAATACCACCACCCTCCCGCCATGGGTGGAGCCAACGATGACATCACAGCCGTCTGTCATAAAGTGCAGCTGATTGACAGGTGAAGCCGTGAAGGTTGGAGATGACAGACGGAGACGCAAAATGGAGAAATAGAAGTTAAATATTTAGAAATTGAAACTTTTGGAGAGGAGAACAGATCAGGAGAAGCTGCAGGTTAAAGAGCTCAGACCTGATCAGCCGAACATCCTAATTAACCAGCAGTCCAAAGACAGAGGGGACAATACAGGACCTGGTTTAGCAGCAAGGCTAGGCTAACTGATGTAGCGAGGCTAATGCTTTATTCTGCTTTCCAGGATCAGGACAGGTAGGACTGATTAAAGCACTTTTCAGGAAAGGTAAAAAAGCTTGAACAAACTAGGATCCACGACCAGCCGTGTTAGGAAGAATAAACATGTCATGTTGGCTTCATGAAGGCTACAGGATGGAGATCTGTAGCACAATGAGGAGGTTGAGGCTGGTTTCTGGGCTACTTTGGAAGCAATTCTGTGGCTGCAATTTTCCTTACTTTGTCTGACTTCATGAGGATCTTAAATTTAATTCAAAATGGTCGTAAAAAGGTCTTTTAAAAATCTTAAATGTGTTCAAACCTGTAGAAACCCTGTTTTTGGTATATGTCTTTTTCGGAGTTACAGCGCCCCCTGGAGAAACCTGCACCAGCCGCCACTGGGTTGAACCTCATGTTGTCTTGTTGTTATTATTCTGTCCAGGACTCTGCTGCTGTGATCATCTGAAGAACATTCGGCTGTTTGTTTTCAGCTAAAATAAAACTGTGCCTGCGATCAAACCGCCTCCCTGTGCCGTTCTTCGGTGCTGGGAAGGGAAATGCTGCCGCTGTGACATCGTAGCTGGAAGAATCGCCGACAGCTCTGAGGACTGACTCTGGGTCAGCGGGAATGTTGGTTTAATTAACGTCCGACTGCAGCTCAGGAAGGATTCAGAGGGTTCCAGGATGAAAACTTTCAGGATGTTTGACCCAAAACGACGAACCTCAATCCCAGAAAGCCCCAACAAGACCACCGGGCGGCGCTCTGGTTCCTGATTGGCTCGGTGGTCTTGTTGGGTGACGAAGCTCTGCAGCTCTCTAAGCTAAACCCGGTGACGCTAATGTGTGCAGCAGAACTCTAAAACCACTCGGCGTCTCTGCAAACCTGAAGCCGCCTCTACAGACAGTCGATGACGGTGGAGATGGTCGGAGTCCGCTCGCCGGTCGGTCCGGGGGGAGCAGGGGATTGTGGGACGCTCGGCCCCGGCGGCGTCAGAAGAGACAGACCTTCTTCTTCAGCTCGTTCCTCTTCCAGAAAGAGAGGCAGTCGAAGTCCTCGATGGGCATCCCGAAGACGCTG
Source organism: Dascyllus trimaculatus (assembly GCA_024666655.1). Taxonomy (NCBI): domain Eukaryota; kingdom Metazoa; phylum Chordata; class Actinopteri; family Pomacentridae; genus Dascyllus; species Dascyllus trimaculatus. Next base: position 981,321 of record CM045449.1, read on the forward strand.
AAGAACTCCTCCTGAGAGAGATGTTTCTGCAGAGAGAGAAGGGAAGGATTCAGCCCCGACCACCTGAACCTGGCTGCTCCTGAGCCATGAAACCTGAACCCTCACCTGCCAATGACACCACTGATCTGACAGAAACTCTAAAACCTGAAAACAATCGTCTGATTTTGAACTTTCCAACAGTCCTTGAACTAATCATGAGGTTCTGATGAGAAATGAACCAGGTCTGATCCTAAAAGGAGGATGTCTAATCTAAACTTCTAGTCCACTGGGTCTGTCTTCATGAGGTTCTGGTTCCACAGAGCTACACCACGTTAGATTGAAAACGAACCACAGTGAAGAAAAATGAGACACTCTGCTCAGAAGACGACCGCACCAGAAAAGACATTCAAAAACATGCTGTAGTTTTCAGTTTCCTGTTGAACACTAGAAGCTGTTTACCTCCAGCCTGGTTCGGTCCACGCCAGGAGGGAGTTTACTGCGTCCTCGGTGGGTCACCACCAGCATCTCATAGGGGTAAATCTGGAACCAGTCATCAATCAATAAGGGGATCAATCACTCAGATCACCGATGGAGTCACAGTTCATGCAGTTCAACACTCACTGTTAGGTTTGCATTTGTTTCGCTGCCAAGTGAGGAAGAAGCTGGACGAAGCAGTCATGTGTTTAACTAGAGTTAATCCTTTTTACATGAACATTACATTCCAGTATTTACTAATCTAATAGTGTTTAATCCATGAAATAACTGAATACCTAACCGTTCATTACTTTTAGCTAAATATTCACTATTTTTAGCTTACTATTTATGACTTTTAGCTAGCTATTCATTATTTTTGCTAAGTATTCTTTACCTTTAGCTAACTTTTCATTACTTTCAGCTAACTATTCACTATTTTTAGCTAACTATTCATGACTTTTAGTTAATTATTCCTTACTTTCAGCGAGCTATTAATTACTTTTTGCTAGCTAGTCATTGCTTTTAGGTAGCTAGTCATTATTTTTAGGAAACTATTTATGACTTTTAGCAAACTACTCATTACTTTCAGCTAAATAGTCATTACTTTCAGCTAGCTTTTCATTACTTTTAGCTCACTATTCACTATTTTTTAGCTAACTATTCATGACTTTTAGTTAATTATTCATTACTTTCAGCTATATTCATTACTTTTTGCTAGCTAGTCATTATCTTTAGGAAACTATGACTTTTAGCAAACTACTCATAACTTTCAGCTAAATATTCATTACTTTATGACTTTTAACTATTAATTACTTCTAGCTAACTTACTTTTAGCTAAGTATTCATTATTTTTGCAAACTATTCATTACTTTTAGCTAAATATTGATTACTTTTCTAGCTATTCATTACTTTTAGCAAACTATTCATTATTTTTGCAAACTATTCATTATTTTTAGCTAATTTTTAATTACTTTCAGATAAATATTCGTTACTTCTAGCTAGCTATTCATTATTTTTAGCTAGCTATTCATTACTTTTAGGTAACTATTTAAGACTTATAGCTCACTATTTATGCCTTTCAGCTAACTGTTCTTAACTATTTGCTACTTTTTGCTAGTAATTACTTTTATCTAAGCTCACATTTTTTTCCCTTTACATAGAATACTTTTAGCCAACTACTTATTACTACTAGCTAACTATTCATTACTTCTAGCTAAGTACTTTTAGCTAAGTTCACTGTTTTCCCCCTTCATGCTAAAACATAGATTACTTATAACTAAGTATTTATTACTTTTAGCTATCTATTAATTACTTTTAGCTAAATATTTATTACTTTAAACTAACTATTAATTACTTTTAGCTGACTATTAATTACTTTTAGCTGACTATTAATTACTTTTAGCTAACTATTTATTGGTTTTAGTTAGCTATTTTTAACCATTTAATACTTCTTGCTAAACCAAGTTGGTAAACACTGATTAATCTTGTTTCTGATGATGACATTTTGACAGAAACGACACGACGGTGATTTTATTTTTTGACCATGCTGAATTTCATGTTTGGTGAAACCCAGATTTGTCTGCTTGGATCTGTGCAGATATTATTTTTACCTTATGTTCCAACATGCTGGGGAGAGAGTTCCCTCTGTCCATCCTGGAGTCTCCATTCTGACGCACATTATCACAGTTATTATTACATGAACTATCACCATCAGAGCATCTACTCAGAATGAGATGATATAATAACTTATTATAATAACTTCTGCACATGAGAATTAAAATGAGCAAACCGTACCTGAAGACCTGCAGAGAGAAGACAGAGACAGAGTTCAGATATTATTAATTAATTAATGGGTTTACTCATGAAAAGGTCAAATAAACTGTATTACAAGCTAAAACATCCTTTCACTTTCACTGTGTGGCTTCATGTTGAGCTGATGTGCAACAAAAATCTGAATATTTTAGCGCATTTTTAATTTCATTTTCAACAAATACTAATAAAACCTATTCTAAATATAAATCATGTGTTGAGTCTTTTTACAGTGAAGTGTTGAGATGTACAGACTGGGAGCAGCTCTGAGGAGGCGGGGGGGGATTCATTCGTACCTGCAGGGGTTTTCTCTGAGGAGCTGAACTCTGCCGACTGCAGCTGAAAACAAACAGCAGCACATTGATCACGGTCATCATGCACCTCTGAACTCTGACTGCCTCCAGCAGCACTCACCCTGGACAGGCCGCCCCTGGAGGATGCTGGGAAATACACCGACTTGGAGGCGCTGGACCCTGAGGAGCAGAGAGGATTCAAGCTTGGTCAGATGGAGGTTTTCTGCTAAATCCTGTCAGCACAGAGGAGCCTGGTGGACCCCAGGACGTCTAACAGAGGATGGGGATTAAACAGCTTCCAGTCTTTTATAGGTCGTGTCACTGAGCGGACACTAGGTGGCAGCAGCTCCCTGGTGGCAGAACATCTATTCCCTGTATGAAGAGCAGATTTAAAACGTGCTGTTCTGGTTGTGGAGTTATGGAGGAATTAAGACGACTAATAAAACGTCTGAGGGAGGAAACATTAAAGTTATTGGGGATTTACAACCAGACATCTGTTGGGCAGAGAGACTCCAATAAGAGGATGAAGCTGCAGATCATTGTTTGGTTCGATCAAAGCGGCTGCAGACTGGAGCAGATCTTTTCAAACTAAGTGTTTCAGTGGTAAACTATCCTCTGAAGGGGCAGTGAGAAGATAATAATTAAACAGCAGCACTGAGAAACGTCTCATTTGCTGCTCATTAGTTGTCCTGGGCTCGTATGATGCAGCCTTCAGTTTGGGTTCATCAGCATGTGAACTATCTGCCGTTTGTTCTGAGACTCGGTGGATTCGTTGATCGCTGAGAGGTTCTTACCGGTGTTCTGGCTGCGGTCCGGCAGCGAGCGGGTTTTCCTCCTCAGGGGAGCTGCAGATTTCTCCAGCTCCTCCTTCAGGATGATTTTTCCCAGATTGGACTGAATCTGACGGAGACACAAACAGTAAATGTTGGGTCGAGTCCTGGTACTGCTCAGATCAATATGGACGCTACAAACTACTGAAGAGGAGATACAGAAAATAATGAAACCCACATAAACACTGAGCTGGACCAGATTCACCTGTTGGACCTCAAACAAACCACCACAGACAGACTCTACTTTATTACTGAGGGGATGGAAGGAAGTGGACTGAATGACTGTGTTCACATACGCAAGTGGAGCAAAGTGCTGGACCTGTAACATCTGGACCTGCAACAACCGAATGTAAAACATCTGGACCTGAAACATCTGGATCTGAAACATCTGGACCTATACCATGTAGACCTGTAACATCTGTACCCAAATCACCTGGACCTAAACGTGAATCATTTGGACCTGGAACAACTGAACATGAAAAATCTGGACCTCAAACTCATGGAGCTGCAACATGTAGAACTGAAACATCTGAGTCTGCCACATGTATACCTGTGACATCTAAACCCAAAACAGCTGGACCTGCATATCTGAATATGTAACATCTGGACCTGCAACATGTGGAACTTAAACATCCGGATCTATAACATCTGCACCTGAAACACCTGAACCTGCCACATGTATACCTGTAACATCTGGAACTGAAATATCTGCACCTATACCATGTCAACCTGTAACATCTGGACCTGTAACATGTAGTCCTGCAACATCTGGACCTGAAACATGTCAACCTGCAACATCTGGACCTGAAACATGTCAACCTGCAACATCTGGACCTGTAACATCTGGACCTGTAACATGTCGACCTGCAACATCTGGACCTGAAACATGTCAACCTGTAACATCTGGACCTGTAACATCTGGACCTGTAACATCTGGACCTGAAACATGTCAACCTGCAACATCTGGACCTGAAACATGTCAACCTGCAACATCTGGACCTGTAACATCTGGACCTGTAACATGTCGACCTGCAACATCTGGACCTGAAACATGTCAACCTGTAACATCTGGACCTGTAACATCTGGACCTGCAACATCTGGACCTGCAACATCTGGACCTGCAACATCTGGACCTGTAATATCTGGACCTGTAACATCTGGACCTGCAACATCTGGACCTGCAACATCTGGACCTGCAACATCTGGACCTGAAACACCTGAACCTGCCATATGTACATTTCTGGAACTGAAACATCTGGACCTGCAACATCTGGACCTGCAACATCTGGACCTGAAACATGTCGACCTGAAACATGTAGAACTGAAACATCTGGACCTGTAACATCTGGACCTGAAACATGTTGACCTGCAACATCTGGACCTGCAACATCTGGACCTGAAACATGTCGACCTGCAACATCTGGACCTGACACATGTCGACCTGTAACATCTGGACCTGTAACATCTGGACCTGTAACATCTGGACCTGAAACATCTGGACCTGCAGCTGGCTGTGTTCTCTCCCACCTTGTTGAGTTCTTGTTTCTGAAGCGCTCGGAGTCCCCACAGCTCATCGTCCAGCTCTCCGTCCTCCTCATCTTCATCCCCCTGATCCTTCCTCCTCAAGTCATCTGCAGAGGACACAAGGAGAGGAGACAAGGAGACAAGGAGACAAGGAGACAAGGACAGGAGACATAGAGGGGACCAGTCTGATGAATGTGCAGCAGGTATCATCAGGTTTTATCAGGATTTTCTAATGAAAACGGTAAAACCCCATCTTTCTATCACACTCTGACAGCAGCACGAGGTGTGTTTCATTAATGTGTGTGTGTGTGTGTGTGTGTGTGTGTGTGTTGGGTCGGGTCGTACCAATCACGGCGGGGGGGCAGGGCCAGGAGTCAGTCTCGATCTTGGAGGGCAGGTTCGGATCTGGAGGCTGAGCCGCTGGAAACTTTGAGGACTCGATGATCAGATCCTCGATGTGTTTCCCCTGAGGGACGGCAGAGGACGGCACATCTGTACACAACACATACACACACACACACACACACACACACACTCAGCATGTTAAAGCTGATTAAAAACAATGAAGTGCTGCTGCTGGTTTACTGCTGGTTTACTGCTGCTGACCCACTTTCAGCAGCAGACTCAGTGGGACTGCAGGATTTACATTTAGACACAGGGACAGATGTGAACTCACCTTGTTTGTAGATGGGAGGCTTCTTGTAGATGTTGGTGCCGTTTTCTAAAAGAAAGAAAGGTGTGTCATCTTTAAAAGAAATAAAAACTGTAAAAAGAGAAAAAATTGTTGGATTTCCCACTTTCTGATGGGCCTTGAATGCATCACGTGTCCGTTCCATCATGAGAAATAACCACATCTAAGTTTGAGGCTACAGCCAGGAAGGTGAAATAACACTTAAAGAGGATCTGAATCAAAGGAGGCGGGTCCTTACCGGGCCGGTGGAAGTGCTGCATGGTGCTCTTCGTACCAGAGGAGTGCGTGTTGGGCGTGTTTGGCGTGTTCGGCGTTTGTGGTGTTGGCGGCGTGTGCGTGCTGTGTGTTCTGCTGGTCCGAATGGTGGAACCAGGCGAGGAACCTCCAGGTGACCGGTTCTCCAGCCACTCCCTGGACTCCTTGGACAGGTTCTGGTGACACGGACAGATGGGGGATCATGACTTTGCTTTATGCCAGCACTCCTCAGTGACCCATATAAGCTCATAAAGAACCACTAGAACCACCTGGAGAACCTGTAGAACCTCTTCATCTACCACCAGGACCTCCTAAAGGATGAATGTAACCACCTGAGGGATGAATGAAACCCCCCCAAAGACCACTAAAACCATCAGAACAACCTGGAAGACGTCCTTAGTTACCAATAGCACATCTTAAAATGCCAGTAGAACCACATAAAAGACTCAAAGAACCTCCTGAGGGACCAGGAGAACCACTCAAAGACCTTGTGGGATCTTCTGAAGGAACACTCATGAAAACATATAAGAGCTTTTCAATTACGACCACCAGAAACTCACAAAGGTCTGAAGCCTCACTGATCACAAGAACCTAAACCAGGAAACATGACTAGGACTATCTTGAGAGTTCTAGAACAGTGTCCACCCTAACCTCTGTAAGGACTCCTAGAACCTCCTCATAAACCTGATATAATACCAGCAAAAGCTCCTCAGTTAAAACTTTGATGGCCTAAAATACCACCAGAACCCATTTGCTGGCTCTGGGCACCACCTACGGGAGCCCTAGAACATCCTTACTGGCCATGAGGAAGTCTTACAGACCAAAGGAACACGAGACCTTCTTACTTACACACCAAAACTCCTAAAATGTCAGGAGAACCACCTCAAGGACCAATAAAACCTGAACGGTGACCCTGAGAACCATCTAAATGAACCCATGACATCTGCTGGAACCTCCTGAAAGACCTCAATGACTTCCGAAACTGTGACTTGAACAACACGACCCCTTAGAACCTCCTCAGTGACCTCCAGAACCTTCCAAAACAAAGAACCAATAGGACCTCCTACATGTCCAATGAAACCTTTCAGAATTCTTTCATTGTGAACCACATTTACGATTCTTAGATCCTACTCAATGACCAGTAGAACCTCTCTAGAATCCCTAACACCTCCTCAATGACCTTCAGAACCTTCTAAAAAAAGAACCAATAGGACCTCCTTCATGTCCAGTGAAACCTATAAGAAGTCTTTCATCATGAACCACATTTAGGGTTCTTAGATCCTACTTAGTGACCAGTAGAACATTGTAAATTTCAATTAGCACCTTGAAGACATCCTAAAGGTTGTCTAGAACCAACTAAATGACCCGTAGAACCTCTCTAGAATCCTTAACACCTCCTCAATGACCTCCAGAACCTTCTAAAACAAAGAACCTATAGGACCTCCTACATGTCCAGTGAAACCTATAAGAACTCTTTCATTAAGAACACGAGAAACCCATGAAGGTCTACAACAGCATCCTACATGACCACAAGAACCGCATAAAACATTACTAGAACTATATTTAGGAGTCTTAGATCCTACTCAGTGACCAGTAGAACCTTGTAAACCTCAGTTAGCACCACAATAACCCCCAAAAAACACTAGAATCTCTGATAACTGGTAGACCTTGAAGACATCCTAAAGGTTGTTTAGAACCAAGTCAATGACTCCTAGAACCTCTCCAGAATCCCTAACACCTCCTCAGTGACCCCCAGAACCTTCTAAAACAAAGAACCTATTGGACCTCCTACATGTCCAATGGAACCTTTAAGAACTCTTTCATCATGAACCACATTTAGGATTCTTAGATCCTACTAAGTGACCAGTAGAACCTTAAACCTAAACCTCAGTTAGCACCACAGTAATCCCCCAAAACACTAGAATCTCTGATAACTGGTAGACCTTGAAGACATCCTAAAGGTTGTTTAGAACCAAGTCAATGACTCCTAGAACCTCTCTAGAATCCCTAACACCTCCTCAATGACCACCTTAGAACCTGCACTACCAAGAACTTCAAAATAAAACCACCTGGACCCCTAGAACCTCCTCAGTGTCCACCTCAGCTATCTGTCGGATTAATGGAACCTCATCAACGGCTGAGAAAATCCAGGTCGAACCACATAAAGGACTCTCAGAACCACTTTGAGCCGGTCTCCGTCTACCAGGTCAATAACATGCAGGGCTGCAGACGAACAGACAGCTATGACATATTTGATTTGTGGACCATCAGGGTGAACACAGACCGTCACAATGTAAACAGAACACTCCAAACTTTAAGATTAATAATATGTTAAAGGAGGACAAAGAAGGGGGGAGTCTTACTCACCTCTGGGGAGGGAGGAGGAGAGATGGAGCGAGGAGACAAGGACCTCTGGAGGAAAAGAACATGAAAAGAGATTAAACACTCCTGACCTGGTTTTAGGATTTTCTACTTACTTATTCTTAAACATTGAAGTGAAAAGGTAAGAATCACTGAGAAGGTCGCCTGAGCAGACAAACTCAGGGGAACAAAAGACCCTTAAACTGTGTTGCGTTTTAGGTCATCTGGGCTCCTATGTGTCGTTTGAACTGGATTATTTAACCTTCTAAAGGACAAAACTGCAAAGCCAAACACAATCAGCTCATATAAATTGGTTTTCTAAGCAGACAGGCAGGTTTACGGCTGCTGGTCCAACCCCAGCCCTGATCCAAGTCTGCACCGTGAAACTGAGTCGTTTCCATGATGGGCTCTGTCCAGTGCGACCACATCACCAGATCAACGCTCCCACAGCGTCAGCAGCACGAACACACACTTGGGCTCAGCTGTGCTAACAAGCTGTCGGGCCTCTAAGCAGCAGATTGATGTTTCTGTTTGCAGCCAGACGCGCGGCCAACCAACCGGCAAACTACCGACTGTCAGACCAGCCAGCCCACCGCCACGCCGGCTGCTTCCCCCCAAGCCAAGGGATTTGTGGATTTGTGCGAAGGCTGCAATGTCCTGGACACACAGAGAAGAAACCAACGTCCATCTGAGACGTTTTAGAACAAGAGGACTCCATGAGAAGTCAAATTATTCTACATTGTGTCACCAGATCTGCTAAGAAAGAGATTTAACCAGGCCTCCTTCAGGAGATTTACCTGAATGACACAACAATGGAGGACAAATAAAGGGCTGGAGAAACAGGTTAAAGCAGGTTTATGAATATTCAACCAATAAAATCATGAAGAATCCATGATTAGAACCATCTACAATTACCAGTAGAACCTCCTCAACTGAAACCAGAACCCCCTAAAAGAACACATAGTATGTCTGTGATGCCTATTAAGTCTCCGAAGATACCTGAAGACCTTGAAAATGAGACTAAAAGCACCTTAGAGACCACAAGAACCTCCTTAAACCTTGTAACATCACCTTAGTTAAGACCACTAGAACTTTTGACATGGCAATTAGAAGACAAAAGACCTCTAAAATCCCTTTGATAGTTACTAGAACCTCCAGTTAGACTAAAGAAAGATCCCTAGAACCTCCAAACCACCTTATGATCCCCAGAACCTCCTCAGTGACCACTAGAACTTTCTAAGGCAAGACTAGAACCACTTATGATCCCTAGAACTCCTCAGTGACCACTAGAACTTTCTAAGGCAAGACTAGAGCCACTTATGATCCCTAGAACTCCTCAGTGACCACTAGAACTTTCTAAGGCAAGACTAGAGCCACTTATGATCCCTAGAACTCCTCAGTGACCACTAGAACTCTCTATATCAAGACTAGAACCACTTATGATCCCCAGAACCTCCTCAGTGACCACTAGAACTCCCTAAAGCAAGACTAGAACCACTTATGATCCCTAGAACCTCCTCAGTGAGAACTAGAACTCTCTAAATCAAGACTAGAACCACCTTATGATCCCCAGAACCTGTTCAGTGACCACTAGAACTCCCTAAAGCAAGACTAGAACCACCTTATGATCCCCAGAACCTCCACAGTGACCACTAGAACTCCCTAAAGCAAGACTAGAACCACTTATGATCCCCAGAACCTCCTCAGTGACCACTAGAACTCCCTAAAGCAAGACTAGAACCACTTATGATCCCCAGAACCTCCTCAGTGACCACTAGAACTCCCTAAAGCAAGACTAGAACCACTTATGATCCCCAGAACCTCCTCAGTGACCACTAGAACTCCCTAAAGCAAGACTAGAACCACTTATGATCCCCAGAACCTCCTCAGTGACCACTAGAACTCCCCAAAGCAACACAATACAAACAGGGACAGCCCTTTGGATTACATCTGATCCACAGAACCTAGTACTGGGGGAACAATGGACACTCAGAGCATCCCTGTAACCATGGCGACTGACTCTGACTCCTGCCTCCACAGTGCAGAGCAGAGGGAGGGATGCTGATGCTGATGCTGATGCTGATGCTGACTGAGATGCCGTCGGCAGCTCGTACGGGGATAAATCCCCTCGTTCAGACAGGAAGTCACCTCCAGGGGGCTGTAGACGTAGTGAGGCTGGTAGATCATCAGGTCTGGTCTCTCTATGTCCAGGATGGCCTTGTCTCTCGGCAACGCTGCCAGGTCCTTATAGCCGATGACCCCGTCCTCCACCCGGACCTGGAGACGGAGCAGATTACAGATTAGCGCTCAGATTAATCCGAACACCGACACGACTTGATCCGGGCAGGAGCCTCACCACGATGGCAGCAGCAGGGGATCCTGGGACGCTGGTTCCTCTGAGAGACAACACGCTGCCTGGAGACGTCTGGGCCAGCTGCTGCTCATGTAGAGACACACAAACACAGATACACAATCAGATTCAGATACACAATCATATAGAGATACACAAACATGGAGATACACAATCAGATTCAGATACACAACCACATAGAGATACACAACCATATAGAGATACACAACCACACACAGATACACAATCATATAGAGATACACAACCACACACACAATCATATAGAGATACACAAACACACACACACAGATACACAATCATATAGAGATACACAACCACACACACAATCATATAGAGATACACAAACACACACAGATACACAACCAGATTCAGATACACAACCACACACACAATCATATAGAGATACACAACCACACACAAATACACAACCACACACAAATACACAAACACACACAGATACACAACCAGATTCAGATACACAACCAGATTCAGATACACAATCATATAGAGATACACAGCCACACAGAGATACACAATCAGATTCAGATACACAAACACATAGAGATACACAAACACACACACACAGAGATACACAACCAGATCCAGATACACAATAATAGAACGATACATAACCACACACACAGAGATACACAACCGCACACACAATCATATAGAAATACACAATAATATAGAGATACACAACGACACACATACACAACCACACAGATACACAACCACACACACAGATACACAACCACACAGATACACAACCACACAGAGATACACAACCGCACACACAATCATATAGAAATACACAATAATATAGAGATACACAACCACACAGAGATACACAACAACACACACAGATACACAACCACACAGAGATACACAACCGCACACACAATCATATAGAAATACACAATAATATAGAGATACACAACCACACAGAGATACACAACCACACACACACAATCATATAGAGATACACAACTGCACACACAATAGTATAAAGATACACACACAGATATAAAGATACACAACCACACAATCACACAAACATGCACAATCACAAAAAAACACAATCACACACACATACAGTCACACAATAATACAGAGACACACAATCACAAAGACATAAAGATATACAATCACGTACACACAGAGACACACACACAGTCATACAATCACACAAGGATACACAATCACATAAAGATATTTACACACAGATACGAAGATACACAATCACATACACACGATGCTAGATACACAACCATATAAAGATATAATCACACACAATATATTAAGATACACACTCATATGTAGAATCACAATCACACAAACATACACAATCACAAAAAGACACATAATCACATACACACACAGTCACACAATAACCTCACCTTGGGCATCATCCTGACTGCTGATTGGTCAGTTCCTGGAGGAGACACACACACATAACATGGTGTTAAATAAAGCAACGGGACTGAAACTGAGAGAGGCATCATGGGAACTGTAGTCCTCCTGGAGCTGTTTCAACCAATTAATCAAACTTGATCTGAATCAAAGCCAATTTAAACACACAGGACGGTGAAGAACCAATCAATATCTTAACTGATCAGCTGATCGAATCACCTCCTTGTGCGTTTTAAAGCCACTGATTTGCTTCATATAGAGAACTTAAGACCATATTAATTTTCATGTCAACATCAGTTTCGTTGATGCACTGTAAAAAAAAACGGCAGAATATTTTTAGCTCATTTAAATATAATAAAACTATCATTTAATGTTCGTACACTGTAAAAATACAGACATTATTTACAGTGTTGGTCTATAATGCTGTTATTTTATAGATTTGTCCCTTTTTGTTGAATTACAGATGATATTTAGGAATATCACAGAAAAAAGCTAATATTTACATGTCAACTATACAAAAAACACAAAACTATAAACAACATTCAAACCAAAAATCTGTAGTTTTGTTTGTCTAATTTGTTCTTTTATGTGTGACTGTGAAATTGCACAGTTTTCATCGTCAAATCATCAAAATTATCATTATTTTACAGATATTTTCAGTGACTGGAAATAAAAATTACACATATTTAGGGCAGAAAAATGGTAAGTAAAACAGATGTTCGCTGTTTTGTTAAATTACAGGTAATATCTTAAGTCTCCATGTGCACGACGACTGAAAATAAGAACGTTACTGAACTGTGAATAATCACATCACTATATGAATATGTATATAAACTCTAAAATAACTGTGGCTGCAGCTCTGAACCAGCGTCAGATGAAGACGCTGTACGCGGGGATGCCGACACATCTCTGGTCCTGAACAGATGACTCAGGATCAGCTGACAGAACAACACGACTGAAATCTGCTGCAGAGGCTTTCCACACCAGAGCCCTCGGTACAGCAGAGTTACACCCACGGCGCTCTGACAGCAACACAACCCTGTACACTGGAGGCTCTGCAACGCCCTGGACTGAATGAATATTAGGAAATGGAAACACACAAGGGCCGAGTGGCGCTCCAGGATTTACGTTTCATTTAGGGGCACACAAAACTTTGTCGGATAAAGGTTCAGGCCAGGATCTGAGCTTGAAATCAAATAACATATTAGTTTGTAAAGTCATTTCATTTTACGGTCAGTTAGTTATTAATGTATTAATCACAGACTGTATACAGACGCTGCCTCTGTGTCTGTCTTTAAACGTGCATTCTTCCTCACGGCCAGCAGGGGGCGACTCCTCTGGTTGTTATAGTCTGAATATAGAGATGAGAAAACTTCCTGACTTCTAACTGGATCTGTTACCTCAGCGAACACCTGTGGTCTCAGTCACTAGTTTGAAGCTTCATGATGTTTATTTAGTTGTTTATGGTTCAGTTTTTGTTTTAATGCTCAGCTAAAGGAACATTCTGACACTCTGGGCTCTTTGACACCAGTTTTCATAACACGTACAGAAGCTAGGCTAGCAGTTACGTTAGGCTAGCAGCTTCCCCCTGCTGCTGGTCTTGTGCTAAGCTAAGCTAAGCTAAGTTAAGCTAAGTTAAAATAAGCTAAAATAAGCACATCCAGATGTAAACGTGACTAAATGATGTCTCTGGTCTCGTCGCTGTGCTGCTCCAGACGGTTGACTCGACCCTGACTACGCATGGCTCTGCTGCAGCTGCCGGGTTGCCAGTTCTGCTTTGTGTGATGCAACACAAAGGGATTATTCCAGAGTCTGCGGCTCTTTGTCGCACTCACAGCGCGGAGTTGTGGGTAACAAGCGGTCAAACAGAGTGTTTGTTACCTCAGAGAGAAAAAGGGATCATGTCTGTTTGTCTTCAGGCCTCTGCAGCCGATCAGCACCTGAAACACAAAACAAAACAACATCAGGAACACCGAGTTTAAACCGGCAGGAGAGCCTCAGTGTTCATCAGCTCTCACTGAAAACACCGTCTGCAGCAAAGATCACTGACATCTAAAGGCTGAACACCACAAACAGGACGTTACAAATCAGATTTACTCTCGTATAAAATCAAAGCCAAAAATAATACATTTGATTATTTCATAACTTCCACATTTATTCCTGCAGTATAGATTGTATTTTTTAATTCAATTATTTTTAATATATATATATATAATTTAGCTCAGATAGATTCCCCACATTTTTTGATTAAAACAAATCAACTTTCATCATGAATTTTTCTTTAATTTTACAACATGAATTAACACAGATACACTTTTCAGATTCTTTAAATTAAAATAAAAGCAGGAAATAACAATAATGTTTTGCATTAAATATTATAATTGACATTTTTTAAAATTTTAAACAGGAGGTTCACATTTTTCTAGATTCATTCTTGTATTCTCTATTTTTTCTTAAATTTTAAAAAAAAATGATATAATTTAACAGACACATTATTTTTTATTCTCTCTCTATATATTTATTTTAACATAGAAGTCTGAAATAACATCACATTTGTTGTATTGGATTTTATCGTTCAACTGAATTTAATGTCTTAAGAAATTATTTTCTGATTATCTTTTAAAGCCAAAAATAACATAAAATAAAAGCAACGCATCACATTTCTTTCATTTTTCTTCTTTCAGCAGCAGGTTTATAATTTCTACATAGTTTTCTGTTAGTTTATTAACTTGTGAGGACGTGTGTTAGCGCCAGCTTTACTGTCTTTATCTTTTATTTTATTTAATAGTCTCCGTATTTGTTTAGTTGCATGTTTGATTCAGTGATTAAACTGAACGGTGTGAATTAATAGAACGTTTCCTCTTTAATGAGGTCGTCTGTAAATCATTCAGACTCTGGAGTCAGTTTTTTCTCTGAGCTTTACTTCTCCTGGTTTTCTGCTTAGTTTGGCAGATTTCTGACTGGAACCTCCAGAATCGATCAGTGCTGGTGTTTAATGTCACTGACTGAATAATTCATGTGTTAATAGGACTGACTGGGAGCTGTGGTCTGACTGGGAGCTGTGGTCCGACTGGATTTATCATTTCCACATGAAACTCTTTTTTTCTAAAGATGTTTCTAAAAAGATAATTTGGCCACAAAAAGTAAAGTCGCTGCGTCATATTTTATAATTGACATTATTTTATGCAGCAGGTTTAATTTTAAATTTTAATTTTACCATTTTACCTTGTTATATTATATTATATTATATTATATTATATTATATTATATTATATTATATTATATTATATTATATTATATTAATATATTTAAGCTAGTCACTATCATTCCAAGGCTATTAACTAGCATTCTTTTGCTACTTACTTCGAATTCGTGAGTTAACAACTCACTTTTCTTGCCTTGTCACTTTCTTTAGGATACCAACTAGAATTCCTAAACTAGTCATTAGCAACCCTAAGATACCAGCTAGCATTAATATGCTACTTTTTAGCATCCAGAAGCTAGCAAATAACATTTCAAGGCTTGTCAATAGCATCACTAGACTAGTTACTAGCATGTATAGGTTAGTGACTAGCATTACTAGGCTAATCATTAACATTCATTTGCGAGTCACTTGAATCCTTAGGCTAGTCATTAGCAGCCCCAGGCTAGCAACAAACATTCATAAACTAATCACTATCATTCCAAGGCTAGTGTCTAGCATCCTGTGGATAGCAATTAGCATTCTTTTGCTAGTTACTTGGAATTCCTGGGGTAACAACTTGCATTCCCCACCTAGTCACTTTCTTTCGGATAGCAACTAGAATTCCTAAACTAGTCATTAGCAACGCCAAGCTACCAGCTAGCAAGCTACTTGTTAGCATTCCACAGCTAGCAAAAATTTCAAGGCGAGTCAGTACCATTCCCAGGCTAGTGATCTAGCTAGCATCTAGCATTCTTTTGGCGATTCTCTATTCTTTCGGAGAGCAACTACAATTCCTAAAGTTGTCATTAGCATCCCCAAGCTAGCAACTAGCATTAATAGGCTAGTCAGTATCATCCCTTTTCAAACCACTATCAATCCTCATGTAGCAACTAGTATTCCATGAGTAATCACTTCACCTATGCTAGCAACTAGCATTTCAACAACAAATGAATGTCCTTGTAGTGAGTAGGCTAGCAACAAACATTCCAAGGCTTATTAGTAGCATCCTTTGGATAGCAACTAGCATTCTTTTCCTTGTTACTTTGAATTCCTGGGTTAATAATTCACATTCCTTGCCTCGTCACTTTCTTTAGGATAGCAACCAGAATTCCTAAACTAGTCATTAGCAACCCTAAGATACCAGCTAGTATTAATAGGCTACTTATTAGCATCCAACAGCTAGCAAATAACATTCCAAGGCTAGTCAGTAGCATCCCCAAGCTAGTAATCTAGCTAGCATCTAGCATTCTTTTGGCTAGTCACTATTTCTTAGGAGAGCAGCCACAGTTCCTAAACTAGTCATTAGCATCTCCAAGCTAGCAACTAGCATTAATAGGCTAGTCAGTATCATCACTATCACTCCTCATGTAGCAACTAGCATTCCAACAACAAATGATTGTTCTTGTAGTTTCAATCATAGCATCTGGACTTGTTTGAGTTTCTCGAAGACGTTTCACCTCCAAGACAAGATGTGAAATGTCTTCCATAAATTCAAGCTCGTCCAGATGCTACGATTGAGACGAGGAGGACAACCAGGACCTGGAGGACTGAGGACCTCTGGCCTCTGGTTGGGATTCTGGTGGGGAATAATCTGGGTTTTATACCCTTAAAGCTGCTAAGTGAGACAACGAAACCTTAAAAAGCCAGAACAGGACGTCCAGAGAATGAAGAGCTCTCTGTCGTCTCTGGAGGCAGATTCATTACAGTCCAGTGGCTCCTGGTGATCAATAACCTGATCAATAGGCTGGATCAGGTGTCAGGACTGGACGGTGAGTTCACTGTCAGTCAGACGACACCAGACTGAACAGTGAAGCTGTTTGAAACCCTGTGATGGATCATCGCTCTGTGAGTTTTATACGTATAAGCTGATGCTGCGATCAATCAAAACACCGATAGATGATTTGGAAATCGATCACCAGGACTGGAGATTATAAATATATGAAATCTGAGGGTTCAGTTAGAGAAAGCTCCACTTACATGTTCAGGTTTGGTTGGTCTTCTTCTCTGCAGCAGGAACTTCTGAGCTCACCAGCCTCCTGTCAGAGAAGCACAGAAACAAACGTCTTTAGGAAGCAGGAACTGATCGACCTGATCGACCTGATTGATCTGATCAGAGGACGGAGACCCTCCTCCTCCACCCTACATCTAAACCCTGATCTCAGGTGAGCTGAAGGCCGCTAAAGACAGGAACGCAGCAGACGTGCAGCTCGTGTGTCTAAACTCTGGACGTCTGAATGGAGCTCTGAACACAGATGGAGCCGTCCTCCTCCGAACGCTGCGTTTGAAGCTCAGCGTCTATTTTCAGATTCACGTTTTATTTCCAGGAAGGCGACTCGGTTGCCGAGCGACGAAGCTGCCAGGAAACAAACTGATCTGAAGATTGAATCTGCTGAAAACACTCGACTGTCCTGCAGTTATTACAGACAGTGAACTCACCACGGACTGTTATTACAGACAGTGAACTCACCACAGACTGTTATTACAGACAGTGAACTCACCACAGACTGTTATTACAGACAGTGAACTCACCACTGACTGTTACTACAGACAGTGAACTCACCACTGACTGTTACTACAGACAGTGAACTCACCACAGACTGTTATTACAGACAGTGAACTCACCACTGACTGTTACTACAGACAGTGAACTCACCACTGACTGTTACTACAGACAGTGAACTCACCACTGACTGTTATTACAGACAGTGAACTCACCACTGACTGTTACTACAGACAGTGAACTCACCACTGACTGTCATTACAGACAGTGAACTCACCACTGACTGTTATTACAGACAGTGAACTCACCACAGACTGTTATTACAGACAGTGAACTCACCACTGACTGTTACTACAGACAGTGAACTCACCACAGACTGTTATTACAGACAGTGAACTCACCACTGACTGTTACTACAGACAGTGAACTCACCACTGACTGTTATTACAGACAGTGAACTCACCACTGACTGTTACTACAGACAGTGAACTCACCACTGACTGTTACTACAGACAGTGAACTCACCACAGACTGTTACTACAGACAGTGAACTCACCACTGACTGTTACTACAGACAGTGAACTCACCACTGACTGTTATTACAGACAGTGAACTCACCACTGACTGTTATTACAGACAGTGAACTCACCACAGACTGTTATTACAGACAGTGAACTCACCACTGACTGTTTCTACAGACAGTGAACTCACCACTGACTGTTATTACAGACAGTGAACTCACCACTGACTGTTACTACAGACAGTGAACTCACCACTGACTGTTACTACAGACAGTGAACTCACCACTGACTGTTACTACAGACAGTGAACTCACCACAGACTGTTATTACAGACAGTGAACTCACCACAGACTGTTATTACAGACAGTGAACTCACCACAGACTGTTACTACAGACAGTGAACTCACCACAGACTGTCCTACTGTCATTACAGTCAGTGAACTCACCACAGACTGTTATTACAGACAGTGAACTCACCACAGACTGTTACTACAGACAGTGAACTCACCACAGACTGTTACTACAGACAGTGAACTCACCACAGACTGTTATTACAGACAGTGAACTCACCACAGACTGTTACTACAGACAGTGAACTCACCACTGACTGTTACTACAGACAGTGAACTCACCACGGACTGTTATTACAGACAGTGAACTCACCACGGACTGTCCTGTATTTATTACAGACAGTGAACTCACCACGGACTGTTACTACAGACAGTGAACTCACCACGGACTGTTATTACAGACAGTGAACTCACCACGGACTGTCCTGTATTTATTACAGACAGTGAACTCACCACAGACATAATCAGTCTCATAGATAATCAATATATTTCTGTATTGATATGAACAGTTCTGTTCTGTGGTGGTTTGTTTTGCTCTGCGGGTTCAGCTGATCTGTGTCTGCGGCGACAGGAGATAGCCCACAGGAATGCTGGGAGATATGTAAGGGTTGCTAGGTTACCACACCCAGCTGTCCAATCAGCTGGCAGAGACAAAGAGCAGACCTCCCACCACCAGACCACCCCGACACCAACACACTGCAGGGCCACAGCCTCAGGTAAACTCCACCCGCCTCACACGTCTGGGGGCATAAATCCAGCAGCCCCTGTCAGCTCCAGCAGGACCATCTAAACATCTGAGCAGTCAGTCATCTCCTACATCTCCCAGAGTTCCCTTTACACCTGACTGAAACATTTCTGTGAGAAAACAACAACAACAACAGCAACAGAAGTGAACAGCCAGGAGTAGCGTGCAGCAGGTTTTCATCTACCTGCTGATGATTTACAGTCCAGAGCTGAAGGACTGATTCAATAAAATCAACAGGAAATAAAATCATTGATGAGCCCAAAGTTTAGAACAGATTCATTTGAAGTCAAACATCATCGTATTCCTTATTTGACTTCTTTGCACATCTGGAACAACTTCGTTACTTATTAAAATCACAAACATTAACAAACATCTTCAGTTGGTGCACAAAAATCCTCAGTGGACACTGAAGATCATGAATGAATGAACTTGGAGTTACTCAGCTTTTTATTCAGCTAGCCACTAATGCTAACAGGCTAGTCACTAGCATTGTCGGCTTAGCAACTAGTATTCTTAGGCTAGTGACTTACATCACCAAGGCACAAGCTAGCAATTAGCATTTCAAGTGACTAGCATTCCTAGGCTAATCACTAACAATCATTTGCTAGTCACTTGAATCCTTAGGCTAGTCACTAGCAGCCCCAGGCTAGCAACAAACATTCATAAGCTAGTCACTATCATTCCAAGGCTAGTCTCCAGCATCCTGTGGATAGCAATTAGCATTCTTTTGCTAGCTACTTGGAATTCCTGGGTTAACAACTCGCATTCCCCACCTAGTCACTTTCTTTAGGGTAGCAACTAGAATTC
Source organism: Dascyllus trimaculatus (assembly GCA_024666655.1). NCBI lineage: Eukaryota > Metazoa > Chordata > Actinopteri > Pomacentridae > Dascyllus > Dascyllus trimaculatus. Next base: position 1,001,429 of record CM045449.1, read on the forward strand.
CTAAACCAGTCATTAGCTACCCAAAGTTACCAGCGAGCATTAATAGACTACTTATTAGCATCCCAAAGCTAGCAAATAACATTTCAAGACTAGTCAGTAGCATCCCCAAGCTAGTGATCTAGCTAGCATCTAGCATTCTTTGGCTAGTCAAAGGAGGGCAACGACAATTCCTAAACTAGTCATTAGCATCCCCAGGCTAGCAACTAGCATTAATAGGCTAGTCAGTATCATCCCTTTTCAAATCACTATCAATCCTCGTATAGCAACTTCACCTATGCTAGCATTCCTCAGCTAACAGGTTATTTCCATCATGTCCTCTGAGTTTTCCTGAGTTTTCTGTCCACGTTCTCACAGCAGCAGGTCTTCTGTGGTCCTCAGTGGGTCTCATCTGGAGGCCGGTCTGCTGCGTTCACTGCTGGTATGAAGCTGACTGAGCGGCTGATCCTCGCTGGGCGTTCCTCCATCTTATAAATTACCTCGTTAACAGGCCTGAGGCGGTCTTTAGTGCCGGTCACTGGTTTTTACAGACAGATCAGGGTCCTGAGAACGTGCAGACCTTCTACTCAGAATAAATCTGAGTTTTTTCACTTGATGGACATTTTTGTTCCTTGGTGCTGCATTCAGGGACCGTCAGAGACTTCAGAGCTGGCAGCCAGAAGCATCGCAGTGATGACTTCAGTTATCAGAACATCCAGAAACAAGCAGACGTCTGACTGTTAAAGTGTTCACAGAAGCAATTTCAGCACCGAGATACGATGGCATCATATCTGAACTGTTAATTTTCATTTTTGCAGCTGAGTTATCCTCACCTGGTGTTAATGTGCGTATAAATGAGGGAGGTCTGACTTGATTAGAGAGATTTTATAAACACATTCTAAGCGTCACTGAGAAGAATCGAGTTCATCACAACGTCGTTCTGTAAAACCAGGATCAGATTAAACATGCTGATCTCATTCTTCATGCCCTCTGCAGGTACAGCTGTGAAAGCGTGCTGCCTTCAGGGCCACTGTGTCGGGTTTTATCCTGCCGTCTGTCTGAGTTTCTGCCGAGTCGTGACGCAGTACGATGTGAACCGTGTTGACGCCTGGAGCTGTAAGTGGGTCAGAGCCTGGGAACTGCTGAGTCACTGCTTCACAGCTCCTCAGACTGAAAACCCAACCTGGAGTCGCTGCTCTCAGATCCACTATAGCTCCTGGTCTGTTCTCTGACCTTCACATGTCTCAGCTGTTCTTTGCTCTGCTTCTACTGGAGGGTCTCCTGTCATTAAGTTGTCATGGTGCCGTCAGATAGAAGACAAACACATCTAAACATCACTGGAGCAAAGTGAAACTAGATTTCTACTAAAGAATATCAGTAAAGTATGAAATGAACAATATGTGATTCATCAGAGTTTCTCCTCCTTCAGTCAGTCTTCAGTAGATGAACCTCCGTCTGCGGCTCCATCACTGGTCCTGTGTTGGTTTCCATCAGTCTGAACATCTGGACGCTTTAGTCTGACCTCATTCAAATATAAACTGATCAACTCTGTCAGGTTCCACAGGGATCATGAGGGACCAGAACTTCTCTAGTCCAGTCTCTAGTTTTCAGTTGGACTGAGGTCTGGACTCACCATGCTTCACGTCATGATGCTGCCACCACCGTGCTTCACGTCATGATGCTGTCACCACCATGCTTCACGTCATGATGCTGCCTCCACCATGCTTCACATCATAATGCTGCCACCACCATGCTTCACGTCATGATGCTGCCACCACCGTGCTTCACGTCATGATGCTGCCACCACCATGCTTCACGTCATGATGCTGCCACCACCATGCTTCACGTCATGATGCTGCCTCCACCATGCTTCACATCATAATGCTGCCACCACCATGCTTCACGTCATGATGCTGCCACCACCGTGCTTCACGTCATGATGCTGCCACCGCCGTGCTTCACGTCATGATGCTGCCTCCACCGTGCTTCACGTCATGATGCTGCCACCACCCTGCTTCACGTCATGATGCTGCCACCACCATGCTTCACATCATGATGCTGCCACCACCGTGCTTCACGTCATGATGCTGCCACCGCCATGCTTCACGTCATGATGCTGCCACCACCCTGCTTCACGTCATGATGCTGCCACCACCGTGCTTCACATCATGATGCTGCCACCACCGTGCTTCACGTCATGATGATGCCACCACCGTGCTTCACGTCATGATGCTGCCACCACCGTGCTTCACGTCATGATGCTGCCACCACCGTGCTTCACGTCATGATGATGCCACCACCGTGCTTCACGTCATGATGCTGCCACCACCGTGCTTCACGTCATGATGCTGCCACCACCGTGCTTCACGTCATGATGCTGCCACCACCGTGCTTCACGTCATGATGCTGCCACCACCGTGCTTCACGTCATGATGCTGCCACCACCATGCTTCACAGTGAAGATGGTGTGTTTGTGATGATGTGCAGTGTTTGATGTTCAAAAACCTCCATCCTGGTCTCCTCAGACCAAAGAACCTCCTTCCAGGTGACTTCAGAGTCTCCACATGTCTTCTGGTGACTCTAGTCCAGATTTAATCTGAGCTTTTTCCAACAGAGTCTTTCTCTTTGTCTCCATGAAGCTTTGACTGGTGAAGAACCGACAACAGTTGTTGATGAACAGGAACTCCCATCTCAGCGGATGAAGCTCCTTGTTACCTTTTCCTCAGCCTCCACTAAAATATTAATTCCCTCTTTCTTTATTTATTGTTGTTGGCAGCTTAATTTTTAAAAACGGTCATCTTGCTTTGTTTTATGTAAAATAATTGATAGACGAATCAACAGAAACCAAATCATCAGAGGCGGCTTGATTGAACTTTAACCAAACACCAGCAGCTCATTAATATTCAGCAGAACAAGTGAAAGGAGGCAGCTGATTGGTCGAAAACCTGAAGCCGTTTGAGTTTTAGTCTGTTTTTACAGGAACTCAAGAAATCACAAAAACACAACAGACACAGCCGACTGTAGGAGAGTGTGTGTGTGTGTGTGTGTGTGTGTGTGTTTGTTAGCAGCCTCTTATCTCGGCCCACAGAGATGCGACCACACCCGCCCTGACGCCGACTCAGTAACGGCTGCTGTCATTGGCCGATGACATCACAGCGTCTCTGAGGTTCTGATTGACAGGATGTTAAAGCGCTGCCTCGTTTGCAGCAGTAGAAGAAGAAGCAGCGCCGCCATCGAGGGGATGGGATGTTTTATCCTCTGTGTTCCATCCTAAATACGACCTTTGGGTTTCCTCATCAACCACAGGGAAAGAACCTCTGAGTTCAAAACACTGCTTCAAGGAACCTCTTAGAAAGGTTCCTCACAGAACTCATCATCATCATCATCATCATCATCATCATCATCATCATCATCATCGTCATCATGGTTATTTATTTGTTAGCCTCCTAACACGTCTCCTTGCTCCTTAAATACAACTGATGATATTATAAACATGCTGAAACACTGCAGTGTGAACGCTCACAGTATATTTGTTGTTTACGTGTTGCCATGACAACGGAAACAGCTGGACTGGGATTTCAAACTCCTTCCTTACATCCTTGTTTCCTCCTTTCTTTCCTAACCCCCTCCTTCCTTTCCTGTCTCCTTTTACTTTCAGGCTCCTCCTCTTCCTTCCTTCCTTCCTTCCTTCCTTCCTGCCTTCCTTATATTCTCCTAGACCACCTTTGCTGTTTTCTCCTTTCCTATCCCCTTCCTCGTTTCCTTCTTTCCTTCACTACTTTTCTCCTTTCCTTTCCCTCCTTCTTTCTTTTCCCTTCCGATCTGTCCTTCCTTTTAAAATTCATCTCTTCCTTCCCTTTGTCTTGCACTACTTCCCTCTTTCCTTCTCTACTTCCTTTTTTCTTTCCTACCCCCTCATTTTCTATCTACACTGCCTCATTTCATACCTTCTTCCAAACATCCTTCCTTCCTTCCTTCCTCTGTCATTTCCTTCCCTGTTACACTGTTCATTAGTTTCCTTCCTCCCACATGTCTCTCCTTCCTTCCTTCCTTCCTTCCTTCCTTGCCTCCTCTTTCTATTCTGTCACGTTGAAGTCGTGTCTTGTGGAGGTTTTTAAATGACACCCAGTCCTGTTCTGCTATCAGAGGAAGCTGTTCTCCGTCCGTCTGCCAGCAGCAACTTAACATTCCTGCAGAGCTGACGGCAGCCATGACGCCTGCAAACTGTACAAACTGTACAAACTGTACGACCACCACACCCAGTGCAACCAGTGCAACCAGCCCAGAGCTCCAGAGTGGCCCAGCAGCAGCAGCACTGACACTAACAGTAACTCTAACAGCAGCCCGTGGCCTCATTCCTGCATCCTGCAGCCCCTCCAGGCCTCCAGGCCTCCTGCTGCTCTCAGAGATAAGAGCCTCCGTCTGCTGCAGCAGCAACACGATTCATCAGCTCAGCGCTTATTTAAGGAGCGTTCTGCTCTTTTACAACCTCAGGATTAAAAACTGACCCTGCTGCTGCAAAACAACAACAACCAAAACCAAATCTGCTCATTCAGCAGCTTCATCCGTCCGTCTGTCCACAACGAAAAGACATTACCGCCTTAAACAAATCATTATCACCTTAAACCGAACGCTACCACCTTAAACTTAAACAATATCAAGTTAAACCAAACATTACCACCTTAAACATAAACATCTCCACCTTAAACCAAAAAATTACCACCTGAAACTAAAACAATACCACCCCAACCAAACATCACCACCTTAAAACAAAACATTACCACCTTAAACCAAACAACACCACCTTAAAACAAAACATTACCACCTTAAACTAAACATTGCCAATTTGAACGAAAACATTACCACCTTAAACTAAAAACTGCCAATTTAAACGAAAACATTACCACCTTAAACGAAAACATTACCAATGTGAACGAAAACATTACCACCTTAAACAAATCATTATCACCTTAAACCGAATGCTACCACCTTAAAAGAAAACATTACCACCTTAAACTAAACACCACCACCTTAAACCAAAACATCACCACCTTAAACTAAACAGTGCCGAATTTAAACTAAAACATTACCACCTTAAACTAAACATTGCCAATTTGAACCAAAACATTACCACCTTAAACTAAACATTGCAAATTTAAACCAAAACATTACCACCTTAAACTAAACATTGCCAATTTAAACCAAAACATCACCACCTTAAACTAAACATCACCACCTTAAACCAAAACATTACCACCTTAAACTAAACATTGCAAATTTAAACCAAAACATTACCACCTTAAACTAAACATTGCAAATTTGAACCAAAACATTACCACCTTAAACTAAACATTGCCAATTTGAACCAAAACATTACCACCTTAAACTAAACATTGCAAATTTAAACCAAAACATTACCACCTTAAACTAAACATTGCCAATTTGAACCAAAACATTACCACCTTAAACTAAACATCACCACCTTAAACCAAAACATTACCACCTTAAACTAAACATTGCCAATTTAAACCAAAACATTACCACCTTAAACTAAACATCACCACCTTAAACGAAAATATTACCACCTTAAACTAAACATCACCACCTTAAATCAAAACATTACCACCTTAAACTAAACATTGCCAATTTAAACCAAAACATTACCACCTTAAACTAAACATCACCACCTTAAACAAAAATATTACCACCTTAAACTAAACATCACCACCTTAAACCAAAACATTACCACCTTAAACAAATCATTATCACATTAAACCGAATGCTACCACCTTAAACTTAAACATTATCAATTTAAACCAAAACATTACCACCTTACACTAAACATTACCACCTTAGACCAAAACATCACCACCTTAAACCCAAACTTTACCACCTTAAACCAAATCACTATCACCTTAAACTAAAACATTACCACCTTAGACCGAACATTAAAGCCTAAACCCAAACATTACCACTTTCAACCAAAATATTACCACCTTAAACCAAGACATTTCCAATTTAAACCAAGACATTACCACCTTAAACCCAAACATTACCACCTTAAACCAATATCACTTTAAACCAATCACTACCACCTGAACCCAGACATAACCAGTAACTAACTAGCAGCATGGTTCTGTCCTCCAGGACTGAGCCTCTCTGTTTGCTGCTGCAGAACCGGGCCTGATTACATAACATGAGTGAAGATGAGTCACGGCTCCAGAAATAGAGGAGGGCGCCCACGCAGCACCGTGAGGCGTTCAGGGACCGTACGAGTGCAGTGTTTGAAACATTCCAGAAGCAGCTGTTGGTCCACGGCGGGCCCAGAGGGAGCGTCAGCGTCTCCTCAGGCACTCATTATTTAATCAGCAGCAGGAGGAGCAGGAGGAGCAGGAGGAGCAGGAGGAGCAGGAGCAGGAGGAGCAGGAGGAGCTGGAGGAGCAGGAGGAGCAGGAGGAGGAGGAGGAGCAGGAGGAGCTGGAGGAGCAGGAGGAGCTGGAGGAGCAGGAGGAGCAGGAGGAGGAGCAGGAGGAGCAGGAGGAGCAGGAGGAGCAGGAGGAGCTGGAGGAGCAGGAGGAGCTGGAGGAGCTGGAGGAGCTGGAGGAGACGCTGCTACTCAGGCTACCTCTTTATAGCAGCTCCATTCATTCTCAGCACCCTGGACTCTTCAAGAACTCATGAACTAATTCAGTCTCAGTGGAAAAAAATCGACTTCAGATGATGTCATTCAAATTTAAAAACATCTCTGCAGTTATTCCAGATTAAAAGACATGATTCAGGCTTTGGCTTTTTGCTTCAACGATGTGTCTTGATGGAAAACTGACCTAAGTTTCAGTTTTCTATCAGACTGGATCAGGTTGGTTCATTTCTCTGTACTAGTTATGATGCTGCCACCACCATGCTTCATATCATGATGCTGCCACCGCCGTGCTTCACGTCATGATGCTGCCACCGCCGTGCTTCACGTCATGATGCTGCCACCGCCGTGCTTCACGTCATGATGCTGCCACCGCCGTGCTTCACGTCATGATGCTGCCACCACCATGCTTCACGTCATGATGCTGCCACCACCATGCTTCACATCATGATGCTGCCACCACCGTGCTTCACATCATGATGCTGCCACCACCGTGCTTCACGTCATGATGCTGCCACCACCGTGCTTCACGTCATGATGCTGCCACCACCGTGCTTCACGTCATGATGCTGCCACCACCGTGCTTCACGTCATGATGCTGCCACCACCGTGCTTCACGTCATGATGCTGCCACCGCCGTGCTTCACGTCATGATGCTGCCACCGCCGTGCTTCACGTCATGATGCTGCCACCGCCGTGCTTCACGTCATGATGCTGCCACCGCCGTGCTTCACATCATGATGCTGCCACCACCGTGCTTCACGTCATGATGCTGCCACCGCCGTGCTTCACGTCATGATGTTGCCACCACCGTGCTTCATCTTGATGCTTCTCTACTTAAATTCAGTTTTCAGTGGTGGGTATTTCAGTCCAAACTGATACGTGCCTCTTTGTGACATTTGAATTGAACATGAACACAGAAGCATACAGAGAGTTGAGTTTTCAGTGTGGATCAAACACAGTTTTAAAACAACTGAATTCATTTTCTAATTAAGTAGTTTAAATTCAATTCTTAACACAACGTAGGGCAACAAGAAAGTTTCTCTGCGCAGGAAAAACCCTGCTGATGTTGACGTCTGTTTAACGGCGTTAGATCTGAAGCTGTTTTAATGGTCGTTATATTCACCAGCTACAGACCCGGAGGTCCAGAAGAAGACGGGCCTCTGAACCCACCAACGCCCTCATTCAGCTCAAACATCCAAATTCACAGAGGAGGTTGTTTCTAGTGTCCACAGGACCTCAAAGCCTTTATTCTCAGCTACAGCAGCTTCAATAGGACTGCTACAGTAGGCGTCCTCGACCTCCGACCTCTGACAGACTCCGGCTCAAACCTCTCTGCTCACAAACGTACCAGTTTAAGGCCCGAACATCAAAATCCACGAGAGGAGGCTCTGTGTTTTCAGGCCGTTTCCATGACGACGCATCTCTCCCACGTCTCGGCTGCATCCATCTTCAGAAGCGACCGATCGGCTTTACACCCAAACTGCATCTGATCAGAGGAGCAGCACAGTCGCAGCGCTAACATGCTAACGTTTAACACTGAATCACAAAACCTGCCGTCGGGGTTGAGACGTCTTAAAACCAGAATTACACCTTTAATCAGCCAGAAACAGGAAGAAACACACAAAGATCACCAGATTCTCAACTTTCTGACCAATCATGTGTGACAATCACCCAGATCTGAACCTAGAATCGGGATATTTCATCACTTTATTACACATTCAAGAACTCTCTGCCTGCTCAAACCACATTCTAAAAAAACAAACATTTCTGACCTCCTTGACTCAGTGAAGAAGTCCCGAGTGACTCAGCTGTGACCAACATTCATGCAACAAAAATCCTCTAAAATGACAGAAAATGGTGAAAAATGTGGATCAGTGTTTTCTGAAGCCCAAAATCTTCAGTTCAACATCACAGAGGAGGAACGAAACCAGAAAACATTCACACTGAAGAAGCTGCAATCACAGAATACAAATGATCCATCTGTTGTCAAACTAGCTGGTAGTTAATAACAAGAACATAATAACAACAATAACAACAACAATAATAACATAACAACCACTCTGACAGAAACTGATCCTGACTCTAAAATTTACTGGAGGCGACCAAATCAGAGCTGCAAATATGAATTAACTCATAAATGTTCTCTGGCTGGTTTTAAATTCAAACTTTTTCAAATGGAGTTTGGTTTGATGACGGTTTCTTTTGAGAGCTACGACTGATGATGACTGTTTTCACTGTTGAGTTGCTCGGCCTACAAATGGTCAGAAAATGGTGGAAAAATGTACAGAAAAAAGTCCGACCATGGAGGCATCATCATGATGAAGCATGGTGGTGGCAGCATCATGATATGAAGCATGGTGGTGGCAGCACCATGATTAAGCATGGTGGTGGCAGCATCATGAAGTGAAGCACGGTGGTGGCAGCATCATGATATGAAGCACGGTGGTGGCAGCATCATGATGAAGCACGGTGGTGGCAGCATCATGATATGAAGCACGGTGGTGGCAGCATCATGATATGAAGCACGGTGGTGGCAGCATCATGATGAAGCATGGTGGTGGCAGCATCATGATATGAAGCACGGTGGTGGCAGCATCATGATGAAGCACGGTGGTGGCAGCATCATGATATGAAGCACGGTGGTGGCAGCATCATGACATGAAGCACGGTGGTGGCAGCATCATGATGAAGCATAGTGGTGGCAGCATCATGATATGAAGCACGGTGGTGGCAGCATCATTCCATGAAGCACGGTGGTGGCAGCATCATGATTAAACATGGTGGTGGCAGCATCATGATGAAGCACAGTGGTGGCTGCATCATGATTAAGCATGGTGGTGGCAGCATCATGATTAAGCATGGTGGTGGCAGCATCATTCCATGAAGCATGGTGGTGGCAGCATCATGATGAAGCATGGTGGTGGCAGCATCATTCCATTAAGCACGGTGGTGGCAGCATCATGATGTGAAGCACGGTGGTGGCAGCATCATGATGTGAAGCATGGTGGTGGCAGCATCATGACGTCTCTTATAGAGAACTGAGACTTGGAGACGATTTTCCATCAAGACGATGAGTCGAAGCAAACAGATGCTTTCAAGACAACAAGGTGGAGGTTCTGGAGGTCCAGGCAGAGTCCAGATGTTCAGACTGATGGAGACCAACACAGGACCAGTGACTGAAGACTGACTGAAGGAGGAGAACTCTGATGGAATACCTAATTTTAGATTTTAGATTTTCAATTAATTTGCATTAGTTTGTCGAAATCTGTTTTCACTTTGACATGAAAGAATCTCCTTGTAAATTCTTGTCCATATAGAAGGGTTGATGGGTGGATGGATGGGTGGATGGATGGACGGGTGGATGTATGGATGGATGGACGGGTGGATGGATGGGTGGATGGATGGGTGGATGGATGTATGGATGGATGGACGGGTGGATGGACGGGTGGATGGAGGTTTCAGAGGCAGATGTGATGCTGGATGAGGAGGAGGCTGTTACATAAAGCCATCCTCCCTCCTTAATCCTCCCTCCATCCTCCAGCAGCTCTTACATAATAAACCAGCAGACAGATCTTTACCTGTTCACACCTCAACACATCCCTCAGCAAACCAGACCCCGCAGCGGGACGACAGCAGCCCCTCTGGCCGGCTGACGCGCACTGCAGCCCGGCGTGTCACAGCGCCGGGAGCCGGCGCTGTGACACGCCGGGCTGCAGTGCGCGTCAGCCGGGAAACAGCGCGTCTCCCCCGGACAAGGTCGAGCAAAGCGCCGCTGAAAGCAGCAGCATTTTATCGGACAAGCAGCAGCTGCATGAGGCCGTGTTTGTCTCTAATGTGTAGTTTACATGTTTAAACAACATAAACTGTCCCATAAATATATAAATAACAATAATATAAGAATAATAATAATAAGACACAGAAACACCGCAGCAGGTGTAAAGACACAGAAACACACGAGGTGAGTCCTACCTGTTCAAACCCCGCTGCTGTCTGACGGTGTGTGTCCGTGTGTGTGTGAGAGTGTGTCTGGACGGGTCCATCTCGCAGCAGCAGGGGGGGAGGAGGGGGGAGCTAAACATGACGCTGCAACACGCTGCTGATGACGTAGAGGAAAAGAAAATAATAATAATAATAATAATCAGGTAAAAAAAGTTTATTGAAGAATTAGCTTTTCCTCTGCAGTCGAAAAATTTTATTTAAAAAAAAAGTATATTTTTAAGTTAATTTCTTGTAAAAAAAAAAATAAATAAATAAAATAAAATAAAAAAAATATATATATATATATATATATATATATATATATATATGTTTTTTTAAAAATTTAATTTCTTTGAAAAAACATTTAATTTTTTTTAACATTTTATTTTTAATTTAACTTCTTGGAAAAATGATTTAATTTTTTTTATATTTTATTTTTAAGTTAAGTTCTTGTAAAAGAAAATTTCAATTTTTTCATATTTTATTGTTGATGTAATTTCTTGTAAAAAAAATTAAATAAATAAATAAACCCAGTTGTTCCAGCTCGTATTGCCAGATTATTTTTTAATATATTATTTGAATAAAATGAGAGAAAAATCATGAAAAAAAAAATTATGGACACAAGTCTGAAAATTTATAAAAAATAAAATTTAAGAATGGTTCCAGTGTTCAGGGAGGAGACATGAAATCCTGAACTCCAGGAGAAGAAAAGTCACTTATGCAGCTAATTTCATTAATTAACTGAGAAATTAGAGTTTAAACTACAACGAGTATTAAGCTTAACGTGATCTGTCACTTACCAAACAACGTCAATCAGAAAACTACCATTTAAAACATTCTTTCTAATGTAACGGAGAGTTTGTCCGGTGGGTTAAAGACGATCGTCTTTGTTCTTCTTCTCTGGTGGTTTTTCTGGTTCAACAGCCGCCGGCGGTTTAAAAGGAAGCAGCTCTTCTTTGTGTGATTCTGAGCGTCGTGGCCTTAATCTGAGTGAAGAGCAGCTTCATTCAGAGCAGCAGGTCAGACGGAGCCTTTATTCACAGCTGAGGGGCTCAAACTGTGGTCCGCTGCCCTGCCAGGGTCACAGATCACAGCTGTGGGTCCAGAACATGGAGGGTGTTGGATTGACTCATGGCATCATAATCACTCATTTGATGCTGCCACCACCGTGCTTCACGTCATGATGCTGCCACCACCATGCTTCACGTCATGATGCTGCCACCACCGTGCTTCATCATGATGCTGCCACCATCATGCTTCACGTCATGATGCTGCCACCACCATGCTTCACGTCATGATGCTGCCACCACCGTGCTTCACGTCATGATGCTGCCACCACCGTGCTTCACGTCATGATGCTGCCACCACCGTGCTTCACCCCATGATGCTGCCACCACCGTGCTTCACCCCATGATGCTGCCACCACCATGCTTCATCATGATGCTGCCACCACCGTGCTTCACCCCATGATGCTGCCACCACCGTGCTTCACCCCATGATGCTGCCACCACCGTGCTTCACCCCATGATGCTGCCACCACCATGCTTCATCATGATGCTGCCACCACCGTGCTTCACCCCATGATGCTGCCACCACCGTGCTTCACCCCATGATGCTGCCACCACCGTGCTTCACGATAGCTATTAATTTAAGAAGAATATTAATGTATTTATTTAAAGAATAATTTAGGAGAGATCATCAAGTCTTATTAAGGAATAAACACTTTGAACTAGTAGTTTCCTGTAGTTCTGTAGACTCTGTGGTTGATTTACGTCTCTTTTTAGTTGTGGAAGAAGAACGGAGACTTCAGCAGCTGAATTTCATTATTTTTTTACTTCAAAACTGAGATGAATGATCGAAACAGTTGCAGGTTAGTTTTCTGTTTCTGGTGCACAGAGAGCGGTTCGTCTGACATCTAATGAAACTGACAGTAAATATGATTATTGATGCTGTTTACTGTCCTGGTTCTGGTTCAGGGGGTCCAGCTCACCACCCTGACGGCGGTCTGAGCGGCCCGCCGGACGTCTTGGTCCTGGGCCTCGGCCCTCCTCACCAGCAGGGGGAGCTGCTCCAGCAGGAGGCGGCGACCCTCCGGAGCTTCAGCCAGCGCCGTCAGAGCTCGCAGCGAGAAGAGGATGAAGGCCTTCGTCCTCTCGTCTTCCTCCGGCTGTTTGGACAGAAGGTCCAGAAGAACCGACGCCACGTCCAGGTCCAGACACCGGAGCTTCCCTACAGGACACATTCAGAAGGCTCTTTACTCTCTTTCCTGTTGTTCTGCGCTCCTTTCTATTGTCTTTGTGGATGTTTTTTATCTCTTTGCAATAGTTTTGTCTCTGTCATGGTGCCCGTTGCTAGCTAAACTCCCACAATGCTCTCTGCTTGTCGTCTTAGTGACGCCTCCTCTGGTCTCTACAGTATTAAACAGTGAGAGGCTCCACCTGGTGGAACAACCAGGAACTACAGCTGGTCTATGATACATTCACTGACATCACGTTCTTTGTCTGCGGTTCATCATCAGCTGTTCTGTACCTTCGGTGATGATCACAGTGTTCATGATGACTCCTGCAGCGTTGGTCCGAACCTCCACGTCTTCGTCCTGCAGCAGACCGACAAGGACGGCAAGGACCGCCCCCTCACACACCTGCCGCTTCCCGTCCACAGGTACACTGAGACAAACAAACAAACAAACAAACAAACAAACAAACAAACAGTGTTCAGAACAACAAACAGACCTACAGTGGAACCAGCAGTAAACAAACAAACATACAGTGGAACCAGCAGTAAACAAACAACCATACAGTGGAACAAGCAAACAGTGTTCAGAACAACAAACAAACAAACAGTGGAAGCAGCAGAAAACAAACAAACAAACAAACAGACATACAGTGGAACCAGCAGTAAACAAACAAACAAACAGACAGTGGAGGCGTTAACCTGAGCGCCATCATGGCTGCCGCCGCCTCCCTGCGGACCTCCGGGGAGCGTCGGCTCAGTTTGCGGCCCAGCAGAGAGACTCCGTCTGAGGCCAGAGCCGGCAGAGCGTCGAGCCTGGAGCAGCAGGAGATGGTGGAGAGCAGCAGCACCTCATCTTCATCACCTTCATCCTCCTCATCCTCCTGCTGGAGCTTCAGCATCAGTTTAGGAACCAGGCAGAGGAGAGCGTGTGCACCTGCAGGACGACACCCACAGGTGTGAACCAGGCAAACACAGGAAGTGATGCGTGTCCTGGGGGCGGAGCCAACCTGCAGGCAGCAGAGTGACGCGGTTCAATACTCGGAGGACGTTTGTCCTGCAGGAGGAGGACGGGTCGTCCAGCAGCTGAGACAGCGGAGGGAGGAGGGAGGAGGAGAGAAGAGCCTGTCTGCAGGAGGAAACAGCCAAACAGGAAGTAGAAGAACCAAACATTCACTTTATTTACGTTTGGATTTGACACGTTTTTATCCTGTTTCCTGTTTCTTTTGTTTTTAGTATTTTATGTTTTGATTTTCTTCTATTATTAATTTATATTTTTATCCTGTTTTCTGTCACTTTTTTAAATATTTTGTAATTTTGTTTTTTCTTTTATGAGATAATTTTTACATTTTTTTGTATTTTCTTTTTTGCTGTTTCCTTTTTAATCCTTTTTTCTGTTGTTTTTTGTTTGTTTTATGTTTATTTTATTTTCCTTTTTAGATAAATTTACAAATTGCTTTAGTATTTTTTGTCACTTTTTGTTAGTATTTTATATTTCTTTGATTTTCTTTTATAAATCATTTTACAAACACGTCTTTTTGTTGCTTCTTTAGTCATTTTTTAAAATTTTGTAAAATAATTTCACACATTTTTTTTCTATGTTCCTTTTTTAGTGTTTGTTTTATTTTTGTTCTGCATGTTAATTTCATGAGTTTTTAATTATTATTCGTTTTATTTTCTAAACTTATTAAACAATTATAATCTTGTTTTCTGTTTTGCTTTTTTCACTCTTATTTTATTTTGTAAATAAACTTCCAGATTTTTTTGTTTTTCTTTGCGTCTTTTTAAAAAAATATTTTGTATTTATTTGGTTTTGTTTTATAAACTGATTTCTGTGAGCTCTCTTCGTGTTTTCTCTGTTGCTGTTTAGTGTTTTATATTTATTTTATTTTATTATTGATTATATTATACAGAAAAGTTTTCATCCTCTTGTCTTGTTACTGTGTCGTGTCAATAATCTTGATTTAATCTGACTTTCACATTATGTTTTTACGTCAAGAAACTTTGAATCATCTTTTCACTCAAATGACTCCTGCTTCCTGTTTGTCATCACTGCGCTGCGTCACACTGACACCTGCTGGTCGTTTCACAGAACTACAAGAACACATATTTTCTCTCTTTGCTGTTGTTTTCTGTCACTTTTCGATTGTCTTGTTTTTCCTTTGGTAATTCTCTCGTTCATCTTCCTGTTCGGTGACTTTAACAACCCTGTGAGTGAAACAGACTCTACCGGTGGACTACAGGTGCTTCTACCTGCCGATGCTGTGAGCCGTCACCAGGTGAAGCAGCTCGCAGGTTCTCGATCGGACCGACGGATCTTCATCCTTCAGCAGGACCTGCAGCTGCTCCAGAAAACCTGCAGGAGGAGAAGAAGAGCTGGAGTCACTGGATGAGAGCTGCTCACCTGGATCTCCACCTGAGGACAGGTGAGACCACAGAGGTAAAGTCTGTCGAACCGTAACCCTCCAGTCTGTCAGAGCCTCCAGCTTCTATTAGAACCTTAAACTAAACTGAAGGAACTCTCTGGTTTGTTTTCCTCAACAACGACAGAAACACAGACGTTAAATTCTTCAAACAGACTGAAGATCATCTGGTTTGATCACTGAGCAGACGTCGGCTTTAACCTGAGGATCAACACCTGACAGGTAAAGTGGAGGAAGAAGTAGTCAGACTAGATGTGAAGCCCAAGAACCAGCAGAGTAAAACAGGTTAAAGCAAACAAAGAACAAGGGTCTTCTTTTAAACATTACAGTACAATAAACAACATGGTCAGGGCTTAAAACACTGAGTCTTTACAGTGTTGACACATTAGCAGCTAAATAACAGACTATAACTGTTAGTTCATAAAACTAAATATGTCATTTTGATCAACAACTAATATTTATACATTCTATTTGTTAGTTTCAAACTTTAGATGTTCTCTCTTCACATAAACGTTCGATAAGTCATGCAGAAATGATTTTGCTTGGTCTTAAAATGGTTGGATGATTTTAAATTAATTTTGAATGGATGAGTCTAAAACACATCAAATCTAGAGGAAGCTAACATTTAAATTACTGACAGTAAAATGATTTAAAATCAGCAGAGCAGCTTCAGCCACAGCAGCTAACCAGCTAATGCTACAGCGAGCTATTATAACCCAGCTTAACATAACGTCAGCTAACTAGCTAGTGCTACAGCACGCTAATGTGGCACATTGTTATTAGCTTACCATGAAGTTGGCTAGTTTGCTAGGTAGTTGCCGTTAAAGTCGGTTATTACGGCCCAACGTTATTAGTTTAGCATGAAGTCGGCTAGTGAGTTCGTGCTACAGCAAGCTAAGGTGGGATAGTGTCATTAGCTTACCATGAAGTCAGATAGTTAGCTAGGTAGTTACTGTTAAAGCAGGTTAATGCAGCCTGATGTTACTAGTTTAACATGAAATCAGCTAGTTAGCTAGGTAGTGCTACAATAAGCTGAAATGGTTTACATTAGTAGCTTAACATAAAATCAGCCACATAGCTAGGTGGCTAGTGCTACAGCAAGCAAGTGTGGCACAATACTATAGCTTATATAGCTATAGCTATAGCTTAACATGTATGAAAAACAGCTAGTTACGAGCCGTTTTCATGCATGTCAAGCTAACAGCATTGTACCACATTAGCTTGCTGTAGCACTAGCTAGTTAGCTAACTAGCTAATGTGGCACGATGAAGTCAGATAGTTTGCTCGGTGGTTACCCTTAAAGCAAGTTAATACTACCTAACGTTATTAGTTGAACACAAAGTCAACCAGTTAGCTACATAGTGGGTTGCTAAAAAGGGTTGACATTAGTAGATTAACAGTCGGGTTAGCTAGGGCTACAGCAAGCTAATACGCATAACGTAGTTAGCTTAACATGAAGTCAGCTAGTTGGTTAGGTAGCTAGTGCTATGGCAAGCTAATGTGGCACAATGCTATTAGCTTAACATGCATGAAAACAGCTAGTTAGCTAACTAGCTAGTGCTACAGCAAGCTAATTGGCATAACGATTAGCTTAAAATGAAGTCTGCTAGTTAGCTAGTTCGCTAAGTGAAACTTTTTACGTTCAAAAACAGGTGATTTTCTTTGATGGACTGATTTTTCTGGGTGACTGTGGCAACGTGTGAGAATAATATCTGATTTTTTACAGGCTAATAATTAATTGATCAGGTGATAAATCAATCAGTAGGTGATTCATGATGAAAATAATCTTTAATTCAATTTAAAACCGTTAAAATCTAAAAAATCTGCTCCTCCTTAAAGCTGCTGTTACAAATGTTGATGGTCTGTTTTCACTTTTTAAATATTTTACTGGTTTTACTGGAGGAATATTCTCCGTGCAGGACGTTTACTTGTAACCCAGCCGACAGTGAGGCTCCTCCGGCGGGCTGGACTCGGTCTTACCCCCGGTGACGGTCTCGTAGAGCCGCTCCGGGTCCCGCATCAGGTCGCAGAGCGAAGCCAGGGACCGGAGCCTCTCGGCGGCGTCCGGCTGCTGCAGCCCCCCGAAGAGCAGCGGAACCGCCCACCGGCCGAAGGCCACCGGAGCCCGGGTCGAGTCCATCAGAGCACCGGGCGGGTCGGTTCGCCGGTTGGAAACTCGGCCAGGCGTCGCCTAGCAACCGCACGTAAACATCCCTTTGTGGTGCTGCGTTCACGGCCTGGTGGAAATCATTTTAGCGGCTTCCTGATAAGGCATCCTTTAGATCAGCGGTCTGCGATTTTTCTGTACCAAGGACCAGTTTCAAGCAAAAAAACAAAAAACAAAAACAACAACAAAAAAACACGTACCGGTTTCAAGCAAGACAATTTTTCTCCGGTCCGTAGAAAAAAACAAACCGATACGCGTTTTTTTTTTAAATTTTTTATTTTAAAACATTTTTCTGAATTTAAGGAAACTGTCCTAAATGAATAAAATTACTTTTTACTTTTTCGAGTCTTTTCCTCTTTTCAAAGAAACTCTCCAGAGACGTTTGTCTTTTGTTCATTTTCCCAGGGGGTCAGATCAACGAGTCAAGCTCAGGAAACGAGCACAGACAGGAAGTGACGTGCTACGATCCCGTCCATTTTCAAAATAAAATACCGCTGCGGACTCTGCCGGAAATGGTGCGCTTCTGCTGTTGTTTTAAGTGTTTTGGCGTCTTGGTAGTCGTTTTTAACCTCTTTACGGTCAATTTATGTCCCTGTGGTTGTTTTCTGTGGTATTTTTGTGCCACTTTTCAATCATTTTGCCTCTTTGCAGCCAGTTTTTCTATTTGTGAGGCTGCTGATGAGCTTCTCTATTACAGCTTTACTGTTCTGCCGTGGATCCTGCAGAGCTTCTGGTTTGACACAATAAAAACAACAAAATCAGTGAGAAAACAAACTTTTATTTCATCTTTAAAGACACAAAGTGAAGTCAACCCAACGTGAAGGAAGGCGGACCGGATCTAAACAGAAACACCTCCTCTTCCTCTTACATCCCAGAACTCAGCTGGTTCAGAATAAACGCTCCAAATAAAAAGAACTGAACTGTTTCTTTTTGGGAGTTGAACTTTTCACGGATGATAAACTCCTAAAAGAACACCTTGACTTCAGAGTCTAATCGATCCAAACGCTCGATGAGCTCCAACCTAAACAGACAGACGTCCCTCCTCGCTTCACTTCTTCTTCTTCTTGCTCTTCTTGCCTCCTTCTCCCTGCTGGGAACTCGTGTCGCCTCCGCCGCTCTTCTGGGTCCGAGTCTTTAGTTTGGGGATCATCTCTGCTACATAGAACATCACGTCTTTACCTGCAGGACGACAGCATCACGTTACGTCGGGTCCATCAGCTGATCCAACGCTACCTTTACAGCGTTGGATCAGCTGATGGACCAACACTTCCTTCCTATCATCTAACGTTTACACGACTTCCTGTCATCTAACGAGACCAAACTCAAACTTAATATCAGTGTTTATGTGTATCTTTGTGGTCCTTTTGTGTCTCTTTGTTGTTGTTTTGTGTCTCTTTGTGGTTGTTTTGTGTCTCTTTGTGGTTGTTTTGTGTCTCTTTGTGGTTGTTTTGTGTCTCTTTGTGGTTGTTTTGCGTCTCTTTGTGGTTGTTTTGTGTCTCTTTGTTGTTGTTTTGTGCGTCTTTGTGGTTGTTTTGCGTCTCTTTGTGGTCGTTTTGCGTCTCTTTGTGGTTGTTTTGAGTGTCTTTGTTGTTGTTTTGCGTCTTTTTGTTTTTGTTTTGTGTCTCTTTGTGGTCGTTTTGTGTTTTTGTGGTCGTTTTGTGTGTCTTTGTGGTTGTTTTGCGTCTCTTTGTGGTCACCGCTTGAATGTGACTGTACAAAACCTGCGTCCTGTAAACTTTCTCCCAAACACTGGAACAGAGCAGCGTTTCTAAACATGTGACCAAACTCTGCTCAACTATCGTCTGGTTTAACATCAGTCTGCATGCAGGTCGGCTCTGACTGCTCCTTCATGTATTTCTGACCAGAGGAAATCACACCAGTTCAAATGAATCCACACTGAAATCTTTTTAACTGCAACATAAAGCCCTGCGTCTCCAATTGAAACAGAGGAACACTGCCTGCAGTTCAGCTAAAGACTCGGTGGGTCACAGCTGAGTCCGTCGTGGCTTCACCATCGTCTTAAAAAGCTCAGAACTTTTTAGTTTTTACAGAATCTGGTGACGGCACATGCCTTTTTTTGTAAATTCTTAGAAGAGACATGCAGATAAAATTAGATTTTAATAAAATGTCATAATTTCAAGCTGAGATCTGGTTCATGTTTCCTCACTGGCCCCTTCAGGAACCATCGGAAATGTGAAAATCAGACGATTCAGACGAACGTTTGGTGTCACTTTGGTGATATTTTTTCAAGATAAACTGTTTTTAAACCATCAGCAGGTTAAATATTAAATTCACAGACGCTTGAGAACCAGTGGACTCAACATGTGGATCAGATGTTTGAAAATGAAACCGGGACGTTCATTTCCATCAAACTGAGCCTCCATCTGGTCAGTTTAAACTGGTTTGGTCGCTACTTACGGGACGTGAACTTCTCCTGACAGAAGCTGCCGTCGGCCTGCTTCATCTGCACCCTGACCCGCCCTCTGAACTGGACGTCCCGGTTCCACTCTCTGGGATGCATCTTGTTCTGGAAAAACACACGATGAAGCGTCGGTGATGTCAGAGTGATGTCAGAGTGATGTCAGAGTGATGTCAGAGTGGCGTCAGGTCTTACCTCCACGTAGACGTTCATCCCTGCCGCCGTCAGAACGTCTCTGATCTCAGCGCAGGACGGGTTCTCCACCGCCTGCAGACAAACGGCTGGGTTCAGTGAGGAGCTCCAGCTTTTATTTTGAAAGGTCATGTATTCAGTTCACGTATTTCCGACACTTTCTGAGTCACAGTTTTAATTTACAGTCACGGATTTGACAAGTTTTGCCTCAGAAAGTCCAAAAGTGTAGAAATGATTCCATCTCACATCAACCAAGTCTGAATCGGTTCCCCTCAGACCAGCTGGTCCTCCATCTCCAGGACCTCCATCACTAATCAGAGTTCTACTTTCAGACTATGAAGGTCTCCATAGAGGGGGGTCCACATGGATCAGAACCTCATCAGTCCAGCAGACAGACTCATGACATTTAGGAGGAACAACACACTGGAGTTCTGCTAGAACCTGGACCCAGATCAGTTTACATCCATCCAGGAGTCTCAGTCTGAACACCTGGTTTAGCTGTAATCAGCTGTGAGCTCCAGTATTATGGGATGTCTCATCGTCTGATCAGTGATGGAGGTCCTGGAAATGGAGGACCAGGAGGTTCTGGTGGTGCTGAGGGTCTCTGATGCTCAGCTACAGACCTTCTCTGTGGGGATCCTGCGGCCTTCAGCCAGCGTCTTCTTGCTGTTGATGTAGACCGGATAGAGGCAGAGGAACCTGGAACAGAAGGTCTGGATGTGAGACGCTTAAACCAGTCCCTCCAGGAAGTCGCGATGCTGCAACAATTAACCCTAATCCAACCAATCTCCATGAATTCTGTGCGACCTTCCAATTTCGTCCAATCACAGCGACTTTTCCGCAACTTTGTCCCGCCTCCCGTGAGTTCCACCAATCACAGCAGTCCCCAGTAATGCACGTACGTCACCGGTTCACTTCCTTGTTTATGGTTTGAAGATACAGATACGTACGCAACAAAAACTACTGCAGAACAATTCCCTGATGTTCTTCACCAAAGCGGAGCTAAACTGTTTTCACCCCGTGGAATATTGAGGTGGAACACAAACCAAAACCATCCACTGACAAACACTTTTCTACCGTAAACATATCAGGAGAATGGGTGAAACCAGCGGACCACAGACCAGACAAACCACCGTGATGAAGCTGTTGCATCCAGATCTGTGGCAGCACTGAAACAATGAAGGTCAGTTAGATTCATTAACTGACGTGACGAGCTGTGAGCGTGTGTGTGTGAACACGCGTGTGCCAGGATGTGGAATTAACTTTTTAAACTTTTAACATTTTTAATGAATTAAACAAAACTAAGAAAAAAATGCAACTTTTAGCAATTTCTTTACTGCCTCCTGCAACAAATTCGCTTAAAACATCGCAATTTTTTAGAAAAGCTGCTGCAAATTCAGACATTTTAGGAGAAACAATCTGGAAAAACACCTGGAAGGACTGAGTAATGAGACGTGATCACGACAGATGATCAGTAAGAAATGAGGGATCATTGAAGGATTCTCTGATCTTAACAACTGAACCTGAGTTAATCTGTGGACTGTTGGCCGACGGCAGCAGGAGAGTCAGACTTTAACAGGGTTTTAGAGTTTTATTAAACTTAAAATGAGATGATCAGAAGTTCAGCTGCATTTTTAAAGCCTTGGTCTGTTTCTGCTTGTTCATCTCCAGTAATAATCATGTAGAGTTTTACAGTTAAACACTGTAAAAGAGTTTAGATGTGGACGTCTTTGCTTTTTACAGTCCAGGTGTAAATTAAAACGTTCATTCAGCGGCTTTAACTCGATCATATCTGGACTTTAACAAACCAGGGCTCAACAACAGCTTCAGATCAATCCTCATTAAACACATTTTCCTGTTCAGTAAAGACATTTTTGCTGATTTTAATACAATAAAGTGGTGGAACTTCGCTGACAAACATTGTAAAAGAGCAAAATCCTGTTTCATCATGTTGTTTTTATCCATTTTTAACAGTCGACGTGTAAATTAATACGTTTTTTTATGTTACTCACTAGATTATATCTGGCATTTAGACAGAAATCATTAATAATCTTAATTTTCTTTCAGATAACAACAAATATCTGCTAATAAAGACATTTTTCCTGCTGATTTAATTCAATAAAATGTTAGAATTTTACAGCAAAACGTCATAAAAGGGTTTATATAGGGACAGACTGTAGAAGAGGACGTTATTTAAAGTGGTTTCTGGGTTGTTTTTGACAGTTTTTTGTCTGTTTTAACACATTTATGTCTTTCTGGACTCGTTCTTCGTCCCTTTAGAACATTTTAGAGATATTTCTGACATGTTTTGGGGTTTCTGAACAACACTGGAGTCATTCTGTTCTTGGTTGTCTTTAATAAGCTGCTGTAATCCTGGGAAACGTTTTCAGTAATAACTCTGTCTGTTTGGATGAATTTTGAGCCGAGTCTTGAAGTATTTTAGACAGATTCTGAGTCTGAGTCGGTGTTTGAGTCATTCTGATGATGCGTTTTGTCTTCTGGACACATCTGGGGACACTTTCAGCAGGTTTTTGTCATTATTGCTTGTTTTTTTTTGTCATTTTAGACGTTTTCTGAGTCATTTTGGGTGGCGTTTTGTCCTTCTGGGCCATTTAAGACAACATTCAGACATGATTTGGTCCTTTAAAGGCAGCTCTTCCATCATTTCTGACAATGTTTTGTCATTTTGAGCTGTTCTGAAGTCATTTTGTGCCACATCTGTGTCTTTCTGGAGACGCTCTTCTGCCTTATCGGACAATTTTGAGAAACTCCAGACATGTTTTGGTCTTTCTTTAAACCAGGTTTTTGTCATTGTTGGTTTCTGGACACGGAGATTTAAGCTCACCAGACCAGTTGTCCTGTTTTTATTTAGTGTTGGGATGTGAATTAAACTGTGTGCTGTAACTTTACTGGTGTTAAAACTCTGTAAAACCCTCCATGTGTACCAGAGAATGAGAGAGCTGTGTTCACATATTACACTGATCAGTAAACATGAGGCTCTTCTCCACGTCATGCTAAAGCGCTGCTGGGTGGACGGAGAGCCGGAAGGGCCAAACTTCATGTCAAAATAAACCTTTAAAGTTCCGTTTCCAGCAGAACCCCATTAAACCACGACACATCTCTCATTAAACAGTCTTTAAATGTGTGATAGAAGTTAACAGGTTTAAATAAGCGACATTTCCTCAGTCTCTCTTTCTCTGACGGAACCGTGTAAATCCTATGAAGGCGTGTTTTTTCACGGACTCCAACATAAAACTCAAATTAAACTTCTGCCGAACTGCAGCCTGGTCCTTCCTGGTCCTTCTGGGACCACATGTTTACCGTAATAACTCTAGTAAACACAGCTGCTCTTAAATCCAGAGATAGTCTGCAGGGGTTCGTGTGAACGCAGGGCTAGCACTGTTAGCTTAGCCGTGCTAACGGGCTAGCTCCTAGAAAACCCACCTCTCCTTATCTGCGGGGTTCTGAGTCAGATGAGCCATGACGGGGGTCGATCCTGGACCGGAACCAGCGGACAACAGACTGATGTGAAGTCGGTTATTCTGTAATATTCAGGCTACATGGAGCCGCTCCGTGGCCGTGTGGTTCATAGACCAGCGACTGTTGACAACGTCTTCTTCTTCTTCTTCTTGTGTTTTAACGGCAGCTGGCAGCGTCCCTGTGGAGGCGCCACCGTCTGGTCTGGAGCAGAACTGCAGACAGAAACGATTCATCCCCATGTGGAGATAAAACTAGAAGGAGCTGCTTTAACAAGGGTTTAATGTACTCTTTAAAATACTACAGGTGTGTTTTTCAGGTTTTATAATGCAGCATATTCAACTTATTTTAATTGAAACTCTGTCAGTTTTCTTTTTTCTGGTGCCACATTTTCAATTCTTTAACTTATTTTTTATGTACCTTTTTAAAAACACATAATAACCTACTGAAACTGGCAGCAGAGATTTTACATTTCATTGATTATTTACTGTTTTTCTGTCAGGGACATTTCTGACATTCAGGTTCTGATGAATCGTGTTTTAACAGATGTTCTGACACTAAGATTTTACTCAGTATTATTTTTTCTCAGTTCATTTTTAGTATTTTAATGAAGAATATTTTTAACATCTCAGTGCTAAATTACAGATTAAAAACAAGCATAAACTGAACGTTCCCTCTGTGTTACTGATCTGTGTTTTAATAAATGGTAGCTGGTCCTCATTCGGAGCAGCAGACTCTCTAAACGACCCGTGGAGAAGCCTGATGATCTTCACTTGCTAGGATTAGTGGAGGGTCTGAGAGGCTCCATCAGACTGATGGTCCCCTGCTGGATGTGAGGCTCCAACACTCCATCAGCGACCCTCAAAGACCTCCAGCTGTGACAGAAACATCCCGTCTGTGCAAGCTGACCAATTAACATGGAGAAGACAAGGAGGAAATGATTCCCCTGCACCAAAAACACCAAACAAAAAAATCTGTTTTGTTTTGTTGTTGTTTATTTGAACCAGCAGGTTTGGTTTTGCTGTCTGTAGAAGATCCTGACATGATATAGACTTTATTAACTGTCGTCTTCTTGATCTAGTATCTTTATCTCCACACATGCAGGCTGATCTGGTTGTGATGAATCTGGGAACGAAACATCTGGAGCAGCAGATACCAGTTAACCTGATCACCAGTTGACCTGATCACCAGTTGACCTGATCACCAGTGAACCTGATCACCAGTTAACCTGATCACCAGTTGACCTGATCACCAGAACTCAGAGGCTGAACAGGTCTGCTGTGCTGTGTGACCTCTACTACTTATTGCTGCACATGGTTCAGGTTGGATCAGTGCATCAATCCGTCTGGGTTTACCATACTGGGTCTGGTAGTAGAGCCATCCGCTAAATTTAGGGTCAGCTAACCATTTTGGATTAAATCTGCTAGTTCCATGTTTACCAGAAGGCTGCTCCGACGACGTGCTAACATCCGTGCTAACATCCGTGCTAACATCCGTGCTAACTCCACTGGGCGCGGGTCGGTCGGCTCACCAGGGATGAACTCCCCTTGGCCTGGAGGTGAACGGGCTCATCGTCTCCTCCGTCTTCGGTAAAAGAAAGTGTCCAATGTTTTTTGACCCTTTCTCCGCGACATGTCATGTAAAAGTTGTTAGCGTGTAGACAGGTGGAGGTTTCGGGCGTTCAGATGATGGAAAATACACCTGACCTCTAACCCCCCATGTGTTCACATATCAAAGTGTATCGACGTATAAGATGTCGTCATTGTGCTTTCAACCGTATCACCAGATGCAGTTAAAAGCTCTGTATAGTGTCTTTGCTATCACTGTTTTGGTGCATAAAAAAATCTATTTAAAATAAATAAACAAGTGAGGCTTCGCCTGGCGGGGTGGTAAGGAAAGCCTGGTAGACCCGCCAGGCTTATAAAGCACTGGGGGAAACCCTGAACATGCATCTTTTAACGTGTTCATTGTGCCTCTACGAGTCATGACAACGCTGCACTCATTAAAACTGGTCCAGAATTGGTAAAATCTGCCCACAATGACAAAAACAAAGGTTCAAAATGACTCAACACTGAACATCATTACTCAAAGCTCTAGTTTGCAGACTTTTTACAGCACAAGAAAGATGCTGCTGGTCTGGTTTATTCTGTTTGTTGTGTCTCTTTGAGTCATGCAAACTTACAAAAACCTGTCCACAATGAAAAACAATGTCCAAAATAATACAGATATACAAGATATGTACAAAAACAAACCATAAAACGCAGGTTTATCAAGCACTGATGGAAATGAGGAGCTGTGAAGCTGAATATGAGCTGTTTAATGTGTTTATCATGACTTAAAGTTTCTTCCTCGCCGACCAAAGAGCCTCCTGATGGACTTTAACACCCTGAGTTTAGTCTGGCAGACGTTCAGCAGACAGAAGCCTGGTGATAATTAATAACCTGACCATCACGGTCATAAATCTCCCTCCGGGCCTGAGCTCCCAGTCTTTCCTCGGCGTTAGCATGTTAAACGTGTACATGGCGTGCTGCTGCTGGGTTATGAGCCGCTCTGGTATTTATGAGGCGACACCTGGACGTCTTGACGAGCTGCTGCAGCGTGTCGGGACGCTTCCTGGAGCTTCTGTCCAACACCGTCCTCGCCTGGGTGACTTTTTGAAATCATCTCTGGGTTCGTTTGTTTCAGACACTAAGACTGTAAACTGTCCAGAATGACTCGAAATGCTTCCAAGACCAGACAAAGATTATTCAGAATCACTTGGTAACGTCATAAATGACTCAAATTAATAATAACTGGACCTTGAAAATGAAAAAAGTGCAACATCTTCAGTTCGGGCTGGTCTAGTGTCTCCATAAAGTTCCTGTAAGTGTGTATATTTATGGATGTTTGACATGTTTTGACTTGAAACCTGTTAAAGATGACTCAAGATGATCCCAAATTATGTGAAACTTGTTCAAAATGATTAAAAATGCAGACAAAATAAGATAAAAACTGACTTAAAATTGGTCACAATGACTCAAAATTGATCCAAAATTACTTTTAAAACCACTTAAAACTTGTTCAAACTGTCCAAACATTTGTCCAATGTAAGACAAAGACTGTCCAAATTTACAATACTGAACAATTATGGAAAAGTCTACAACAACCTTCAACCCAGGCTGGTCTAGTGTCTCCATGAAGGTCCTGTCAGTGTAGATCTATGGATGGATCCATTCTTCTACTAGAACATCAGTAGAACCTGACGTGTTAAAGTTTGACCACGGAAGGTTCCAGTTTTTAGATGTTTAGACTTTGAATGTGTCCAGAGTTACTCAAGATTCATCCAGAATGACTCAGTGCAGACAAAACGACCTGAAACTCGTTCAGAATAATTCAAAACATGCAGCCACTGGAGATCAAAAGTTATTAACTTTGAGGGCGTGGCCGAGGCAGCCGCCATGAATGAAACAGGAAGTGATGTCTAACTAGCCTGTACATGCTCCGATTGGCCTCGAACTTCACAGGTGTGATCAGAGTCCAGGCCTGGTGACAGACATCTGACCATATAAGGATAGCTCAGTCACATGACCATATAAGGATAGCTCAGTCACATGACCATATAAGGACAGCTCAGCCACATGACCATATAAGGACAGCTCAGTCACAGGCCCGTTCTGATGCTCACCATGAAACAGGAAGTGATGTCTAACTAGCCTGTACATGCTCCAATCGGCCTGAAACTTCCCAGGTGTGATCAGAGTCCCGCCCTCATCACAGTCACATGACCATATATGGATAGCTCAGTCACGGGGCCTATTCTGATGCTCACCATCACACCATGAAACAGGAAGTGATGTCTAACTAGCCTGTATGTGCTGCAATCGGCCTCAGACTTGACAGTTGTGATCAGAGTCCAGGCCAGATGACAGCCACATGACCAGAGCCGGTCCTACCCAATATGGCGCCCCCCCTCCATCGGGGATTTACATACGTTTACAAAAGAAATCAATAGCGTTGTTTTATTGATTTACATTTGAATCAATGTGAGCTTTTCCATTTTAAGAGTAAATACTAATAACTAGTTTTGACATAACTATGTTGAAGGTGAATTTTTTCCAGATTCTGTGGCACCCCCTGGAGGCCACGGCGCCCTTAGCATTTGCCTGTATTGCCTGAAAATGATTCTGCACATGACCATATAAGGACAGCTCAGTCACAGGCCTGTTCTGATGCTCGCCATGAAACAGGAAGTGATGTCTAACTAGCCTGTACGTGCTCCGATTGGCCTCGAACTTCACAGGTGTGATCAGAGTCCCGCCCTCATAACAGCCACATGACCATATAAGGATAGCTCAGTCACAGGCCTGTTCTGATGCTCGCCATGAAACAGGAAGTGATTTCTAACAAGCCTGTACGTGCTCCGATTGGCCTCGAACTTCACAGGTGTGATCAGAATCCAGGCCAGATGACAGACATCTGACCATATAAGGATAGCTTAGCCACATGACCATATAAGGACAGCTCAGTCACAGGCCTGTTCTGATGAGTGCCGATTAAACAGGAAGTGATGTCTAACAAGCCTGTACGTGCTCCAATCAGCCTCAAACTTCACATGCATGATTAAAGTCCGGCCCTGATGACATCCATACAGCGATATCCGGTCTTGGTTGCTGACCAGCACGAAGCGAGGACCCGCCCAGCGCTGCTAACAGGAAAAGAGAATTAATTTACATCTTCGTCCAAGATGAGAGGTGGAACTCAAGCTAGTCCAGATGCTACGATTGAAGCTACGAGGACAACCCTGACCTGGACGACTGAGGACCTTCACAGACATATTAACATGTTAACTGTGAGAACAAACAGGCCACCACTGTAAATAAAGTCCAGCCTTCTAAAACAACTGGTTCCTGTGTTTAAATCTGATATTTGCTGTTGTGGTCGTCCATCTGGGGAGCTCTGTTTTCCAGCGTGGCCCCTGTAAACCCGGGGCTGCTGGCTCCACACTTTCCAGCCCCGCTGAGCGCATCCAGATGTTTTTCCCTTTCAGCTCGGAGCCTCCTGATGAGAAACGAGCAGCAGAACGAGGAGCAGCTGGAGTCGGAGGGCTTTATGGAGGCCTCTCCTGCAGCTCCGCGGGGCTTCAGGCGTCCGTCACATCTGGGTCAGGAGGCCCCGCATGCCTGCAGCGACGGGACAGGCGTCTGCATGTCTGCCGGCAGGACGGACGCATAAAAACACGGAGGTCCGGCCGCCGCCTCAGACGGTGTGCAGGTGGAAGAGCGACGAGCAGAGACGCCAAGATGATCCCACTGAGGCTGCTCGGCTTCGGCTGTGAGTACCACAGGGTTGTCTCTGGAGGGATTCTTGACGATCTTTGAGGGATTTCAGGCAAAGTTTGATCCATGTTGGACATTATCCTGTTCCTGTGGACACGTTTAGAGTCCTCTTAGACGGATGCTTTCTTTTATTTTGGCTGTTTTCTGTCATTTTGTACCAATCGTGAGTCATTTCTGATGTTGTTCTGTCCTTTTTCAATAGATTTACAGTAATTCTGGACAATCTTTTAGTTATTCTGAACACATTTAGTCATTTTGTCCAAATCTTTAAATGATCTTAGGCATATTTTCAGTCATTTTGAGCGTTATTCTCTTATTTTAAATACGTTTACAGTCATTTTAGATGATTCTTGCCAGTGCAAACTAAACAGGAGCCATAGACATGATTAAAACATTATTATTTTGGCTGTTTAGTCTGCAAACGTGAGTCAGTTTGTCCAACTGCTGAGTAGTTTTTGAGATTTTTGTCATTTCATACAGATTGGAAGCCATTTAAGGACTGTTTTTGAATAATTTGAGGCTAATTTAAAGCCAGTTTGAAGTTTTTTTTGTTAGATTTGAAGTATTTCCAGACGTTTCTCTGTCATTTTGAATTATTTCAGACAGGTTTTGTCCTTCGGTGTGTCCTACAGCGGCTTCTTTGTGCATAAAAAGTCTTCAAACTAGAGTTTTGACTCATTTTGTACTATTTTTTAAATTTATTTTGGATTTCTGTGAAGGTTCTTAGTCATCCAGGTCACAGTTTTCCTCGTGGAAACTATAAGCAGAGTTATTTAGGATATTTTCAGTCATTTTGTGCAAATTCTAAGTCATTTCTGTTATTGTTCTGTCATTTTTCAACAAATTTACAGTAATTCTGGACAATCTTTGTGTTATTCTGAACATAAACGTATGGAAAATTACAGAATAACGTCTGAAATGACTGAAAATATTCCTGAAATCACTCAAAAACTGTCCAAAATTACTTTCAGCCCATTGGAAAATGACAGAACAACGACAGAAATTACTCACAGTCTGTACAAAATCACAGAAAACATTCAAAATAACAAAAAAAATGAGTCAAAACTCCAGTTTGGAGATTTTTGACACCCAGAGGAGGTCATAGTAATAAACTAATGAACCCTGCTGTGTTTCAGTGCTGGCTGCTGCCTGGTATCTGACTGGAGCTGCTGGTAAGTTCTCATAAAGTCCTTCTTAGATCCAGCTGACCTAGACGCTGGTAGAACACTGATGACTAGCAGTGAAGCACGGTGGTGGCAGCATCATGACGTGAAGCTGATGGGTTTGTGTCTGACAGACGGAGAAGTGATCTACGCCTGCCTCAACGAAACCGCTGAGATGTCCTGTGGTAAGAAACACACTCGTCTGTACGATAAGTATGAATTAAAAGACGGCATCAGCTCGGCGCTGATCCGCCTGCCAAGTTCACATTCACAAAAATTTGTCCACAATTACCCAAAAGATGTATAAAGTAGCTTAAAATTTGGCCAAAATAACTGTAAATACAATAAAAACAACAGAATAATTTCTATAATGTCTTAAAACTTGATCAAAAGATATTCAGAATGAATTTAAATTTACCCAAAATTACTCAAAATGACAAAAATGTCTTGAAATGTCTTTAAATAGTTTATAAAATGACAAAAAATATCCGAAATTACTAAAAATGTCAACAAGTCGGCACAAAAATTGTATAAAGTAGCTTAAAATTTGTCCGAAATTAATGTAAACACAATCAAACCAACAGAATAATGTCTGAAATGTCTTAAAATGTGACAAAAAGATATTCAAAATGACTTTAAATTTGCCCAGAATGACTCAATAATAGTCCAATATGACAGAAAAGCATTAAAATTACTTTAAAACATTTATGAAATGGTATAAAATATCCAAAGATGTCAAACAAAATGACTCAGAAATTGTATAAAATGACTAAAAACTGCAAAAAGTGACAGAAAATATTTAAAATGATTTTAAATGAGCTAAAAATTATTCAAAAAATGATCCCAAATGACAAAAATGTCCTGGAATTACTTTTAAAAATGTATAAAATGATTTAAAAAATAACTAAAATAACTAACATTGTCAACAAAATGACTCAAAACCTGTATAAAGTGACTTAAAATTTGTCCAGAATAACTGTAAACATAATCAGAATGACAGAATAACGTCTAAAATGACTTAAAAACTGCACAAAATGACAAAAAATATAAAGAAATGACTTTAAATGTGCCCCTAAATGATCTGAAAATGGTCTGATGTGACAGAAAGTTTCTTGAAATGACTTTAAAATATTTATAAAATGACAAAAAATTCAAAATAACGAAAAATTTCAACAAAGTGACTCAAAATTGTATAAAGTAGCTTAAAATTTGTCTAAAATGACTGTAAACATGACAAAAAATATTCAAATTGACTTTAAATTTGCCTAAAATGAATCAAAAAATTATCCAGAATGACAAAAATCTCTTGGAATTTCTTTCAATAATTTATAAAATGACAAGAAGCATCTAAACATGTCTACAGAATGACACAAGAATTAAAATGACAAAAAAATAGTCAAATTAACTTGGTCATTAAGAAGGAGAACAGCTTTACTTCATTGGTCCAGTGAGTCTGATCGTCCCCTCTGGTCCCCTCTGGTCCTCTCCGGTCCTCTCTGGTCCTCTCTGGTCCCCTCTGGTCCTCTCTGGTCCTCTCTGGTCCCCTCTGGTCCCCTCTGGTCCCCTCTGGTCCTCTCTGGTCCTCTCAGGTCCTCTCAGGTCCCCTCTGGTCCTCTCTGGTCCCCTCTGGTCCCCTCTGGTCCTCTCTGGTCCTCTCTGGTCCCCTCTGGTCCCCTCTGGTCCTCTCTGGTCCTCTCTGGTCCTCTCTGGTCCTCTCTGGTCCCCTCTGGTCCTCTCTGGTCCTCTCTGGTCCTCTCTGGTCCTCTCTGGTCCTCTCTGGTCCTCTCTGGTCCCCTCTGGTCCCCTCTGGTCCTCTCTGGTCCTCTCTGGTCTTCTCTGGTCCTCTCTGGTCCCCTCTGGTCCTCTCTGGTCCCCTCTGGTCCTCTCTGGTCCCCTCTGGTCCTCTCTGGTCCTCTCAGGTCCTCTCTGGTCCCCTCTGGTCCTCTCTGGTCCCCTCTGGTCCTCTCTGGTCCTCTCTGGTCCTCTCTGGTCCCCTCTGGTCCCCTCTGGTCCTCTCTGGTCCCTTCTGGTCCTCTCTGGTCCCCTCTGGTCCTCTCTGGTCCCCTCTGGTCCCCTTTGGTCCTCTCTGGTCCCCTCTGGTCCTCTCTGGTCCTCTCTGGTCCTCTCTGGTCCCCTCTGGTCCTCTCTGGTCCCCTCTGGTCCCCTCTGGTCCCCTCTGGTCCTCTCTGGTCCCCTCTGGTCCTCTCTGGTCTTCTCTGGTCCTCTCTGGTCCCCTCTGGTCCTCTCTGGTCCCCTCTGGTCCTCTCTGGTCCCCTCTGGTCCTCTCTGGTCCTCTCTGGTCCTCTCTGGTCCTCTCTGGTCCCCTCTGGTCCTCTCTGGTCCTCTCTGGTCCTCTCTGGTCCTCTCTGGTCCTCTCTGGTCCTCTCTGGTCCTCTCTGGTCCCCTCTGGTCCTCTCTGGTCCCCTCTGGTCCTCTCAGGTCCTCTCAGGTCCTCTCTGGTCCTCTCTGGTCCCCTCTGGTCCTCTCTGGTCCCCTCTGGTCCTCTCTGGTCCTCTGGTCCTCTCAGGTCCCCTCTGGTCCCCTCTGGTCCTCTCTGGTCCCTTCTGGTCCTCTCTGGTCCCCTCTGGTCCTCTCTGGTCCCCTCTGGTCCTCTCTGGTCCTCTCTGGTCCCCTCTGGTCCTCTCTGGTCCTCTATGGTCCTCTCTGGTCCTCTCTGGTCCCCTCTGGTCCTCTCTGGTCCCCTCTGGTCCCCTCAGGTCCTCTCTGGTCCTCTCTGGTCCCCTCTGGTCCTCTCTGGTCTTCTCTGGTCCTCTCTGGTCCCCTCTGGTCCTCTCTGGTCCCCTCTGGTCCTCTCTGGTCCTCTCTGGTCCCCTCTGGTCCTCTCTGGTCCTCTCTGGTCCTCTCTGGTCCTCTCTGGTCCTCTCTGGTCCCCTCTGGTCCTCTCTGGTCCTCTCCGGTCCCCTCTGGTCCCCTCCGGTCCTCTCCGGTCCCCTCTGGTCCTCTCCGGTCTCCTCTGGTCCTCTCTGGTCCCCTCTGGTCCTCTCTGGTCCCCTCTGGTCCTCTCTGGTCCCCTCTGGTCCTCTCTGGTCCTCTCTGGTCCTCTCTCTCCTCTCTGGTCCTCCCTTGTCCTCTCTGGTCCCCTCTGGTCCTCTCTGGTCCCCTCTGGTCCTCTCTGGTCCTCTCTGGTCCCCTCTCGTCCTCTCTGGTCCTCTATGGTCCTCTCTGGTCCTCTCTGGTCCCCTCTGGTCCTCTCTGGTCCTCTCTGGTCCTCTTTGGTCCCCTCTGGTCCCTCTGGTCCCGTCTGATCGTCTCCTCTTGTCCCCTCTGGTCCCTCTGGTCCTCTCCGGTCCTCTCTGGTCCCCTCTGGTCCTCTCTGGTCCCCTCTGGTCCTCTCTGGTCCTCTCTGGTCCCCTCTGGTCCTTTCTGGTCCCCTCTGGTCCGCTCTGGTCCCCTCTGGTCCTCTCTGGTCCTCTCTGGTCCCCTCTGGTCCTCTCTGGTCCTCTCTGGTCCCCCCTGGTCCTCTCTGGTCCTCTCTGGTCCCCTCTGGTCCCCTCTCGTCCTCTCTGGTCCCCTCTCGTCCTCTCTGGTCCTCTCTGGTCCTCTCTGGTCCCCTCTGGTCCTCTCTGGTCCTCTCTGGTCCTCTCTGGTCCCCTCTGGTCCTCTCTGGTCCCCTCTGGTTCCCTCTGGTCCTCTCTGGTCCCCTCTGGTCCTCTCTGATCCTCTCTGGTCCTCTCTGATCCCCTCTGGTCGTCTCGTATTGATCAGTCCATGCCTCTTAGTTGAGCCTCCACTAGGTCCAGGTCTGATGCCTCCACAGCTCTGCCTTGTCAACGTGATGCTAAAGGCTAACGGTTGCTGACGTGGTCTTGGTTTTCTCTCTCCCCCAGATGTCGGCAGTAAGATCAACCTGGACCACATCCTCTACAAGGTCGGGGTGGGGACCAGGTGTGGGGAGGGGAAGCCCCACCCAGACGACGGACCCGGCACCTTCTGCACTTTCCCCTGGGCCGAGATGGTGGTGGAGGACCTGTAAGAACCCTGAACCTGTTTCAGATGTTCAGATGTAGGAGGTCTGAAGACACGAGGGCAGAACCGCCCCCCTTTATGTCTGCAGGGGTTCTAAGATCTGGTTCAGAGAAATGAAACGTTCTGCTTTTAGTGGTCTTCAACATGAAACCAGTTACTATAAGGAGACTAGTGAGGGAGGCCACCAAGACTCCTATGACTCCTCTGAAGGAGTTACTAGAAGGAGACTAGTGAGGGAGGCCACCAAGACTCCTATGACTCCTCTGAAGGAGTTAGAAGAAGGAGACTAGTGAGGGAGGACACCAAGACTCCTATGACTCCTCTGAAGGAGTTATTAGAAGGAGACTAGTGAGGGAGGCCACCAAGACTCCTATGACTCCTCTGAAGGAGTTAGAAGAAGGAGACTAGTGAGGGAGGAAACCAAGACTCCTATGACTCCTCTGAAGGAGTTAGAAGAAGGAGACTAGTGAGGGAGGACACCAAGACTCCTATGACTCCTCTGAATGACTCCTCTGAAGTTAGAAGAAGGAGACTAGTGAGGGAGGACACCAAGACTCCTATGACTCCTCTGAAGGAGTTAGAAGAAGGAGACTAGTGAGGGAGGACACCAAGACTCCTATGACTCCTCTGAAGGAGTTAGAAGAAGGAGACTAGTTAGGGAGGCCACCAAGACTCCTATGACTCCTCTGAAGGAGTTAGAAGGAGACTAGTGAGGGAGGACACCAAGACTCCTATGACTCCTCTGAAGGAGTTAGAAGAAGGAGACTAGTGAGGGAGGACACCAAGACTCCTATGACTCCTCTGAAGGAGTTAGAAGAAGGAGACTAGTGAGGGAGGACACCAAGACTCCTATGACTCCTCTGAAGGAGTTAGAAGGAGACTAGTGAGGGAGGACACCAAGACTCCTATGACTCCTCTGAAGGAGTTAGAAGAAGGAGACTAGTGAGGGAGGCCATCAAGACTCCTATGACTCCCCTGAAGGAGTTAGAAGAAGGAGACTAGTGAGGGAGGACACCAAGACTCCTATGACTCCTCTGAAGGAGTTAGAAGGAGACTAGTTAGGGAGGCCACCAAGACTCCTATGACTCCTCTGAAGGGGTTAGAAGAAGGAGACTAGTGAGGGAGGCCACCAAGACTCCTATGACTCCTCTGAAGGAGTTAGAAGAAGGAGACTAGTGAGGGAGGCCATCAAGACTCCTATGACTCCTCTGAAGGAGTTAGAAGAAGGAGACTAGTTAGGGAGGCCACCAAGACTCCTATGACTCCTCTGAAGGAGTTAGAAGGAGACTAGTGAGGGAGGACACCAAGACTCCTATGACTCCTCTGAAGGAGTTAGAAGGAGACTAGTGAGGGAGGACACCAAGACTCCTATGACTCCTCTGAAGGAGGTAAAGAAGGAGACTAGTGAGGGAGGACACCAAGACTCCTATGACTCCTCTGAAGGAGTTACAAGAAGGAGACTAGTGAGGGAGGACACCAAGACTCCTATGACTCCTCTGAAGGAGTTACAAGAAGGAGACTAGTGAGGGAGGCCACCAAGACTCCTATGACTCCTCTGAAGGAGTTACTAGAAGGTTCTTTGATCTGAGGAGACTAGGATGGAGCTTATTGACTATCAGACTATGTTTACCGAATACTAAACACTGAACATCATCACAGACAGAATGAAGTGAAGCACGGTGGTGGCAGCATCATGATGTGAAGCACGGTGGTGGCAGCATCATGATGTGAAGCACGGTGGTGGCAGCATCATGATGTGAAGCACGGTGGTTGCAACATCATGATGTGAAGCACGGTGGTGGCAGCATCATGGTGTTGGGATGTTCCTCAGCAGCAGGTCCTGGAAGGATTGTAAAGGTAGAGGGTAAATGAATCCAGCAGAGTCTAGAGAAGTCCTGGAGGACAACCTGATCCAGTCTGATAGAGACCTGAGACCTGGAGAAGATCAGGTTCCATCCAGACCATGTTCATCTTGCCTCTGTGTTTACGTTGCTCCTGTTGTTTTGGAGGAGCTGGTTCCAGTCCTGGTTTCCATCCTCCAGGTGGTCCTCAGGTCTCTAACCCACCTTTCCTTTGAACCCTGCAGGTGTGGCAGCAGGAGGTCCTGTAAGGTCCCCGTCACTGAGCGGGTGTTCGGCGAATATCCCTGCAAGGAGGAGACCAGGTACCTGGAGGTGTCCTACTCCTGCGTCAAACCACCTCCTCCACCTCCTCCTCCTCCTCCTCCTCCTCCACCCAAACCTGAATGTACGTAAAACACACACACATATGGTTTCTGTTCATTTCCTCTGTAACCAGGTTGAGCATCAGTATTATGGGATGTATCATCGTGTGAACAGCGACAATCTTTGGTTCTCTGTTGTGTTTGTCCACCACAAATTTACCAAAACACCTCAAACTAAACCAAATTTTCTCAAAAAATTCTCAAAAATCACCATAAAATCGTCCAAAACACCAAAAAAATGAACAATAAACGTCAAAATTGAGTCAAAAACAACTCGGTAATCGAAAAAAAATGACATAAAACTGTTCTAAATGAGTTGTTTAGGGTCTTTATAAGCCTTCCCCACACCATGATGCTGCCGCCACCGTGCTTCACATATGAGGCTCATGTCAGCATGGTGGTCGGTGATTGGTCAGAACAGTTCTAGACAATGGAAGCATCATCTTCAGGATCATCTGTAGACCCTGAGGGGAACCAGGTTTATTCAGAATCTCTGGTTCCTGCTGGTTCCGTGGACGCTGCGCCCCCTGGAGGCGAAGTTCAGCTCCGTCACCTTCACCCCTATGAACACCAACATCTAGACCCTATGAACACCAACATCTTGACCCCCATGGACACCAACATCTAGATCCTATGAACACCAACATCTAGACCCCTATGAACACCAACATCTAGACCCTATGAACACCAACATCTAGGCCCTATGAACACCAACATCTAGACCCCTATGAACACCAACATCTTGACCCCCATGGACACCAACATCTAGATCCTATGAACACCAACATCTAGACCCCAATGGACACCAACATCTAGACCCCTATGAACACCAACATCTAGACCCCTATGAACACCAACATCTCGACCCTATGAACACCAACACCTAGACCCTATGAACACCAACATCTAGACCCCTATGAACACCAACATCTAGACCCCTATGAACACCAACATCTCGACCCTATGAACACCAACATCTAGACCCTATGAACACCAACATCTAGACCCTATGAACACCAACACCTAGACCCTATGAACACCAACATCTAGACCCTATGAACACCAACATCTAGACCCAATGAACACCAACATCTGGACCCTATGAACACCAACATCTGGACCCAATGAACACCAACATCTAGACCCCTATGAACAACAACATCTAGACTCTATGAACACCAACATCTGGACCCAATGAACACCAACATCTGGACCCTATGAACACCAACATCTAGACCCCTATGAACACCAACATCTGGACCCAATGAACACCAACATCTAGACCCTATGAACACCAACATCTAGACCCCTATGAACACCAACATCTGGACCCAATGAACACCAACATCTAGACCCTATGAACACCAACATCTAGACCCAATGAACACCAACATCTAGACCCTATGAACACCAACATCTAGACCCTATGAACACCAACATCTAGACCCTATGAACACCAACATCTAGACCCTATGAACACCAACATCTAGACCCCTATGAACACCAACATCTAGACCCTATGAACACCAACATCTAGACCCTATGAACACCAACATCTAGACCCCTATGAACACCAACATCTAGACCCCTATGAACACCAACATCTAGACTCTATGAACACCAACATCTAGACCCTATGAACACCAACATCTAGACCCTATGAACACCAACATCTAGACCCTATGAACACCAACATCTAGACCCTATGGACACCAACATCTAGACCCCTATGAACACCAACATCTAGACCCTATGAACACCAACATCTAGACCCCTATGAACACCAACATCTAGACCCCTATGAACACCAACATCTAGACCCCTATGAACACCAACATCTAGACCCCTATGAACACCAACATCTAGACCCTATGAACACCAACATCTAGACCCTATGAACACCAACATCTAGACCCCTATGAACACCAACATCTGGACCCAATGAACACCAACATCTAGACCCTATGAACACCAACATCTAGACCCTATGAACAACAACATCTAGACTCTATGAACACCAACATCTAGACCCTATGAACAACAACATCTAGACTCTATGAACACCAACATCTAGACCCTATGAACACCAATATCTAGACCCCTATGAACACCAACATCTAGACCCTATGAACACCAACATCTGGACCCAATGAACACCAACATGTAGACCCCTATGGACACCAACATCTAGACCCCTATGAACACCAACATCTAGACCCTATGAACACCAACATGTAGACCCCTATGGACACCAACATCTAGACCCCTATGAACACCAACATCTAGACCCTATGAACACCAACATCTAGACCCCTATGAACACCAACATCTAGACCCTATGAACACCAACACCTAGACTCTATGAACACCAACATCTAGACCCCTATGAACACCAACATCTAGACCCTATGAACACCAACATCTAGACCCTATGAACACCAACATCTAGACCCCAATGGACACCAACATCTAGACCCCTATGAACACCAACATCTAGACCCCTATGAACACCAACATCTAGACCCCAATGAACACCAACATCTAGACCCTCAGACTCTGTGGTTCCTGCTGGTTCCGGGGACGCTGCGCCCCCTGGAGGCGAAGTTCAGCTCCGTCACCTTCATCCCAGATCACTGGAGTCTGTGGGTTTGAGCTGCTCCTCACCGCTCTTCTCCTTCCTCTGCAGGTGAAGACAAACCGGCCGCTGAAGCCTGAAGTCCGGCGCCGAGGTCCTCCAGCGCTCCTGGTCTTCACCGAGACCGGACCAGAAGATGTCTACCTCTCAGCTGTGTGTCCTGGACCAGCACAGATCCTGAAGGGGGGCAGAAGAGAACAGATGTCATGAAGAGAGTCTCAGTGAAATAAAGGTTTTCTTGTCTGTGAAATAAACTGTTCTTCTGTTCATGGTTGTGTCTGAAGGAGCTCCTACCGTCTGATTGGTGGTTCTGATCAGCTGTTTATCAGGTGATCAGTGTTTATCAGATCCAACCAAATGTTTAATAAAGGGCCACAAAAAATCTGGAAATTGACCCAAAAAATGTAAAAAAAAAATTAAATAAAATGATCATAAAACGTGACTTGAAGGGTGAAAAAATATTAAAGGAAAAGACAAAAATATTCAGAAATGTCCAAAAATATTTATAGTGTTGTTAAATATTCCAAACGTTTGAATAAAATATGAAAAATATCAATAAAATGCCCTAAAAGGTTAAAATATCGGTAATGTGCTAAAAAAAAAAAGACAAAAATATTCATCAAATGTCCCAAGAAAAGAAAATATAGTCCTGAAAAATATGAATAAAATAAAGTTGAAATTCTGAAAAAGAAAAATACAACGTTTAATAAAAGTAAAAGGATGTCCTACCAGAGAACGTCCACCAGGGGGAGTCGTCCGTCCGTCCAGCAGGGTTCAGATCGTCTCATTCAGTTCTGTTCAAACAGCATTCAGAGGATCTTTTAACAACCATGATGATTAAATCAGAGAGATAACTGAAGACCTCAGTCTCTGGATCCATGAGGATTGACTTTAGATTCATTCTGACCTATGAGTTCTGGAGCTTTCCATCCGACCGTCTGGTCCTCCTCCTTTTTATTATCATCAGTATTATTTAATGTCTAAAGCACCTTTTAACTGATCAGCTGTAAACCAGTTTATATCAGTTCAACATTAACTCTGTTAACCAAATGAATACTGCTGGGTACCATATTATACTATACTATACTATATATTTCTATACTATATTAGACTATATCATACTATACAAAACTATACTATTGATTCCTATATTTTATATTTCGATACGATACTATACTGTACTACTCTATACCACTCCATAATATACTGAATAGATAGATAGATAGAAACTGTATTAATCCCTTGGGAGGGTCCCTCAGGAACTTGTGGTCAGACATACAGTTAGGTCCATCAGTATTTGGACACTGACACAGTTTTCAGCATTCCAGCTCTGTACAACACCACAATGGATTTGAAATGAAACAATCAAGATGTGCTTTAAGTGCAGACTTTGAGCTTTAATTTGAGGGCATTTACATCCATATCAGATGAACGGTGTAGGAATTACAACACATTTTATATGTGCCTCCACCTTTTTAAAGGACCAAAAGTATTTGGACAATTGGCTACTCAGCTGTTCCATGGCCAGGTGTGTGTTATTCCCTCATTATTTCATTTACAAGGAGCAGATAAAAGGCCTGCAGTTCATTTCAAGTGTGGTATATTCATTTGGAATGTGGTGAGGTCATCTCTCAATATGAAGTCCAAAGAGCTTCACTATCAGTGAAACAAGCCATCATTAGGCTGAAAAATCAGAATAAACCCATCAGAGAGAAGCAAAAACATTAGGTGTGGCCAAATCAACTGTTTGGTACATTCTTAAAAAGAGAGAACACACTGGTGAGCTCAGCAACGCCAAAAGACCTGGAAGACCACGGAAAACAAGTGTAGTGGATGACAGACGAATCCTTTCCCTCATTAAGAAAAACCCCTTCACAACAGTTGGCCACATCAAGAAAACTCTCCAGGAGGTAGGTGTATCTGTGTCCAAGTCAACAATTAAGAGAAGACTTCACCAGAGGAAATACAGAGGTTTCACCACAAGGTGTAAACCATTGGTGAGCCTCAAAAACAGGAAGGACACATTAGAGTTTGACAAGAAACATCTAAAAGAGCCTGTGCAGTTCTGGAACAACATCTTATGGACAGATGAGACAAAGATCAACTTGTACCAGAATGATGGAAAGAGAAGAGTATGGAGAAGGGAAGGAACTGCTCAAGATCCAAAGCACCACCTCATCAGTGAAGCATGGTGGTGGTAGTGTCATGGCGTGGGCATGTATGGCTGCCAGTGGAACTGGATCTCTTATATTTATTGATGATGTGATGCTGACAAGAGCAGCACAATGAATTCTGAAGTGTTTCAGGCAATATTATCTGCTCATATTCAACCAAATGCTTCAAAACTCATTGAACGGCGCTTCACAATGCAGATGGACAATGACCTGAAGCTACTGCGAAAGCAACCAAAGAGTTTTTAAAGGCAAAGAAGTGGAATGTTCTGCAATGGCCAAGTCAATCACCTGACCTGAATCCAATTGAGCTGCATTTCACTTGCTGAAGACAAAACTGAAGGGAAAATGCCCAAAGAACAAGCAGGAACTGAAGACAGCTGCAGCAGAAGCCTGGCAGAGCATCACCAGGGACCAAACCCAGCGTCTGGTGATGTCCATGAGTTCCAGACTACAGGCTGTCATTGACTGCAAAGGATTTACAACAAAGTATTAAAAAGGGACAATTTGATTTATGATTATGTTAGTTTGTCCAAATACTTTTGGTCCCTTAAAAAGGTGGAGGCACATATAAAATGTGTTGTAATTCCTAAACCGTTCATCTGATTTGGATGTAAATTACCTCAAATTAAAGCTCAAAGTCTGCACTTAAAGCACATCTTGATTGTTTCATTTCAAATCCATTGTGGTGTTGTACAGAGCTGGAATGCTGAAAACTGTGTCAGTGTCCAAATACTTATGGACATAACTGTACATACTTATACTACATCAATGCAGTATAAGTATGGTTTAGTAGAAGTACTCTGGTGCAGTAGGAGTACTTCCTGTTGTTGATCGCTGATGCCTGCGGGTTCTTTGAAACGTTTCCTCTCCAGTTTGAGTAAAAACGAAAGCGAAAGGAGCCCGACTCCTCCCGGCGCTCAGACCGACTCCTCTCAGTCCTCAGTCCGACGTTCAGAGCGCTCAGAGCGGCCAGCAGCATGGAGGAGAGCCCGCCGGTGACCGTGGAGGGCGACTGGAGCCCGGAGCAGAGCCGAACCGTGAGGAACAAGCTGCAGCTGTACTTCCAGAACAGGAGGAGGTCCGGCGGAGGAGAGTGTCGGGTGGAGGCCGAGGACGGAGCCCCGAGGGCCGCCGTGGTCTTCAGCTCGGAGGAGGGTGAGTGTCCGAACCGAACCGAACCCGGAGAGAAGCAGGGAAACCGCTTCAGAACAGATCCGGTCCGAGAAGCAGACCCAGAGAGGAGAGTTGGAACTCCAGTAAACTTTAGTGGGACAGACTGGGGAGGAGTCAGGACCTTCTCAGGTGGACTGGTTCTGGACTTTATCAGTCCACCTGAGCTGTCCTGGGTTCAGGGTTCGACCCGGTCCAGACCTTAGATCCGTCTTTAAAATGATCCGTGTCCTCGTGATCACATCAGAGCTGTTCACTAACATTCAGTCACATGATCTCCCATCATGCACCTCTCCTCCCTCCTGTAGTCCATCAGGATCCAGTTTGATCTGATCCAGGAGGCTGGATTTCCCTCTCAGGCTCTGCTCGGCTCCGTTTTCTGTCGCTTTGTGTCTCATTTGTGTCCCGATTGTCTCGTTTTTGTCGTTTCTGGTCTTTATTTGTGGTTGTATTTGGTCATTTTGGAATAATTGCCAAATACAACGTTTCACTTTTCAGTGTTGGTTAATTTAAAACAGCTTTCAAGCCTCCTTAAAAATAAACCAGAGTAAAAACAACAGGAGGAAATGTGTCCGACTCCTGCAGAACCAAGAAAGAATGGAGAGGAACAATCTCTTCCTGGTTAATCAGTCATCAGTCAGAGCGATAGGCTGGTTTATATGCTAAAGGTTATGATTACGTCCCTACAGCCACTCATCTTAAAGGACGTATCTCCACTGTTGTTCTGTCTGATTGCAGCGAGACAACGAGTCCTCGCCAGAACCGACCATGAGATCCTCCTGGACGGTCAGACCTTCCAGCTCCGGCTCAGTTCTGCAGCAGTAAGTCAACCGTTAGTGTCTGTTCTGTAATCAGTACATCAGATTCATGTTTCTAACGTCCAGCGTTTGAAAAAGAATGAACGATATTCATCAAATGTCCCCAGAACAGAAAATATAAAGACAATATTTATGAAAAATATTCATAAAAATCAATCTGAAAAAGAAAAACATTAATAGAATGTTTCAAAACAAATATTTACAACTGGAAAAGAACATCTAGACCCCTATGAGCACCAACATCTAGACAACTATGAGCACCAACATCTAGACCCCTATGAGCACCAACATCTAGACAACTATGAGCACCAACATCTAGACCCCTATGAGCACCAACATCTAGACCACTATGAACACCAACATCTAGACCCCTATGAACACCAACATCTAGACCCCTATGAACACCAACATCTAGACCCCTATGAACACCAACATCTAGACCCCCATAAACACCAACATCTAGACCCCTATGAACACCAACATCTAGACCCCTATGAACACCAACATCTAGACCCCCATAAACACCAACATCTAGACCACTATGAACACCAACATCTAGACCCCCATAAACTCCAACATCTAGACCCCCATAAACTCCAACATCTAGACCCCCATAAACTCCAGCATCTAGACCCTATGAACACCAACATCTAGACCCGATGAACACCAACATCTAGACCCTATGAACACCAACATCTAGACCCCTATAAACACCAACATCTAGACCCTATGAACACCAACATCTAGACCCCTATAAACACCAACATCTAGACCCCTATGAACACCAACATCTAGACCCCTATGACCACCAACATCTAGACCCCTATGAACACCAACATCTAGACCCCTATGAACACCAACAT
This sequence comes from Dascyllus trimaculatus, assembly GCA_024666655.1. NCBI lineage: Eukaryota > Metazoa > Chordata > Actinopteri > Pomacentridae > Dascyllus > Dascyllus trimaculatus. Next base: position 1,045,282 of record CM045449.1, read on the forward strand.
CTAGACCCCTATGACCACCAACATCTAGACCCTATGAACACCAACATCTAGACCCTATGAACACCAACATCTAGACCCCTATGAACACCAACATCTAGACCCCTATGAACACCAACATCTAGACCCTATGAACACCAACATCTAGACCCCTATGAACACCAACATCTAGACCCTATGAACACCAACATCTAGACCCCTATGAACACCAACATCTAGACCCCTATGAACACCAACATCTAGACCCTATGAACACCAACATCTAGACCCCTATGAACACCAACATCTACACCCTATGAACACCAACATCTAGACCCCTATGAACACCAACATCTAGACCCCTATGAACACCAACATCTAGACCCCTATGAACACTAACATCTAGACCCTATGAACACCAACATCTAGACCCCTATGAACACCAACATCTAGACCCCTATGAACACCAACATCTAGACCCCTATGAACACCAGCATCTAGACCCTATGAACACCAACATCTAGACCCTATGAACACCAACATCTAGACCCCTATGAACACCATCATCTAGACCCCTATGAACACCAACATCTACACCCTATGAACACCAACATCTAGACCCCTATGAACACCAACATCTAGACCCCTATGAACACCATCATGTAGACCCCTATGAACACTAACATCTAGACCCTATGAACACCAACATCTAGACCCCTATGAACACCAACATCTAGACCCCTATGAACACCAACATCTAGACCCTATGAACACCAACATCTAGACCCCTATGAACACCAACATCTAGACCCCTATGAACACCAGCATCTAGACCCTATGAACACCAACATCTAGACCCTATGAACACCAACATCTAGACCCTATGAACACCAACATCTAGACCCTATGAACACCAACATCTAGACTCCTTTGAACACCAACATCTAGACCCTATGAACACCAACATCTAGACCCTGTTGATCGTTTAGGCTGCAGGTCTGTTCTCTGGATAATAGTCAGTGTTTTTAGTTGTGGCTCTTTGACCTCCAGCCTCATGACGAGGTCCTGTTCGGGTTTACGAGGCCATAAAATCTCGTTCCAGCTGATCAGAGCAGAACTGACTGATCCCGGTTCAGCTGAGTCTGAGGACCGTCAGCTGTTATAAAAAGACAGAACTCCTGAGTTTTACAGTGTGAAGTTAAACGTCAGACTGCCTCTTTACAACAAGTGGAACTCAGTGGGCTTCAAAATAAAAGCAAGTTCACATTCTACAAAATAAAATACAGATAAAACAAGAAAATATTATATATATATGAAAAATAAAATAATAAAAAATCTATCAATAAAAACATCTATAATAATAATAATAATAATAATACATTTTATTTCATAGCGCCTTTCAAGACACTCAAGGACACTTTACAGTGAATTAAAAACACAATAAAAATAAATAAAAACAACAGACAAAGTAACAGCAAATATAATATAAACATATATAAATAAAGATCCATAAAAACATCTATAAATAAAAAACATCTATAAATTAAAACATCTATAAATATAAATATATAAAAATATCTATAAATAAAAATCTATAAAACATCTATAAATAAAAACACCTATAACAAAAAAAATTATAAATTAGAAAACATGTATAAATAAAAATCCATAAAATAAACATCTATAAATAAAAACATCTATAAATAAAAAATCTATAAAAGCATCTATAAATAAAAACACCTATAACAAAAAAAATTATAAATTAGAAAACATGTATAAATAAAAATCCATAAAATAAACATCTATAAATAAAAACATCTATAAATAAAAAATCTATAAAAACATCTATAAATAAAAATGTATTAAAAAATCTATAAAAACATCTATAAATAAAAATCTATGAAAACATCTATAAATAAAATTCTACAAATGAAAAACATCTATAAATGAAAAACATCTATAAATAAAAACATCTATAAATAAAATTCTACAAATAAAAAACATCTATAAATAAAAACGTCCATGAATAAAATCATCTGTTCATCTTTTATTGAAGAGGAATTACTGATGCTTCTGTTTCTGCAGGTTTTTAAACGACACAGTGGAGTCTTATTTTGTTGTTGTGATAAATCTTCATACTAAGCATGTGATGGACCAGGACACACGTGATCACACACATGTATGTTCCAGGTATGATGTGTTTCCTCTCCAGACCTCCGACTCTTCTCCTTTTTGTTTTGTCTCCTCAGAAAGCGACGAGCAGCAGCGTCGACGTTTCAGGTAAACTCTCTTCTGTTCTTGTTCTGACGGCTTCACAGGAACGACGTTTTACAGCGTCACATGTGGAGGCTTCACCTGCAGGAAGGACAGATAACACATGACTAGTCCACAGAGAAGGTCACGTCTGTTCAACGGCTCTGACACTGTTGTTCCAAATGAGTCAAAAAATGTTCAACCTGACGCCAAAGTGACCCAGAATCACATAGAAATGATCCACAGTGACACCAAAACACCCAGAACCACTTAAAACCTTCATAAATTCATTACAAACTGCTGCAAATGACTCAGAAATGGTCCGAAACGTTCGATGAGTTTCCCCAAAATCACACAGGAATGATGCAGCGTCACTGAGACGGACTGAACAGAGGTCCTCCTGTAACTCCATCTGATTCTCTCCACCTTCAGGATCTTCGACTGGATCAAACTCTGGAGCTGAAGGCGAAACGTCGGCCGCCGGCAGAGACGGTAAAAAGCAGCCAGACAGAAACACAGCAGAGGTTTAAGGTTCATCTGAAACCTCGGAGAACACAGACGCTGTTTTCACACAGACAGATCTGATTAAATCTAACGGAAAGAAAGGAAATAAAACAGGATAAATAAAATAGATACATAACCAAAATAAAATAAATAAAGCAAGATAAATAAGAAATAAATAAAATAAATAAAGAAAAATAAAATAAAAGAAGAGAAATAAAATACATAAACAACTAAACTAAAACAAAATAAAATAGATAAATAATTAAAATAAAATAAAATAAGTTACATAAATAACTAAAACAAATTAAATAAAATGAGCTAAATAAAATAGATAAATAACCAAATAAATGAAATAAAGCAAGATAAATAAGAAATAAATAAAAGAAAATGAAATAAAAATCAGCTACATAAATAACTAAAATAAAATAAAATAAAACAAGAGAAATAAAATACATAAACAACTAAAATAAAGGAAATAAAGTAAAATAAAATAAGCTAGATAATGAAATTAAATTAAGTAAAACAAAATAAAAAAACAAATAACTAAACAAATGAAATAAAATATAATATAATAAATAAATAACTAAAACAAACAAGATAAAATAAATTAAGCCAGAAAATTAACTAAAATAGGTAAAATAAAATAAAATAAAATAAGCGAGATAAATAACCAAAATAAATGAAATAAAATAAAATTAGCTACATAAATAACCAAAAAATAAATAAAATAAAACAAGATAAATAAAATAGATAAAACTAAAATAAAAGAAGTAAAATAAAATAATCTAGATAAATAAATAATATAAAACAGGATAAATAAAATAGATAAAAACTAAAATCAAACAAATAAAATAAAATAATCTAGATAAATAAATAAAATAAAACAGGATAAATAAAATAGATAAATAATGACAATAAAGGAAATACAATTGAACTGAATAAGCTAGATAAATAACTAAAATAAATAAAATAAGATAAATATATAGATAAAAACAAAATAAATCAAATAAAATAAGATAAATAAATTAAATAAACTATCTATTATTAAAACAGGGATAGAGATCAAACATAAATATAATATCCATCCATCAGTTCAGGTCTCAGCTCTCTTTGGTTCTGTCAGACTCTGGAAGCTCCGCCGTGGTTCTGGACCACGTTGCTGAGGGGACGTCCAGGGATCTGCTGTCCCTGCTGGTGGAGAACATCTGTGGTGTGGATGAGAGCAGCTACCGTCTGGAGGTCCTCCTGGAGTCCAGCAGAGCCGTGGTGACCTTCAGCAGCCCTGCAGGTAGGAGGCAGCCGGAGTCTGGATGGAAGCTCCACTCCTCTGGACAAGACATCTATTAGGACTTGTTTTGTCATATTTTTGTCTCTTTGTGTTGTTTTGTGTCTTGTTTTGGTCATTTTGTACATCCTTGGGACAGTTTTTATTGTTTTCTATCATTTATTTTTGTCATTTATTGTCATTTTTGTCTCATTTTTGTCTTTTTTTCTCATTTTTTTCTCATTTTTGTAATTTTCTTCTCATTTTTATCTCATTTTGTCATTTTTTCCCATTTTATCTTGTTTGTCTTTTTTTTTTTTTACTATTTTTTTTGTCATTTTTATCTCATTTTTGTCTCATTTTAATGATTTTTTCTGATTTTGTATAATTTTTTCTCAGTTTTTTAAATTTTGCATCTAATTTTTGTCATTTATGTCTAATTTGTGTAATTCAATGCCTCTTGGGGGCAGTTTTATCTCTCTATGTTCATTTTGTGTCTCGTTTTTGTCGTTTTGTGTCTTTGTGGTGTTATCTTCTGTCATGAGCCTGTTTCATCCTCAGAGGAACGATCTGTGGTCGTTACTAAGGTGTTTATTATCATTATCTGTGGTGTTTCCAGAGGCTCAAAGGTTCCTCACTGGGAGTCGAAGCGCTGCCAAGCTGCAGAAACATGGACTCACGGCTCGGCCACTAGAGGCAGCGACCAGCGTCCGGGTGGAGAGTCTTCCTGGGACTGCAGTCAAAGGTGATCCAAGGCCCGTCTCGACTTTCTAGATCATTCTAAGCAGCTCATCAGCCATAAATCAGAGCAGCTCTTCTGACCCCTGCTGGTCAGATCTGGGACTGTTGTTGTGATTTGTTTGAGGTGCAGCGGCTCCTTATGTCCGGTAGAATCCACGTCTCTGTGTTTCTGCTTCCAGAGCTGCTGGAGATGTACTTTGAGAGGAACTTTGCTCTGCCGGCCGAAGTCGTCATGATTCCTGAAGAACAAGCTGCAGTCGTCACTTTCAGCGACCACCAAGGTTTTTAGTGAATTCTAACCTCAAACAAAAGTACTAAGTGAAAGGAAATACAGCGTTTAACTGACAGCATGCGGACGTCTGAGCGTCTCCAGTGCAGCTTTAAGAACACTTAACAGTTCTGACGTAGCGAAATCTAACATTTAACTCACACCACTGATCAGCTGTTTCTGCACTGAAACATGGCCGACCTGAAGGAACAGCAACAACCTGATCCCTGGTTGAAAACAATCAAAATAATAAAAGATTTACAAGAAAGTTTGTCTATACGAGCATTCCAAGGCTAGTCATTAGCATTCCAAGGCTAGTCACTAGCATCCCCAAGCTAGTGACCTAGCTACCGCCTAGCATTCTTTTAGCTAGTCATTAGCATTCCATGGCTAGTTACTGTCATTCCAAGGCTAGTCACTAGCACTCCAGGGCTAGTCACTAGCATCCCCAAGCTAATGATCTAGCTGTCATCTAGCATTCTTTTGGCTAATCATTAACATTCCAAGCTAGTCACTATCATTCCAAGGCTAGTCATTAGCATCCCCAAGCTAGTGATCTAGCTAGCATCTAGCATTCCAAGGCTAGTTACTTTGAATTCCTGGGTTAATAGCTCACATTCCTTGCCTTGTCACTTTCTTCAGGATAGCAACTAGAATTCCTAAACTGGTCATTTGCAATCTCAACTTGCCAGCTAAAAGCTACTTATCAGCATCCCACAGCAGCAAACAACATTTCAAGGTTAGTAGCCTCCACAAGCTAGTCACTAGCAAGCATCTAGCATTCTTTTGGCTTATCATTAACATTCCAAGTCTAGTCACTAGCATCCCCAAGCTAGTGATCTAGCTAGCTTCTAGCATTCCAAGGCTAGTCATTAGCATTCCAAGGCTAGTCACTAGCATCCCCAAGCTAGTGTTCTAGCTAGCTTCTAGCATTACAGGGCTAGTCACTAGCATCCCCAAGCTAGTGTTCTAGCTAGCTTCTAGCATTACAAGGCTAGTTACTTTGAATTCCTGGGTTAAAAACTCACATTCCTTGCCTTGTCACTTTCTTCAGGATAGCAACTAGAATTCCTAAACTAGTCATTAGCAACCCCAAGTTACCAGCTAGCAAGCTACCTATTAGCATCCCACAGCTAGCAAACAACAATTCAAGGCCAGTCAGTAGCACCCCCAAGCTAGTGATCTAGCTAGCATCTAGCATATTTTTGGCTAGTCACTATTTTTAAGGACAGCAACTACAATTCCTAAACTAGTCAGTATCATCCCTTTTTAAATCACTATCATTCCTCATGTAGCAACTAGCATTCCAACAACAAATGAATGTCCTTGTAGTTTCAATCATAGCAACGTCTTTGAAACACTCAAGCTAGTCCAGATGCTACGACTGAAACTACAAGTTTTACCAAGAAAGGAAAATTGCATGACAATGTTCCAATCAGTTAGTTAAAGCCTTAAAGATGAAGCAAATGTAAGAACTAAGGTGCCCACACATTCAGTACACTCAGTTAAATAAAGGTTCTACCTGGAACTAAAAGTGGTTCTTCTCTGGCACCACCTGGGGAACCAATCTGAGCTCCACAAAGAGACCTGCAGTAAGAGGTTCTTCAAAGAACCATCAAAAACCTTTAGGCACCAAAAGATGAAGGAACTTTTTTCAGAATAGTTCCTTTTGGACCAACCTGGTTCTACTTTATAAGCAGAATCTGCAGCATTTAATTTTGTTATTAGAACACATTTAATACTTTGGGTTCTCGGTCTGACAGAACCACATATTACAAGATGATTTAAAGTACCAGATAAAGTACGTGGAGAACCGTCCCCTGAATAAAGAGGTTCTCCTGTTGGTGCTTTGAGGAACCATTTAAGAACCATTATTTTTCTGCATCCCGTGACCCGGATGACTTCATGATTATCCGACCTCCACTGAGCTCATTCTGTTTCCTGTTTCCTGCTGCAGCTGTCCAGAACATCTGCATCAAAGAGGACTTGGTGATCTGTTCCATCCCGGTCAAGGTGTATCCGTTCTACCAGTCGCTGGGAACCGCCTTGTACGGTGAAGAGCGACCGGCGTGGAAGATGCCCAAGTCCTTCACCGAGAGCGTTCACCCCGTCGTCTGGAAGTTCCTCCTGATGAAGAACCTGTTGAAAAGCATCAACGATCAGATGCGTCCACATTTCTGCAGCGTGGATTTGGATCAACCCGAAGTGAAGCTCAGCCCTCTGCCGAGCTTCCTGAGGCAGAACGGTCTGACGGCGAAGCACGTCGATGACTGGGAACGTAGCGCCTTGGACGCCTTCCGCCGCCTCACGTCTCAGTACATGGTCTTCGAGTGTCGGGCCAACGGGCCTGCGTGGACGGTCGCAGAGAAAGACGTCCGTTCGGTCCTGAGGGAAGACGCCATCCCGGTGCTGGATGCTTCCAGGGGGATTCTGACGGTCGCCGGCCGAGCCGATGACATCAAACAGATCAGGGCTCCTGTGGAGAAGATTGTTCTCAAAGCCATGAGGGTCATTGAACGGCAGATGGACGGCGTCTCTGAGGTCACGCCTCTGTCACCGGCGATGTTCTACATCCTGAAGCAGGACGGGCTGCAGAGAGCCGCCCAGGACGTCTCCCCGGACATGAACCTCTCCTACGATGAAGCCACCCAGCAGCTGACCATCACTGGACTCCCTGCTGAGGTTTTCAAGACCAAGGCCTGGATCTGGGAGAGGAACGTGAACATGTCCAAGAAACAGCTGAACATCTCTCCTTGTCTTCTGGACTTCCTGATGACAGTAGATCCAGCAGACATGTCCCAGGACCTGTTCACCTCCCAGGGCATCAGCGCCACATACAGCATCGAGAGCAAAGGGGTTTTCCTGGTGGGAAGTTCTGACAGAATCCTCACTGATGCCGAGAGGAAGATGAAGGAGGTCTTGGCTCTGCAGACTGTGGATGTGGAGGACCAGGAAGTGATGAAGCTTCCTGGCTGGATGGACCTGAAGCAGCAGCTGCTGGACACCTTCAGCTCCTCAAAGAAGAAGACTGTGTCCATTCAGACCAGCTCAGATAAGATAACGGTGGCTGGCTTTGTGAGTCCCGTCAACGAGGTGAGCCGCAGTCTGAAGGAGTTCATCACAAACCACTCACAAGTTCAAGAGACGGTTCGTGTTGACTCCTGTGCCGTCGTTCAGTTCATCGAGAAGAAGAAAACTCAGGACTGGTGCAGAATCTCCAACGATCATAACGTGTTGGTCCAGTTTGACCTGGAGAGGCCCAGAATCATCATCGCTGGGACTCGTCTTCACGTCCACAAAGCCAGATCCTGCTTTCAGGAGCTGTCCAAGGCTCTCTTCACTGACACCTTAACCGTGGACAAGCCTGGAGCTAAGAAGTACTTCCAGGCAGCAGGAAGCCTGTTCCTGTCGGCCATCATGACGGAGTTCAGCTGCGTGGTGATGCTGCGCCCGGAGGTCAAGGACGAAGACGAGGAAGAAAACTACAAAGCAGAAAGCAGCCTCTGTTGCTGCAAAGTGAAGACCACCGGTGGAGTTCTGGTCTCTGTGAGTAAAGCCGACATCTGCAGCTTCAACGTCGACGCTGTGGTCAACGCCGCCAACGAGGACTTAAAGCACATCGGCGGCTTGGCTTTGGCTCTGCTTAAGGCTGCAGGACCAGAGCTGCAGAAAGCCAGCAAAGACTACGTGGCTAAAAATGGTCGCCTGCGTCCGGGTGACGCCGTGGTGACGGATGCGTATAACCTGCCCTGTAAGTACGTCGTGCACGCTGTCGGTCCGTACTTCTCCGACTTCGACAAGAAGACGTCGGTGTTGAAACTGAAGTCTGCAGTTAAAGAAAGCCTGAGACAAGCGGAGAGAATGAGCTGCTCCTCCGTCGCCCTGCCGGCCATCAGCTCGGGGCTGTTTAGATTCCCCGTCCAGCTCTGTGCTGAGACCATCGCCCAGGCGGTGCGGGAATACTGCGACAGTCCACAGGGGCCGAGGTCGTTAACCCAGATCCACCTGGTGGACAACAGCGACGGCACCGCCAGAGTCCTGGCTGCAGCCGTCAACGCCGAGTTCAACGACCTCCAGCCGACCATGAGCGTCCCACAGCCGGCCAGCAGCAGTGGCACCGGGGCTTCTGGGTAAAACAGATAGTGCTCACCAGTTGGTTAGCTTAGCTTAGCTTAGCATAAAGACTGGAGAATGGTCTGACTGCACCTCGTTACCGTAACAGATTAAAATACCGTAAAGACGACCGAACTCCAACCTGGAAACTCCAGCATGAGTCCAGACCTCAGCCAGATAGCTGCCATGCTAACAGCTGCTAACACCACCCTGCTTCCTGTGTACGTCTCTGATCTGACTTGTGTTTACTCACCACGTTGTCCTGATCGTTGACTCCTCAGTGGCTCCCAGCGAAGTCCAGGAGGAGGAGGAGGAGGTCGGTTTGGTGACAGAGGAGGAAGAGGAGCTGGACTTCAGGGTACCAGAGGAGGACACCCTGGAGAGACAGAAGGGTGAGCTTCTTCATCATCCTCTTCCTCTCTTTCTTCTTTTCAGTGTTTTAACCCTCTGAACTTCCCTGAGTTTATTTTGTCACACTGCCTGCAGTTCACCTGAAAACTAGTTTTGAATTAAGCTCGTAGAGTAAAGTGATCTTCAGAAGTTCCACTGAAGGACCGTTTAAAGATGGAGGTTCTTCATGTTTTTACGTCTGATGGATTTTTAATTATTTGGACATTTTTAAAAGAAAATATAACACAATAAAAGCCTGGATACTGACTTTGTGATAAAAAATAAATTCTGATCCTATTGTATGTGGAGTTTGTGTGTTTCCATGTGTGTGTTTTTGTGTTTGTGTATTTCATGTCTTTCTCTTTGTGTATTTTGTGTTTGTGTGTTTTGTGTGATTTTATTTTTGATGTTTGTTATTTTTCAAAATATTTTCTTTATTAATTTTTCATTTTTTGCATTTTTTGTAATGGTTTTAATGTTTTTAAATATTTTTAATATTTTCATGTTTTTTTTCTAGTATTTTTATGTATTTATATTTTTTATGTTGAATGAATATTTTTTTTTAATTTTATGATATTTTCAAAGTTTTAATATTTTTGTTTTTTATATTTTTAATGTTTTTTAATTTTTTTTTTGATGTTTTAAATATTGTTTTTTGATGATTATATGTGAATATTTGTGGATATTTTTTTTATTTTTTATGTTTATATCTTTTTTAATACTTTGTGATGTTTTTAACTTTTTAAAAAATGTTTTATTATATTTTTTATATTTTTAATGATATTTAAAAAATGTTTTGATGATTCTGTGTAAATATAAATGTGGATATTTTTAATATTTTAAAAAATATTTTCAATATATTTTATGTTTTTTTATATTTTTTAAAATATTTTTTTGATATTTTTTATATTTTGTGATGTCTTTAATTTTTTAAATGTTTTAATATATTTTTTATATATATTTTAAAGTTTTTTAAATATGTTCTGATGGTTTTTTTGTAGAATATTTGTGGACGTGTTTAATATTTTCCTCCTCTGCTCGTCGTTTCCTCTGAGTCTCGTTTGTTTTCTCCATCAGGACGGAACAAACCACCGCTGAGGGGCTGAGGATTGTTCTCTGTCTGGGGAACATCCAGGACCAGAAGGTGAGACCCCGACGCTGCCTTTTAGACCGTCACCATAGCAACAGGTCTAGATCAGGTCCTCCGATGAGCCTGGATTAAAGCCAGACTCTGGTTCATCTGAGCCTGGATCTGCAGCGGTGATGATGACGTTGGTTAGATGTTGTTGTAGATTTTTGCTTTTTATTTCTAGTTTTCTGAACCTTCTTTTAGTTTCTTTTTCTGCGTCATGTTTTTTTTTCGGGACTCTGTTTTTGGACGATTTCGTAGTTTGTTTTTTTCTCTCTTCACTGAAGCAGCAGATGAACCTGAGTGAAGTCTTTAGTCCGGCTGTTGATCCTCGCTGTGTTTCAGACTGACGTCATCGTCAACACCATCTCGGAGAACCTGAACCTGAACCAGGGGGCCGTTTCCAAGGCGATCCTGGAGGCGGCCGGACGGAAGCTGCAGGCGGCGGTTCGCTCTGAAGCCGCCGCGGCGACGCTCCGCTACGGAGACGTCGTCGTTACCGACGGCTTCGAACTGATGTGCCGGAAAGTCTTTCATAGTGTTTGTCCTTATTGGGACGAAGGAAAAGGACGGGCCGAGGAGGTGAGGCTGGACCTGGGCTACAAACACCCAGAACCACAACCAGAACCACAACCAGAACCACAACCAGAACCAGAACTAGAACCACAACCAGAACCACAACCAGAACCACAACCAGAACCAGAACTAGAACCACAACCAGAACCAGAACTAGAACTAGAACCACAACCACAACCAGAATTAGAACGAGAATTAGAACCAGAACCACAACCAGAACCAGAACCAGAACCAGAACCACAACCAGAACCAGAACCACAACCAGAACCAGAACCAGAACTAGAACTAGAACTAGAACCACAACCAGAACCAGAACCAGAACCACAACCAGAACCAGAACCAGAACCACAACCAGAACCACAACCAGAACCACAACCAGAACCAGAACTAGAACTAGAACCACAACCAGAACCAGAACCACAACCAGAACCACAACCAGAACCAGAACTAGAACCACAACCACAACCACAACCAGAACTAGAACCAGAACCACAACCAGAACCAGAACTAGAACCACAACCACAACCACAACCAGAACCACAACCAGAACCACAACCAGAACCAGAACCAGAACTAGAACTAGAACCAGAACTAGAACTAGAACCACAACCTCAACCAGAATTAGAACGAGAATTAGAACGAGAACCAGAACCACAACCAGAACCAGAACCACAACCAGAACTAGAACTAGAACCACAACCACAACCAGAATTAGAACCAGAATTAGAACCAGAACCAGAACCAGAACCACAACCAGAACCAGAACCAGAACTAGAACTAGAACCACAACCAGAACCAGAATTAGAACGAGAATTAGAACCACAACCACAACCAGAACCACAACCAGAACCACAACCAGAACCAGAACCACAACCAGAACCAGAACTAGAACCACAACCACAACCAGAACCAGAACCAGAACCAGAATTAGAACGAGAATTAGAACCAGAACCAGAACCAGAACCACAACCAGAACTAGAACCACAACCACAACCAGAACCAGAACCAGAATTAGAACGAGAATTAGAACCAGAACCAGAACCAGAACCACAACCACAACCAGAACCACAACCAGAACCAGAACCAGAACTAGAACTAGAACCACAACCAGAACCAGAACCACAACCAGAACCACAACCAGAACCAGAACTAGAACCAGAATTAGAACCAGAACTAGAACTAGAACTAGAACCAGAACTAGAACCAGAACCAGAACTAGAACCAGAACCAGAACCAGAACTAGAACCAGAACCACAACCAGAACCAGAACCAGAATTAGAACGAGAATTAGAACCAGAACCAGAACCAGAACCACAACCAGAACCAGAGTTAGAACCAGAACCAGAACCCTCTTGGCTCCTGGGTCTGTGCACGTTACTACTACTTCTTAGTGTACGTCTGTGTACTTCTGTGTACTTCTGTGTACTTCTGTGTACTCGGTGTACTTCTGTGTACTTCTGTGTACTTCTGTGTACTCGGTGTACTTCTGTGTACTCGGTGTACTTCTGTGTACTTCTGTGTACTTCTGTGTACTCGGTGTACTTCTGTGTACTCGGTGTACTTCTGTGTACTCGGTGTACTTCTGTGTACTTCTGTGTACTTCTGTGTACTTCTGTGTACTTCTGTGTACTCGCTGTATCCCTCTCTGCTTCAGGAGCTGGTGTCCGTCGTCAGGTTCTGTCTGGACGAGGCGGAGAGGCGTCAGATGGCCTCGTTGTCCTTTCCGGCCCTCGGAACCGGAAACCTGGGCTTCCCCAGAGACCTGGTCTCCAGAGTCCTGCTGAAGGA
>CM045449.1:1060783-1089141 GCA_024666655.1 Dascyllus trimaculatus
CCTCTGGAAGACGTGGTTTTAGTGTTTAGAGGTTAAATCATCAGCGTCTAGTCCCTCCTCACTGTGTTGTTCTGCTCTGCTCCAGGAGTGTCCAAGGCCATCTTAGACGGCGCCGGACCGGCAGTGGAGCAGGAGTGTTCAGAGATCGGTGAGGCTCATCCACTGTTTGAGGACTTCTAAACCGCCTGAGCTAAAGCGTCTGTAGTTGTGCTTCGAGTCTTGTTTCTGTCATCTTGAGCTCCTTCACAGACGTTGTTTCCTCTCCGTAGTGAACTCTCCGGGTTTCCAGCCCTGTCCGATGATCGTGACGTCGGCCGGCCAGCTGCCCTGCAGGAGCATCGTCCACGTCGTCGGCCAGAACGACGCGACCAAAATCAAAGACATGGTTTACTCGGTGCTGAAGACCTGCGAGGGGAACAAGTTCAGCTCCGTCTGCTTCCCGGCGCTCGGAACGGGTCAGTAAACCACATCCAGTCTGCAGGAAGCCTCCATGGCCATTCGTTTCCTTATTTTGAGATTTCCTTTATTTTGAGATTTCAAAATAAAAATGAAAAATAAACCGTTTCCTGTTTTTTTCAGTGATAATACAAAATGAAAAACAGAAAACGGGCCCTAATTCATTATCAATCATCTGTTATCAGATTTAATTAGATGTGTTTGTAAATGGAAATTAAAATTAAAATACACCCGTGGAAAACTTATTTCTCTATTTCCTGTTGGTTTTGGCTCCGTGACCCGTCTGACTTCTGAAGAGGAGCTAGGGATTTAGCGCTAGCGATTTAACGCAAGCGATTTAGTGCTAGCACTTTAGCGTTAGCTCCGCCGCTAGCACTAAATCGTTACTTTGCTTTCTGGCAAAGCTAAAGTAACAGAAAACCTCCAAACCTCCCCAAAAACGTCCTGAAAAGCAGCCGAACGCTAGCGATTTAGCGCTAGCAATTTAGCTCTAGCGATTTAGCTCTAGCGATTTAGCACTAGCTCCGCCGCTAGTGCTAAATCGCTACTTTGCTTTCTGGCAAAGCTTAAGTAACAGAAAACCACCAAACCTCCCCAAAAACGTCCTGAAAAGCAGCCGAACGCTAGCGATTTAGCGCTAGAGATTTAGCGCTAGAGATTTAGTGCTAGAGATTTAGCGCTAACTCCGCCGCTAGCGCTAAATCGCTACTTTGCTTTCTAAAGTAACAGAAAACCTCCAAACCTCCCCAAAAACGTCCCGAAAAGCAGCCAAACGCTAGCGATTTAGCGCTAGCAGCAGAGCTAGCGGCACCACAAGGTCCCTCCAAAGGGACCAGTAAACCCCACGCTGGTGAAAAGTCCACTGTGAAATAGTGAACAATGTGAGCCAAGCAACGTTTGGACCCCACAGTGGGTCTTCATCAGGCCACGACACACAGCAAGGTCTGCTAACAGTGAGCTAACACTGGAGCTTTAGATACCAGATCCTTCCTCATCACAAGTCAGACGGGTCACGGAGCCAAAACCAACAGGAAGTAGAGAAATAAGTTTTCCATGGGTGTATTTTAATTTTAATTTCCATTTACAAACACATCTAATTAAATCAGATAATGGATAATGGATAATGAATTAGGGCCCGTTTTCCGTTTTTCATTTTATATTATCACTGAAAAAACAGGAAACGGTTTATTTTACGTTTTTATTTTGAAATCTCAAAATAAGAAAACGAATGGCTGCGACGTACACGGACCCTCCACCTTCTCCACCGTCTGTTTGATTCTGTCCTTCCTCTGATTCCTCTGAGCAGCAGGTCGGATCCACAGGTGGGTTCAGATCTGATGACATCATCAGAGGTCACATGGTCTCTGGTGTCAGAATGGAGGAGCTGGACTTCCTCAAACTGAGTAGATCAAAGACAAACAATCAAACTGGTTTTCTTTGTGTACATTTTGATTATCTTTAAACTCTGTCCTGGATGAAGTTTTAAGTCTTTTTGGATCATTTTTGAGTCATTTTGACAGATTTTAAGTTGAAACATCTAAAAACCGGAACCTTGTCTGGTCAAACTTTAACCATCAGGTTCAACTGATGTTAAGGTCGGTTCATACTGCAGGATCATCGGCCGATTCTTAACCCGATCTCCTGCTTACCATCAAATCCAGCAAAGGTCCGATTGTCTGATGTTTGCAAACCACGTGGTGTCTGATGTTCCTGTGGTGTTCAGAGTGATTTTGTCAGATCTGATCTGCTCAGAAGGAGAGATCGTAGATAATGAACATGTTTAATATTTGAGGCTATAAACCCTGTAGTGTGGGGCGAGCACGCTCAGTGTGTGATGTCACCAGATTAAAGCCAATCAAAACGCGAGCTGAGTCAGCTGACTGATGGAACAGGAAGTAAAAACAAACCAGAGTTACAGTCACTAAAAGTTGAATCAGATTAATCATGATGATGGATTAATCCGCACTAATGGGTCAGTTTTGACAGCCTTAAACAATCATCAGAGATCTGATGGTCTGATGGAAAAACAGCTTCAATTCTAGTAATGAGACACATTTTTGGCAGCAACGGTGACGACGTTATAATGATGGGAAGAGCAATCAATTAGATCAGTGGTTCTCAGCTGGTCCAGCCTCAGGATCCACTATGTCTCCATCAATAACAGTTGCAACCCAAATTGTTGAAGTTTGCTGTTCCTGTTAACAAATTAATGTTTATTTGGGTGGAGTCTCAACACATTTTCATACAACTTGGGGAAAAAATGGTTTATTTTTTGCTCATTTTGGTATATTTGGACACTTTTTCCAAGTTTTAGGCATATTTTGGTTCATTTTTGGTTTGTTTTAGCATAAATTTCTCCAATTAGCTGGCAGAGACAAATCTAGAGCTTGATAGTGGGAAACTACTGGTGTCACCACCACTAAATATCCTGCTATTGAAAGCAAACTGTGTCATAAGAAACACGTCTTTCAAAATAAAATGCTTTATACCAGTACTTTTTTTGCTTCTGCGACCCAAAAATGGCTTTGCGACCCACTTTTGGGTCCCGACCCACCAGTTGAGAACCACTGAGCTACATAACTGGTTGCTGAAGAAAGGAACGCCGTTATTCTCATCATGTTTGTTTCCACTGAAGTCACGTTTGACTATGTGAGATTTGGAATACTGAGCGTGAAGAACCTGATGGTCTGCTGAAGGATCGGTTAGCGTGGTTCGCTAACACCAACTATAAGATCAGAGGAGAGAGATGTTCTGTCTTTTGTTATCATCCAGTGTGTCGTCTCTAAGTCTGAGAAGGTTGGAAGGATCCTGTAATGTCTGCCGGCCTTTAGAGCCTCAACAGCTGGTGAGATGTTTTAGTAGAACCATGGATCCATCCATAGATCTACACTTAGGGGGACTTCATGGAGACACTGGACCAGCCTGGGTTGAACATGTGGAAGTTTGATTTCTGGAGATACTGAACCTTCAAATGGTTTCTCAGCTAAGATTTGGGGTTAAAATATCAAAAAGTCCAACAATACTTTAAAAAACTCACCCAAAACATTTTACAGAACTTACTTTTGAGTCCCAGAGAAGAAGAAGACCAGCTCATAAATCTGAGGAACACCTCCGCCTTCATGACTCCACTGGGTTTTAACTATGTCTCTAGATGTTACCCATGATTATGAACCGTCCTGGAGATCCACTGAAACAGAAACATCTCACCAGGAGCCTCCAGACAGGACATCAGTTTGTCACTTCCAGTTTTTTATTTAAATCATTTTCTTCATGGTCATCAGGTCAGGGAGGCGCCACCCCTTCGGCGGTGGCCAACGCCATGATCGACGCCGTGGTGGAGTTTGTGAGGAAGAAGCAGCCAAGTTCCGTCCGCAGCGTGAAGATCCTGATCTTCCAGACGGCCATGATGGCGGAGTTCCACAGCAGCATGAAGAAGAGGCAGGGCGAGGAGGTGGAGGAGAAGAGCATGTTCACCAAGTTCAAAGGTATCCGTCACGGGTCACATGGTAGGAGGCTCCTCCCACTCTGGGTGAAGCGGTTTCCACCTCAGGAACAAAACCACAAAGACACAAAAAACAACCACAAAGATACAAAAAACAACCACAAAGATACAAAAAACAACCACAAAGAGACACAAAACAACCACAAAGAAACACAAAACAACCACAAAGAGACACAAAACAACCACAAAGAGACACAAAACAACCACAAAGAGACAAAACAACAACAAAGAGACACAAAACAACAACAAAGAGACACAAAACAACAACAAAGAGACAAAACAACAACAAAGAGACAAAACAACAACAAAGAGACACAAAACAACAACAAAGAGACACAAAACAACCACAAAGAGACAATAAACAACAACAAAGAGACAAAACAACAACAAAGAGACACAAAGCAACCACAAAGAGACACAAAACAACCACAAAGAGACAATAAACAACAACAAAGAGACACAAAACAACAACAAAGAGACACAAAACAACCACAAAGAGACACAAAACAACTGCAAAGAGACAAAAAACAACCACAAAGAGACACAAAACAACAACATAGAGACACAAAACAACCACAAAGAGACAAAAAACAACCACAAAGAGACACAAAACAACCACAAAGACACGCAAAATGACCACAAAGAGACACAAAACAACCACAAAGAGACAAAAAACAACCACAAAGAGACGCAAAACAACCACAAAGAGACAAAAAACAACAACAAAGAGACACAAAACAACAACAAAGAGACACAAAACAACCACAAAGAGACACAAAACAACCACAAAGAGACACAAAACAACAACAAAGAGACACAAAACAACCACAAAGAGACACAAAACAAACAAAGAGACACAAAACAACAACAAAGAGACACAAAACAACCACAAAGAGACAACACAAGAACAACAACAAAGAGACACAACAACAACAAAGAGACACAAAACAACAACAAAGAGACACAAAACAACCACAAAGAGACACAAAACAACAACAAAGAGACACAAAACAACAACAAAGAGACACAAAACAACAAAGAGACACAAAACAACCACAAAGAGACACAAAACAACAACAAAGAGACACAAAACAACAACAAAGAGACACAAAACAACAACAAAGAGACACAAAACAACCACAAAGAGACACAAAACAACAACAAAGAGACACAAAACAACAAGAAAGAGACACAAAACAACAACAAAGAGACACAAAACAACCACAAAGAGACACAAAACAACAACAAAGAGACACAAAACAACCACAAAGAGACACAAAACAACAACAAAGAGACACAAAACAACCACAAAGAGACAAAACAACAACAAAGAGACACAAAACAACAACAAAGAGACAAAACAACAACAAAGAGACACAAAACAACAACAAAGAGACAAAACAACAACAAAGAGACAAAACAACAACAAAGAGACACAAAACAACCACAAAGACACACATCGACCACTGTGTCAGTCTAACAGTGTTTATCATATTTTATCTAACTGGGTTTGTGACTATTTACATCTTCATCATCATCATCATCATCTTCATCACTCTGGTGTTCTTCATGTTTCAGATAAAGTCACTTCTCTGTTCACGGGTTTCACCGACGACCAGCCCAGTACCGAGGACCTGGTCCTGGAGAGGGAGGAGTTCGAGCCCACAGTGTTCCAGCTGTGTGCCGACAGCCACAAGGTCCACACACAACTACACAAGAGACACAACTACACAAGAGACACAACTACACAAGAGACACAACTACACAAGAGACACAACTACACAGCAACACAGTAACACAACAGACAACACACAATAACACAAAACAACACAACAGCACAACAACAGACAGTAACAAAGCATCTGGATGCAGAAAGACACATTGATTCGAAAGACAGAAAGACTCAAACATGCAAAGATACAAAGACTTAAAGATCCAAATATGCAAAGATGCAAAAAGAAGAAAACACAGGAGATAAAGACAATAACACACAACAAAACAAAATAACACAATAACCCAATAACACCCAATAGCACAACAACAGACAGTAACACACAACAACACACAACAACAGACAGTAACACACAACAACAGACAGTAACACACAACAACACACAACAACGGACAGTAACACACAACAACAGACAGTAACACACAACAACAGACAGTAACACACAACAACACACAACAACGGACAGTAACACACAACAACAGACAGTAACACACAACAACACACAACAACAGACAGTAACACACAACAACACACAACAACAGACAGTAACACACAACAACAGACAGTAACACACAACAACACACAACAACAGACAGTAACACACAACAACACACAAACCAGCCTCCACCAGTCACATTGAAACACGACAACAAAATAAAAGTCAAATATTTTCTGGGATTAGAGCAGACATTTTACAAAATAAAAGTCAAATATTCTGAGAATAAATCAGAAAGTTTACAAAATAAAAGTCAAATATTCTGGGAATAAAGCAAATATTTTACTAAATAAAAGTCAAATAAAAGTCAAATATTTTCTGGGATTACAGCAGAAATTTTACAAAATAAAAGTTAAATATTCTGGGATTAAAGCAGAAATTTTACAAAATAAAAGTCAAATATTTTCTAGGATTAGAGCAGAAATTTTACAAAATAAAAGTCAAATATTTTCTAGGATTAGAGCAGAAATTTTACAAAATAAAAGTCAAATATTCTGGGATTAGAGCAGAAATTTTACAAAATAAAAGTCAAATATTTTGGGATTAGAGCAGAAATTTTACAAAATAAAAGTCAAATATTTTCTAGGATTAGAGCAGAAATTTTACAAAATAAAACTCAAATATTTTGGGATTAGAGCAGGAATTTTACTAAATAAAAGTCAAATATTTTGGGATTACAGCAGAAATTTTACAAAATAAAAGTCAAATATTTTGGGATTAAAGCATACATTGTGCGTTGGTTTATACTGAAAGGGTGTTTCCCCTTCAGGCCGTGAGTCTGGCGAAGAAGCGCATCATGGAGCTGATCGTTTCCGAGCAGGCGGAGAGGATCATCAGCGACCCGTTCATCGACCAGCTGTCTCCGGCCGACGTGGACGAGCTGAAGGCCCTGCAGAAGAAGCTGACGGTCAGCATCCGGCTGGACAGACGCCTGGAGGACCAGGAGCCCAGGATCCACCTGGAGGGTCTGACCAGGGACGTGATCACCGCCGAGGCCGAAGTCAGGTGGGCAACCCGCCGCCGGTCAGCGGCTCCCGGTGAGGATGAGGAGGAGCTGAAGGTGTCTGTGTTGTGGTCCTCAGGGACATCATCCGGAGGGTGGAGAGGACGGAGAACCAGAAGAGCAAAGCCCTGCAGCTCAGCGACCGGGTGGAGTGGCAGTTCCAGAACCGCGACGGAGTCATGGAGCCCTTCGACATGTTCACCAACCTCAGGCTGGAGGAGGCCCTGGACAGGAAGCAGAGCCTCAAGGTCCAGATCGGAAACCAGATGTTCACCGCAAACCCAGCAGGGAGATGGGCTACCAGCGGCAACGAGGTGGTGGAGCTGCTGAGGAGGGAGGTGAAGGGTGAGTCAAGATAACACCACCCACCTGCTGGCTGTGGTAAAAACATCCATCAGAACATTTAACACTCGTAGATCCACCAGAGACAAACCTTCAGAATAAAACAGGAACTTCACAACACAGGAAGCTGCAACACGCTGACAGTAAAGTGGAAATTCACACGATGAAACCAGAATATTCTGCAAAGATTAAAGCAGAAATTTAACAAAATAAAACTAAAACATTCCCTGAGATTAAAGCAGAAATATAACAAAATAAAACTAAAATAGTCTGTAAAGATTAAAGCAGAAATTTCCATCCATTATCTTCCGCTTATATTTTCTGAGATTAAAGCAGAAATCTTTCAAAATAAAACTAAAATATTCTGTAAAGATCAGAACAGAAATGTAAAAAAATAAAACTTGAATATATTCTGAGATTAAAGCAGAAATTTTACAAAATAAAACTCATATTCTCTGAGATTTCAGCACAAAAATTTAACAAAATAAAATTTGAATATATTCTGAGAATAAAGCAGAAATTTTTCAAAATAAAATTTGAATATATTCTGAGAATAAAGCAGAATTTTTTCAAAATAAAATTCGAATATTTTCTGAGATTATAGCAGATTTTTTTCAAAATAAAATTCGAATATTTTCTGAGATTAAAGCAGAAATTTTTCACAATAAAACTAGAATATTTGATTAGAATAAACCAGACATTTTACAAAATAGAAGTCAAAATTTCTCTTAGATTAAAGCATTAATTTTTCAAAATAAAAGTCAAATATATTCTGAGATTAAAGCAGACATTTTTCAAAATAAAACTAGAATATTTTCTGAGATTAAAGCAGAAATTTTACAAAATAAAAGTCAAATATTCTCTGAGATTTCAGCAGAAATTTTACAAAATACAATTTGAATAAATTTCGAGAATAAAGCAGATTTTTTTCAAAATAAAACTCAAATATTTTCTGAGATTAAATCAGATTTTTTCAAAATAAAACTACAATATTCGCTCAGATTGAAGCAGAAATTTTACAAACTAAAAGTCAAAATTTCTCTGAGATTAAAGCAGATTTTTTTTCAAAATAAAACTCGAATATTTTCTGAGATTAAAGCAGAAATTTTACAAAATAAAAGTCATTTTTTTCTGAATTTAAAGCAAAAATAGCTAAATAAAACTCGAATATTCTGTAAAGATTAGAGCAGAACTTATCAAAATAAAAGTCAAATATTCTCTGAGATTAAAGCAGAAATTTTACAACAATAAAATTCAATTTTTTTTAGATTAAAGCAGAAAATTTACAAAATAAAAGTCAAATTTCTCTGAGATTAAAGCAAAAAATTTTACAAAATAAAACCTAAATATTTCTGAGATTAAAGCAGAAAATTTTCAAAATAAAACTCAAATATTCTGTAAAGGTTAAAGCAGAAATTTTTCAAAATAAATCTCAATTATTCTCTGAGATTAAAACACATTTTTTACAAAATAAAACCTAAATATTTCTGAGATTAAAGCAGAAATTTTACTGAATAAAACTCAAATATTCCTTGAGATTGAGATAGAAATTTTACAAAATAAAACTCGAATATTTTGTGAGAATAAAACACATTTTTTTCAAAATAAAACTTGAATATTCCCTCAGATTAAAGCAGAAATTTTACAAAACTGGAATTTTCCCTAAAATTAAAGCAGAATATTTCCACAATAAAACTCAAATATTTTCTAAGATTAACACAGAATCTTTAAAAATAAAAGTCCAGTATTCTCTGAGGTTAGAGCAGAAACACGACTGTGAGTTGCTTCACCATCAGTGATGACTCCAGCGTGTCGTGGGTTCTCGTCATGTCAGGTTAAACATGTTAAACGGAGTCGGACGATCTGGAGAATTTAGGATCTTGAAGGTTAAAAACAGGTTCCAGAAAACAGGAACCTTCGGGGAACCTTCCCAGAACGTCTGAAGGTCTGACCTCCAGACTGTCGTTGCTGTTGCAGATGAAGCTGCTCTGCCTCCTCATTGGGACGACATGAAAGGAGACCTGGTGAAGCTGTTTCCAGTGGATCCAGAATCCGAGGAGTTCAGCGACGTGGAGACGGAGCTGACCAGGACCGGCCTCGCTGTAAACATCATCAGCGTAGGTTCAACACTCAGAGCTTAGATAGGAGTGAATGAATAACCTGCAGGCTGTGAGCTCTACGCTGTCTAGTCCTGGCTGAGGGTGACCCCCATGGATTGTGGCCTGTGTGCAGGTCGAGCGGGTCCAGAACACCACCCTGTTCCAGAACTACCAGCTGATGAAGAAGCAGCTGGAGATGAAGAACAAGCACAGCAACAACGAGCGGCTGCTGTTCCACGGCACCGGATCCAACGCCGTCGACCTCATCAACAGGCAGGGCTTCAACCGCGGCTACGCAGGAACTCACGGTAACAACAACAACAACAACAACAACAACAACAACAACAAATATAATCATAATAGAGAGATCACAGTCTGGAAAATACCACCATCCAACCTCAGAACCTCCTGGTCCTCCATCTCCAGGACCTCCATCACTGATCAGAGTCCTACCTTCAGCCTATGAAGGTCTCCATAGAGGGGGGTCCACATTGATCAGGACCTCACCAGATCAGTCAAAACCAGGGACAGAAAACCAAAGGTCTCATCTAAAGAGGCTCATCTTCTGGACTCGATTCCTTTCCTCTGCTCTCCAGTCATTTTGGACGAGTTTTGAACAGTTCAGACCAGGTTCTGAGTTACTTTGGAGAAGCTTCAGGACATCTGGACAGGTTTTAAATCGATCTGGATGAGGGTCGAGTCATCAGGAAGAGGTTTTGGTCTTTTGGGACAAGTTTCAAGACATCTGGAACCAGTTTTGAGTTGTTTAGGACAGAGTTTGAGTCATTAATACGTTGGAGTTCTGGTAGAACCTGAACCCAGACCAGTTCTACATCCATCCAGGTGTCTCAGTAACAGTAACCTGGTCTCTATTCTATCATGTCTGAATCATTTTTCACGTCGTTCTAAAAGAAGTTTCTGGTCCTTTCAGACGTTTTAAAGCCACTGTGGACCGTCTTCATGACATGTCGGACGGATCTGGTGTCATGTGGAGAAACTCTGGTGACATGTTAAACTATCCCCGACATTCTGAGTCACTCTGGAGGAAGTTTGGACAGTTTTCGGAAACATTTTTGAGTCAGTGAAGACGTTTTTTGGTCATTTTGGACACGTCTTCAGTCATTGTGGACATGGCTAAAGGCAGGTCGGTCATCTGAGGCGCAGGTTTGAGTCAGACTGGATTTAGTCAGATTAACACATCTGGGTAAACTTTAATAATGTAATAATAATGTAACATAATCTAACCTTTATTGATCCACTTGGGGAAACTCCTATACATCTGACCCATCCTATTCATCGTCTACGTCGACTATACATACTAGGAGCAGTCAGGGGTTAAGGGCCTTGCTCAAGGGCCCAACAAGGGGTGTCCAGGGACTCAACCTGCTGCACCACCAAGGCTCCTATCAGCATGTTGGTCGGTGGTTGGTCAGGACCAGTTCTAAACAATGGAAGGATCATTTTAAGGATCATCTATGGACTGGACTCACTCTGAGGAGAAATAATGTTCTAGTATAGAAATATTTTAACATTCGCAAAATTTAAATGTTAATGAACAAAACAGTTCAAACTAGGAGCTTCAGTCCACCTCCAACACAATCTCCTAGTTCACATATTTTCTATGGAACGTTACAGATACTAATGTAATTACATACAGTCCAAATGTCCTACCAACAATGCGGCCTTCACCCCATCCGACCTAATGAACAGGTGCGGCCTCTAGCGCGGCAGCTCCTAACAGCCTCCCAGCTTCTTAGACAACTGGAGATAAGAATGCCGGCCCAACCGTGCGTATGTCGCTCAGGAAAGAAAGAGAACTCCGTCACTGTCGCTGTCTGTCACGTGGAGACCCAAAATGTCATGTGGTCAGAGGGGGTTACCCCAAAAACAAGAGTGCCCTCTGGTGGCTTTTAGAGTAAACCACATTTAATTATCCACCTGGTTACACTTACATTAAAAACATGGATCCAGACGGTGATCCGGATTAGTCCCAGAATGTCATCATTTGTTCCTTGTCCCATTTCACACATTTCCTGAAAACTTCATCCAAATCCGTCCATGAGTTTGAGTTATTTTAAACACAAACAAACAAACAAACAAACCAACGCCGGCCATCGCATAACCTCCTTGGCGGAGGTAATGAACAGAACCCAGGTGTAGTGTTCAGACTGAGACACCTGGATGGATGTAGAACTGGTCTGGGTTCCGGTTCTACCAGAACTCCAATGTATTAATGACTCAAACTCTGTCTTAAACAACTCAAAACTGGTTCCAGATGTCTTGAAGCTCGTCCCAAAAGACCAAAACCTCTTCCTGATGACTCGACCCTCATCCAGGTCGATTTAAAACGTGTCCAGATGTCCTGAAGCTTCTCCAAAGTAACTCAGAACCTGGTCTGAACTGCTTAAAACTCGTCCAAAATGACTGGAGAGCAGAGGAAAGGAATCAAGTCCAGAAGATGAGCCTCTTTAGATGAGACCTTTGGTTTTCTGTCCCTGGTTTTGACTGATCTGGGTCCAGGTTCTAGCAGAACTCCAGAGTGTTGTTCCTCCTACATGTCATGTGTCTATCTGCTGGACTAATGAGGTCCTGATCAATGTGGACCCCCCTCTATGGAGACCTTCATAGGCTGAAGGTAGGACTCTGATCAGAGATGGAGGACCAGGAGGTTCTGATGAGGAATTCAGATCTTCTTTTGAATATTTTGTGTTTCCTCGAGTGAATTTAGTATTGGTTTTATTTTAGGACACCAGAACTTCCTGTCCTCTGACTCTCGTTGTGTTTCAGGTGCCATGTTCGGTAAGGGCTCCTACTTTGCGGTGGATCCCACCTATTCAGCTCAGCGCTACTCCCCAGCCGACGCCAGCGGCCACAAGCGCCTGTACCAGGCCCGGGTTCTGGTGGGCGACTTCACCAAGGGCCACAAAGACCTCATCACCCCTCCGGCCAAAGGTTCTGGGAACGCAGCCGACCTGTTCGACAGCGTCACCGACGACCAAACCCCCCCGACCATGTTCGTGATCTTCAACGACATCCAGGCGTATCCAGAGTACCTGATCACCTTCACATGAGTCTGACAGTCGGACCGCCGCCGGCTTGGTTCTGTTGAGCTGATCCAGAAACACTGCCGAGTCTTTCAGAGCACAACACGAGCTGCTCTTCGTAGCTTCAGTCGTAGCGTCTGGAAGAGGTGAAACGTCTTCTAGAAACTCAACCAAGTCCAGATGCTACGACTGAAACCACGAGGACAACCCCGACCCGACTAATCAGGCTTCCTTAAAACCCAGATATGTGAGAGCCGTCTCTTTATCCGACCCGCCGCATTTAAAATGTTAGCATTGTAATATTTTATACAGCCACTGCTAGCTTAGCATCGACATTAGCACCATGTAATGTGCCTTAATACCTGGAGAAAGGGACAGAAGGGAGAGCTAAGGCTAAACCACGACCTCTTCCCCCCATGTAGCCAATCGCATTTCACCGTTTGAATCATGTGTTTGTGTTCACCAGCCAATCACAAGGCGCTATGCTGAATAAATGATTGTTTTCCCATGAGGCTCTGTTCTTCTCTGGGAGGTTGTTTCCCTGCAGCAGCTTTTTGAGACGCTTCTATGAAAAATAAAACAGCTGAACTGGAGAGCAGCAGTTTGTCTTCTGTCTCAAATCAACAAACACACCTTTTACAGGTGTCTCAGTCTGAACAATACACCTGTTCTTTTGTTCTTTAGCACAATTCTTTCTATAATTTCTGATTTTTTCCTGAACTACTTTTATTTTAGTTTAGTTTTGGACTCATTTAAATCACATTTTGATTGTATTTTTAAAGTCATGAGTCCTTTTGGGAAACAAACTGAGTCATTCTGAACAGATTTAAAGTAATTTTTTAAATAATTTGGGTCATTTTTGGACAAATTTGGAAAAACTTTTAACAAATTCCATACTATTTTTTAACCGGCTCATTCACAGTTTAGTTTTTCAGCCATTTTGGTCCAATTTGTGGTGATTTTGGAAAAATTTTATTTTATTCTGAAGAGATTTTTACACCATAACGCTGCCACCACCGTGCTTCACGTCATGATGCTGCCACCACCGTGCTTCACGTCATGATGCTGCCACCACCGTGCTTCACGTCATGATGATGCCACCACCGTGCTTCACGTCATGATGATGCCACCACCGTGCTTCACGTCATGATGCTGCCACCACCGTGCTTCACGTCATGATGCTGCCACCACCGTGCTTCACGTCATGATGCTGCCACCACCGTGCTTCACGTCGTGATGCTGCCACCACCGTGCTTCACGTCGTGATGCGGCCACCACCGTGCTTCACGTCGTGATGCTGCCACCACCGTGCTTCACATCGTGATGCTGCCACCACCGTGCTTCACATCGTGATGCTGCCACCACCGTGCTTCACATCATGATGCTGCCACCACCGTGCTTCACTTCATGATGCTGCCACCACCGTGCTTCACGTCATGATGCGGCCACCACCGTGCTTCACGTCATGATGCTGCCACCACCGTGCTTCACGTCATGATGCTGCCACCACCGTGCTACACATCGTGATGCTGCCACCACCATGCTTCACATTGTGATGCTGCCACCACCGTGCTTCACATCATGATGCTGCCACCACCGTGCTTCACTTCATGATGCTGCCACCACCGTGCTTCACTTCATGATGCTGCCACCACCGTGCTTCACGTCATGATGCTGCCACCACCGTGCTTCACGTCATGATGCTGCCACCACCGTGCTTCACGTCATGATGCTGCCACCACCGTGCTTCACGTCATGATGCTGCCACCACAATGCTTCACACCATGATGCTGCCACCACAATGCTTCACACCATGATGCTGCCACCCCAACCACCCACCCCCACCTCTGAGGAGGCACGAGGCCCCCTGCAGTCCAGGAAGCCAGACACAGGGACCTAGCGCCCCATCGTAGGGAAGGTCGCCAGCCCCATCCCAAGCAGACCGCCACCAGATGCCAGCCAGAGGAAATTGAAGCCAGTCATGCTAATTATGTGTACTGAATTTCCCAGCTCTCGGTGAAATGTACTTTGGGGGCCCAATTTTTTAAAAAATTCTCGGGGGCGCTATTGAGTCATTTTTCTTCTCACATGTGCAATTCCCCTAAAATATTAAATTTTCGCTAGTTCTGATGATGTACACATTTTCCAGAATCTTTAGCTCCTCAAAATTACGATTCAGAAGGCGGTAAAGTAATATTCTGAGGAATAACAACAGGGTTCTATGCTCCGTTGGGGCTCGGACCCTAAAAATATAGCCGGTACATAATGTTTACGCTCAACTGCATTGTAGTTCTTAGTTGTAACACTAGGCGGAGCGTCTGTCTCGAACAACGGTCCTTGAACTAGTCTCATGTGGCGTTTGGGTTTGTGGGAAAAACCAAATAAACAAAACAAAACAAGGTAGAAAAACCCCCCTCCACTGACATCCATAAACGTCTCATTACATCGAGCGAGCGTCTTCACTGAGACAGTAAACTTGGAGTCGTGTCTTTTAGTTTTTGCTGACGGGGGAATATTTCTGAATCCCTGACAGTTTCCCAGAAAAGGCCCAACAGAGTCAACCTGAAAGTGAAAGCATGTGAAGGTTCAGAACAGCCCTAAAACCCACCAGCAGGTTTTATTGTTTTAAATCAATGGTTGGCCGTTTTTACCAACCATCAGCTGCTGCCAACATTTACTCCACAGAACATCAAGGACCTTGTGGCTGAAGTGAGGAGAGGAGATAAAACAGAAACTAAACAGAAATGGATCAAGTTCATTATCTCCAGTGTGTCGTATTTGATCCTAGTATCAGTGACACCTGAGGACACCTGGAAACATTCATGTGGATTCCAATGTTGTTTTTCCATTTTGATAAAATAAATAAATATATATGTCACTTTTCTCTGATTTCCATCATTCTAACTAAAATAAAACGACAGTAGGAAAAAATGAGCCCACAGTGAAGGAAAATGAAAGTACAGTTGGAAAATTTAACCCACAGTGAGGAAAAATGAGACCACAGGGAGGAAAAACGAGCCCACAATGAGGAAAAATGAGCCCACAATGAGGAAAATGAGACCACAGTGAGGAAAAATGAAACTACAGTGAGGAAAATTGAGACCACAGTGAGGAAAATGAGTCCACAGTGAGGAAAAAATAGCCCACAGTGAGGATAAATGATACTACAGTGAGGAAAAATGAGACCACCATGAGAAAAAATTAGAACACAGTGAGGAAAAATGAGACAACATTGGTGAAAAAAGGGCCCACAGTGAGAAAAATGAGACAACATTGGTGAAAAATGAGACCACAGTGAGAAAAATGAGACCACAGTGAGAAAAAATGAGCCCACAGTGAGGAAAATGAATCCACAGTGAAGAAAAATGAAACTACGGTGAGGAAGAATGAGTCCACATTGAGGAAAATGAGATCACAGTGAATCAGCAGTAAGTTAAAAATAAGCCCACAGTGAGACAAACGCCCATAGTGAAGGAAAATGAAACTAAAGTTGGAAAAATAACCCACAGTGAGGAAAAATGAGACCAACAGTGAGGATAAATGAGCACACAGTGAGGAAAATTAGACCACAGTGAGGAAAAATGAGCCCACAGTGAGGGAAAATGAGACCACTCTGAAGAAAAATGAGCACAAAGTGAGGAAAAATGAAACTACAGTGAGGAACATTGAGCCCACAGTGAATCCACCGTAAGTTAAAATAAACCCACAGTGAGATAAACGCCCACAGTGAAGGGAAATGAAACTAC
This sequence comes from Dascyllus trimaculatus, assembly GCA_024666655.1. Taxonomy (NCBI): domain Eukaryota; kingdom Metazoa; phylum Chordata; class Actinopteri; family Pomacentridae; genus Dascyllus; species Dascyllus trimaculatus. The sequence goes on from CM045449.1 coordinate 1,077,204, forward strand.
AGTTGGAAAAATTAACCCACAGTGAAGAAAATTTAACCCACAGTGAGGAAAAATGAGACCACAGTGAGGAAAAACTGAGCCCACAGTAAGGAAAAATGAGCACACGGTGAGGAAAACTGAGACCACAGTGACGAAAAAAGAGACTACAGTGAGGATCAATGAGCACGTTGTGAAGAAAAATGAGCACAGAGTGAAAAAATGAGACCACAGTTTGGAAAAATGAAACGACAGTGAGGAAAAATGAGACGAAAGGGAGGAAAAATGAGCCCAGAGTGAGATAAAAGCCCACAGTAAAGGAAAATGAAACTACAGTGAGGAACAATGAGTCCACAGTGAGGAAAAATGAGACCACAGTGAGGAAAAATGAAACGACAGTAAGGAAAAATGAAACTACAGTGAGGAACAATGAGTCCACAGTGAGGAAAAATGAGACCACAGTGAGGAAAAATGAAACTACAGTGAGGAAAAATGAGATTACAGTGAGGAAAAATGAGCCCATAGTGAGATAAAAGCCCACAGTAAAGGAAAATGAAACTACAGTGAGGAAAAATTAAACCACAGTGAAGAAAAATTAGACCACAGTGAGGAAAATCAGTCCACAGTGAGGATAAATAAGCACACAGTGAGAAAAATTAGAACACAGTGAGAAAAAAATGAAACTACAGTGAGGAAAAATTAGACCACAGTGAGGAAAAATGAGCCCACAGTGAGGGAAAATGAGACCACTCTGAAGAAAAATGAGCACAAAGTGAGGAAAAATGAAACTACAGTGAATCCACAGTAAGTTAAAATAAGCCCACAGTGAAATAAACGCCCACAGTGAAGGGAAATGAAACTACAGTTGGAAAAATTAACCCACAGTGACGAAAATTTAACCCACGGTGAGGAAAATGAGACCACAGTGAAGAAAAATGAGACCACAGTGAGGAAAAATGAGCACACAGTGAGGAAAACTGAGACCACAGTGACGAAAAATGAGGCCACAGTAAGGAAAAATGAAACGACAGTGAAGAAAAATGAGTCCACAGTGAGGAAAATGAGAATGTACCCAAGCCGTCACTGCCCCCCCCACCACCCTCCCCTTATCACTGCAATCACAGCTACAGGAAGAACCTCAGTGATTCAGACCATGTTGCTGCCCAGCTCCCCCCTCTGCCTTCCTGCCTTCCCAGAACCTCCGTCTCCTGGACTCCCAGCTCCTCACTCGTCCCCGACCTGCCCCACCAGCAGCCCCCCGGTAACCCGACCCGTCTCCAGCCCGTCCCTGTAGTGGAACCAGGTTTTGTGAGTAACCCCGTCCTGCTTTGGGTTCTTCTCCAGGTTTTCCTTTGTCCCTGTTCTACTTTGGTTTTGGTGGTTTGGTCCTTTTCCTGAATGAAGTCTGGTTTATCTCATCCTGGCCTCCTTCAGTCTGGTTTATTCCTCTGAGGTGGTTTCAGTCTCTGTTCTGTTAGTTCAGCTCTTTGTTCTGTTTAGTTTCACTTTCACTCTTGTTCTAACCTCAATTGGTTTAGTTTGCTGGATTCTGCCTCGTTTCATTACCTCCACCAAGGAGGTTGGTTTGTTTGTTAATTATATGTTTGTTTGTTTGCAAAATAACTGGAAAACTCATGGATGGATTTGGATGAAATGTTCAGGAAATGTGTGAAATGGGACAAAGAAGGAATGATGACATGTAGGGTCTGATCCGGATCACCGTCTGGATCCAGGATCTTTTTTAATCTAACTGTAACCAGGTGGGAAATTAAATGCAGTTTACTCTAAAAGCCACCAGAGGGCGCTCTTGTTTTCGGGGTAGCCCCCTCTGACCACATGACATTTGGTTGATTTAATTAGATGCGTTTGTAAATGGAAATTAAAATTAAAATACACCCGTGGAAAACTTATTTCTCTACTTCCTGTTGGTTTTGGCTCCGTGACCCGTCTGACTTCTGATGAGGAAGGATCTGGTATCTAAAGCTCCAGTGTTAGCTCACTGTTAGCAGACCTTGCTGTGTGCCATGGCCTGATGAAGACCCACTGTGGGGTCCAAACGTTGCTTGGCTCACATTGTTCACTATTTCACAGTGGACTTTTCACCAGCGTGGGGTTTATTTGTCCCTTTGGAGGGACCTTGTGGTGCCGCTAGCTCTGCCGCTAGCGCTAAATCGCTAGCATTCAGCTGCTTTTCAGGACATTTTTAGGGAGATTTCCAGGTTTTCTGTTCCTTTAGCTTTGCTTTTTGGTTTCCTTACGTTTCCTTAGGGTGGGGAGCTTCTGCCTTGAGTTGTCATTTCATTTTCGGGGTGTTTTTTGGGGTTTTGTTGGTGTTTTCTGCCGTATATTAGCGTAGCGGATCATTCATTTTGTTGAAGGATTTTTATTTCATCACCAGGGTTAAAAATCATTTAGTTAGCATAGGCTGGTCTTACAAACGGGGGGATTTGATTTATGGGGTTAAACTTAATGTTAAGGGGTTTAAAATAAGGTTTAAAGGGATTTAATTCATATAAGGGACTGTATTGGGGACTGTAAAGTGGGGGACCGGGGTTCAATAAAACGTAGAATATTTTCATTTCATAAGGGGTCAAAAATTAATTGGGTGGGTTCAATAATTTCTTTATTAAAAAAAAGCCAAAAATACATCAACACAAAGTGACAGAAATGACACAAATAAGACAAAAAGGAGACAAATTAGACAAAAAGGAGACAAAATGTAAAAAAGAGACACTAAATGATACAATCAAGACAAAAAATAACAGAAACAAGACATTAGACAAATACAAGAGAAAATAAGACGTGCAATTACAAAAACGAGACATGACATGGCAGAAAGGAAACATAACTGTCCCAAAGAGACACAAAACGACACAAATAAGACAAAAAAATGACGTAAACAAGACGAAAACGACAAAACCAGACAATAAAAACGACAAAAACGAGACAAAAAATGATAAAAAGAGATGAAAAGGTCACAAAGACGTGTTAAAAGACCAAAAATAAGAAACAACAAGACAAAAAGTGACAAAAACGAGACACAAAACAACATAAATTCATGAAAAAAATGAGACCAAAAGTGACACAATCAAGACAAATCATGACAAAAATGAGACACAGAACAACAAAATGTGACCGAAAACAGCAAAAACGAGATAAAAAGGTCTGAAAGACGTGTTAAAAGACCAAAATAAGAAACAAGACAGAAACACGACATAAAAATGACGAAAATGGGACCAAAAATTACAAAAATGAGAAACTAAACGACAAACACAAGAGAAAATAAGACGCATAATGACATAAAACTAGACACAACATGGCAGAAACGAGACATAACTGTCCCAAAGACGCACAAAATGACACAAATAAGACAAATAATGAAAAAATGAGACATTAATGTTAAGAGTTTAAAATAAGGTTTAAAGGGCTTTAATTCATATAAGGGACTGTAAAGTGGGGGACCAGGGTTCAATAAAACGTAGAATATTTTCATGTCATAGGAGTTAAAAATTAATTGGGTGGGTTTAATAATTTGAAATACTTTCACAGGGATTTCATATAATTTCGAATAAGTTAAAGGGTTTTTTAAAAGTGGAGACCGCACTGTGGGGGGTTTATTTCATTAAGAAGTTTGTTTGAAAGTTTTTTGGTTTCATTTACCACTTTTCTGTTCATTCTTGGCCTTCAGTTCCACATCCTCATATTAAATAATACACACCACTCCTTATTGTTTACGCTACAAAGCTCACAGTAGAACACAGACACAAGACAAGAGGCCGCGCCTGTTCATTAGGTCGGATGGGGTGAAGGCCGCATTGTCTGTAGGACATTTGAACTGTATGTAATTACATTTTTTGGTCATTTAATGCGTCTTTGGGGAGGTTTTGTCTCTTTATGTTGGCTCAGAATTAGTTCGTCTTCCCGACAAAACCAGATGTGCCACACCACCAGGGCCATCAGACGGCTCCAGGACCCCCAGGTCTGTCCTGGTTTCATGGGGTCTGGTGTCTGCATGGTGTCCTTGTGGTTCTCTCCAGATGGGTGGGTTCCAACAGTTATGAACCCGCATAAAGAGGAAGCCTTCCCTCACGTGCTTTCACTTTCAGGCTGAGTGTGTCGGTCCTTTCCTAGGAATCAGTCGGGGGTTTAAAAATATTCATGTGTGCTTCATATTCACCCGTCAGCAGGTTGACAGGAGAAGAAGAAGCAGCTGACTTCCTGTTTTCTGGTTTTCCATGCTGACCTTTCTGAGTCCATCACTCTGTGTCGAGGTCCAGCAGCTCTGAAGCTCGTTGGCGGTCGGTTTCTTCTTGTCTTGGGGCGTCTAGTGTTTTACAGGTTGTCCAGTTTAACATATTTAATCTGCAGGACTTGGATTACAGACCTTCACTATTGTCGTTTATTGGTCGTCATTCTACATCTCTGCATCGGTTCGTCTTTAGTCTGTCGTCTCTTGCTGATGTTCTGTCACTTTTAATCTCTTTATGGTCGCTTTGCCTTCATTTGTCTTCATTTAAATCTCTTTTTTATTGGTTTTTATCTGCTTTTCATGTGTTTCTGTTCGTCTCTTGCCTCTTCCAGTCGGCTGTAATCTCTCTCTGTGATCTTTTCCAGGGTGATGGCCGGTCGGCTGCAGCTCCTCGTCCTCCTCGGCCTCCTTGGGTTCACCCAGCCGTTCGGTAAGAAGTCTTCAGTTTGGTGGTTTAACGGGCAGCTTCGTCTCTGTTGCTAATCAGTTTGTGTTAGGATTAGATGAAAAGAGCATTTAATTCTGAGGTTTCGGGTTGTTTCGCCTCCATAAAGACCCCACAGTGCACATCGAGGTGTTTTCAGGACGACATTAATGCACGTTTAATCGTCCATTTCTGTGTTCAAACTCGAAATTTCTGGATAAAAAATGAGGACCTGACCTGGAAAACAGCAGCTCAGAGACACTGAAAAGCTCCAGAGACACGAAAACCACGACTTAGAGTGAAAAAAGCAGCAAAGAGACGCAGAAATGACCATAAAAAGACAGCAGAGGGCGACAAAGACACACTGAACAGCAGCACAGAGACGAGGAACGACTAGAACAGGATGTAAAATCTGATCTGTTTGGTCTGTAAAACCAGAGGAAACAGTGAAGAATGCCGGTTTGAATCTCCTCAGACTGCAGAGACGCCTTTTAAAAGCAGAAAGGTCCAATCTGAAACGTCAGGTAGATTTACTGACTGACGACGAGGCCGAGGGCGACACCTACAGGCCGTTTCACCCTCTGAGACACAAAACCTGCCGACATAAACAACACGACAGCAACGATTCACCCGCCAGGAAGAGCAAAAGGATAGAGAGCCATCAGTCTGTGATAGTTCAACCAAATCGCCTCATCCTGCTAAAAAAAAACAAAAATACATCAACACAAAATGACAAAAAATGACGAAATGAGACAAAAAACGAGACACTAAACAACAAATGCAAGAGAAAATAAGACATATAATGACAAAAAATGACATAAATGGGAATAAAATAAGGCAATTTTTTTTACAAAAAGGAGACACAAGAAGATAAAACCAGACAGAAAACGACAAAAATGAGATAAAAAATGGCACAAAGAGATAAAAGCAAAATTAAGAAACAAGACAGAAACACGACAAAAAATAACAAAAACGACACACAAAATGACAAATACAAGAGAAAATAAGACACATAAAGACAAAAACTAGACACAAGATGACAGAAAGGAGGCATAACTATCCCAAAGAGACACAAAACAACAGAAATTAGACAAAAAAATGACAAAATGAGACAAAAATGAGACAAAATTGAGACAAAAAAATGACACAAAGAGATAAAAGGGTCTGAAAGATGTGTTAAAAGACCAAAATAAGAAAGAATAAGAAAGAAACAAGACAAAAAAATGATAAAAATGAGACACTAAACAACAAATACAAGAGAAAATAAGACACGTAATGAGAGAAACTGGACACAACATGACAGAAGGGAGACATAACTGTCCCAAAGAGACACAAAACGACAAAAATTAGACAAAAAAATGACAAAAAGGAGACACAAGAGGACAAAAATCAAAACAAAAAATGAAAAAATGAGACCAAAAGTGACACAATCAAGACAAACAATGACAAAAACGAGACACAAGAGGACAAAACCAGACAGAAAACGAGAAAAATGAGATAAAAAATGGCACAAAGAGATAAAAGCAAAATTAAGAAACAACAAGACAGAAACACGACAAAAAATAACAAAAACAACAAAGACAAGAGAAAAAAGACACAACATGACAGAAAGGAGACATAACTGTCCCAAAGATACACAAAACAACACAAATAAGACAAAAAAAGGACGCAAACAAGACAAATGATGACAAAAACAAGACACAAAACGACAAAAATGAGATAAAGAAATGATACAAAGAGATAAAAGGGTCCGAAAGACGTGTTAAAAGACCAAAATAAGAAACAACAAGACAGAAACACGACATAAAAATGACACAATTAGACAAAAATGGGACAAATAATGACGCAAACAAGACAAAATGAGTGAAAAATGAGACAAAAAATGATATAAAGAGATAAAAGGGTCCCAAAGAAAAAGAAACGAGACACTAAATGACAAAAATTAGGCCAAAAATGACACAATCAAGACAAATAATGACAAAAACGAGACACAGAACAACAAAATGAGACAGAAAACAGCAAAAAATGACAAAAAACGATACAAAGAGATAAAAAGGTCTGAAAGACGTGTTAGGAGACCAAAATAAGAAACAACAAGACAGAAATGAGACAAAAAATGACAAAAACAAGACACAAAATGGCAGAAAGGAGGCATAATTGTCCCAATGACACACAAAACAACAGAAACAAGACCACAAAATGATGCAAACAAGACAAAATGAGACAAAACATGACAAAAATCACAAAAAAAACGAGACAAAAAATGACACAATTAGACAAAAATGACAAAAATGGGGTTAATAAAGAAGCCAACCAGTGTAACAAACATCTGCATCCTGATTGGACCTTACAGAGGTGGGGGAGGACGAGTGGGAGGAGCTAAGCCCTGACATCGCGGCGCTGCACCGCCTCCGAGGACTTTCTGAACACATGGTCCATGAACGCATCGAGAGGTAAGACGTCTGCAGCCGCCATCTTTGTTTTGTTAATGCTGTGGTACATATAGGAAATAGTGAGAAGCACCACACAGTAAGACCGTCCATGTTAGCATGTAGCTGTGTGTTAGCTTCAGGGAAATGAATACGTTCCCATTCAGTCAGTTCTGTGACTGGTTTTGGTTCCACAGCTTATTACAAGTTTACTGGTTTTTGATCTCTTGGCTAAAGTCTCAGCCTTTGTGGGATTTTATTTAGGGATGCATGATAACATCGGCATCCGACAATTATCAGTTAATTTTGGCAATTATGACGTAATTCCGATAAAAAGAAAATGAGCCGATAATAATAAAGACTCTGAATCTTGGTTTTTACTGTTGGTCTGTGTGTTGTGGTTTGTCCTCATGCCTGGCTCCTCAACCCCTCCCCTCCCCGACGGTACTGTCACATGTGTGTGATGTCATAGGACTGCGCCAGCAGAGAAAAACAAGCAGCATGGCGTGGCACTGACCAGTGTGGACTTTCACTTGGGCTGGTCCCGAATATTGGAGTATCCAAATATTGGTTGGTTGTGGTGGTATTGGGATCATAATTTTGATATTCGAATAGTCCGAATAGTTGTGCGCACCGCTGCCAGGGGCGGTGCCGAGCTTTGCTGAGCGTTGCCGTTGCGTCACCAAAGCTCAAGATTGTTGCCAAGGCTCTAGAACGCCGCCAAGGCTAAAAATTGCCACCAGGGCTAAAAATCGCCGCCAAGACTCTAGAACGCTGCCAAGGCTCTAGAACGCTGCCAAGGTTCTAGAACGCCGCCAAGGCTCTAGAACGCTGCCAAGGCTCTAGAACGCCGCCAAGGCTCTAGAACGCTGCCAAAGCTCTAGAACGCCACCAAGGCTAGAAATCGCCGCCAAGACTCTAGAACGCTGCCAAGGCTCTAGAACGCCGCCAAGGCTCTAGATCGCCGCCAAGGCTCTAGAACGCCACCAAGGCTAGAAATCACTGCCAAGGCTCGAGAATGCTGCCAGGGCTAAAAATCGCCACCAAGACTCTAGAACGCCGCCAAGTTTCTTGAACGCCGCCAAGACTCTAAAACGCCGCCAAGACTCTAAAACGCCGCCAAAGGCTCTAGAACGCCACCAAGGCTAAAAATCCCCGCCAAGGCTCTAGATCGCCACCAAAGGCTCTAGAACGCCACCAAGGCTAAAAATCACTGCCAAGGCTCGAGAATGCCGCCAAGGCTCAATAACGCCGCCAAGACTCTAGAACGCCGCCATGTTTCTAGAATGCCGCCAATACTCTAGAACGCTGCCATGTTTCTAGAATGCCGCCAAGACTCTAGAATGCCGCCAAGACTCTAAAACGCCGCCAAGTTTCTAGAACGCCGCCAAGACTCTAAAATGCCGCCAAGTTTCTAGAACGCCACCAAGGCTCTAGATCGCCACCAAAGGCTCTAGAACGCCACCAAGGCTAAAAATCACTGCCAAGGCTCGAGAACGCCGCCAGGGCTAAAAATCGCCGCCAAGACTCTAGAACGCCGCCAAGGCTCTAGATCGCTGCCAAGACTCTAGATTGCCGCAAGGCTGGAGAACATTGCCAAGGCTCGAGAACATCGCCACGGCTCGAAAACGCCACCAAGGCTCTAGATCGTTGCCAAGGCTTGAGAACGCTGCCAAGGCTCTAGAACGCTGCCAAGGCTCGAGAACATCGCCACGGCTCGAGAACGACGCCAAGGCTCCAGAACATTGCCAAGGCTCCAGAACATCGCCAAGGCTTCAGAACATCGCCACGGCTCCAGAACGACGCCAAGGCTCGAGAACATTGCCAAGGCTCGAGAACATCGCCAAGGCTCCAGAACGCCGCCAAGGCTCGAGAACACCGCCAAGACTCTAGAACGCCGCCAAGGCTCTAGAACGCCACCAGGGCTCTAGAAGGCCACCAGGGCTCTAGAACGCCACCAAGGCTCTAGATCGCCGCCAAGACTGTAGAACGCCACCAAGGCTCTAGAACACCGCCGAAACTCTAGAACGCCGCCAAGGCTCTAGAACGCCACCAGGGCTCTAGTATGCGGCCAAAGCTCAAGGACGCTGCCCAGAGTCTAGAACACCACCAAGGCTCGAGAACGCCGCCAAGGCTCTAGATCGCCGCCAGGGCTCTAGTATGCCGCCAGGGCTCTAGTATGTCGCCAAGGCTTAAGAACGCTGCCAAGACTCTAGAATGCTGCCAACTCTAGATGGCCGCCAAGGCTGGAGAACATTGCCAAGGCTCGAGAACATGGCCACAGCTCGAGAACATCGCCACCAAGGCTCGAGAACGCCACCAAGGCTCTAGATCGTTGCCAAGGCTTGAGAACGCTGCCAAGGCTCTAGAACGCCGCCAAGGCTCCAGAACATAGCCACGGCTTGAGAACGATGCCAAGGCTCCAGAACATTGCCACGGCTCGAGAACAACGCCAAGGCTCTAGAACGCCACCAAGGCTCTAGATCGCCGCCAAGACTCTAGAACGCCACCAAGGCTCGAGAACACCGCCAAGACTCTAGAACGCCGCCAAGGCTCTAGAACGCCGCCAAGGCTCTAGAATGCCGCCAGGGCTCTAGATCACCGCCAAGGCTCTAGAACGCCACCAAGGCTCTAGAACACCGCCAAGGCTCTAGAATGCCGCCAGGCTCTAGATCACCGCCAAGGCTCTAGATCACCACCAGGGCTCTAATATGCGGCCAAAGCTCAAGAACACTGCCAAGGCTCTAGTATGCCGCCAGGGCTCTAGATCACCGCCAAGGCTCTACAACGCCGCCAAGGCTCTAGATCGCCGCCAAGGCTCTAGATCACTGCCAGGGCTCTAGATCGCCGCCAAGGCTCGAGAACACCACCAAGAGTCTAGAATGCCGCCGTGGTTGTAGTACACGGACCTGCCAACTCTGGTGTCACGCTCCGGTGTCATCCCCCCTCCCTCATGCTCCCTCATGCTCACTAATGCTCCCGCTCTCCCCCCCACCCGGCCGACACCTCTTCACGAACCCAATCGGTTGACATTATCGGTTATCGGCTGCAGAAGTATAAAATCATTGATTATCGGTATCGGTTGGAATTGGCGTTATCGTGCATCCCTAATTTTATTTCAGAAAGTTCTCAAAAGTCAAAGTGTGCAGATTTAAGGCTGTAATATGTCGACATTTATTAAAAGTCATCAGCTAACAAACATTTTTCAGACATTTTCATGAAGGCTAATTCTAACTCAAACACAACAGCAGCATCTCTGAACATCAGGTCTGTCAGAGGTCTAGATTTAACTTTAAATGAATAAAACTTGTGTTTGGTTCTCAGGGACACCAATGGGCGAAGGGTCCGAGTCCAGAGAGACACTAGAAGGTAAGGAGCCATGACCATATGTTCCCTATGTTCCCATGACCCTATGTTCCCACAGCCCTATGGCCCCACAGTCCTATGTTCCCACAGCCCTATGTTCCCACGACCCTATGTTCACACAGCCGTATGTTCCCATGGCCTAATGTTCCCACGACCATATGTTCCCACATCCCTATGTTCCCACAATCCTATGTTCCCACAACCCTATGTTCCCTATGTCCCCATAGCCGTATGTTCCGACGGCCCAATGTTCCCACAGCCCAATGTTCCCAAGGCCCTATGTTCCCACGCCACTATGTTCCCACAACCCTATGTTCCCACAACCCTATGTTCCCTATGTCCCCACAGCCCTATGTTCCCACGGCCCAATGTTCCCACAGCCCAATGTTCCTAAGGCCCTATGTTCCCACGGCCCTGTGTTCCCACAGCCCTATGTTCCCATGGCTCAATGTTCCTACGGCCCAGTGTTCCCACAGCTCTATGTTCCCACGACCATATGTTCCCTATGTTCCCACGACCCTATGTTCCCACAGCCCTATGGCCCCACAGCCCTATGTTCCCACAGCCCTATGGCCCCACAGCCCTATGTTCCCACAGCCCTATGTTCCCACGACCCTATGTTCCCACAGCCCTATGGCCCCACAGCCCTATGTTCCCACAGCCGTATGTTCCCATGGCCTAATGTTCCCATGACCATATGTTCCCACATCCCTATGTTCCCACAACTCCATGTTCCCTATGTCCCCACAGCCCTATGTTCCCACGGCCCAATGTTCCCACAGCCCAATGTTCCTAAGGCCCTATGTTCCCACGTCCCTATGTTCCCACAACCCTATGTTCCCTATGTCCCCACAGCCCTATGTTCCTAAGGCCCTATGTTCCCACGGCCCTGTGTTCCCACCACCCAATGTTCCCACAGCTCTATGGGAACATAGGGTCCCATAGAGCTTTGGGACCCTATGTGCCCTATGTACTGACAGCCCAATGTTCCCACAGCCCTATGTTTCCACAGCCCTATGTCCCTATGTTCCCATAGGAACATGGAGAACATATGTTCCCATATGTTCAGTCCTATGTTCCCACGGCCCTATACATAGGAACACAGCCATGCTCCCCTTGTACTATGATGGATCAGGTCTACAGTAGGGCACTGGACTCTCTGGTAATGGGTGGGTGGGTTCTCTGCTTCTTGCGTGGTGCCACAGGTTTGTAGAGCTGCAATGAAAAGTTGAAACTGGGTCATTCACACTTAAATCGCTTAACTTTAAAATTCACAATGAAAGACTGATCACATATTTCGAATTCGGACGATTTCAAGCATATTATTATCCTAAAAACTGTGGATTTGCACCACGTGATTTGAAAGCTTGGTTTCCTCAAATAACTGCGATAGAAGTTCGAGGATCCTCTAAACTCTGTAGAATCTATATTCATTCATTTTTACCACAGTTATTAGCGTTCAGTTGTTCAGATCCACATGTAAATGATCAAATG